>RDRW01000047.1:600000-1080000 GCA_007896445.1 Puccinia hordei
AAACTGATGGCAGAACACGTATGGAAACTCCATGGAACCCCCAAGACAATTGTCTCAGACCGGGGAAGTATATTTATCTCCCAAATGACACGGGAATTGAGCTCCCGCATGGGGATTAGACTACAGCCATCCACAGCGTACCACCCAAGGACAGATGGACAATCCGAAATCGCCAACAAAGCAGTCGAGCAATACCTGCGGCACTTTGTTTGCTACCAACAGAACGATTGGGCCCCACTCCTCCCAATGGCCGAATTTGCTTACAACAACAACGACCACACATCGACAGGAGTTTCCCCGTTCAAAGCCAACTACGGGTTCAACCCGGCATATAGCGGAACCCCCTCAACAGAACGATGCATCCCCGCAGTAGAGGAACGACTCCGCAAACTTGCGGAGGTCCAAGGAGAACTCAAGCATTGCTTAGAAGAGGCGCAAGAAACAATGAAAGGCCAATTTGACAAGAAAACAAGGGAAACACCGGAATGGGACGTGGACGAAGTATGGCTAGACGGATGCAACATTTCAACGACCCGCCCCAGCCCAAAATTGCAACATAGATGGCTGGGACCTTTCTCTATCTGTAAAAGAATCTCAAGATCCGCGTATAAGCTAACACTCCCTATATCCATGCGGGGGGTACACCCTGTATTTCACGTATCAATACTCCGCAAACACAGACCCGACAAAATTGCAGAACAACGGAGGGAAGACCCGGAACCAATTACAGCGGACGGCGGGGATGAGTGGGAAGTCGAAGAGGTACTGGACTGTAGAAGACGACGCGGGAAGACCCAATACCTGGTCAGCTGGAAGGGATTTGGAACAGAAGACAACTCATGGGAACCGGCGGAAAACTTGAAGAATTGCGAGGAACTGGTAGCGGGATTTAATTCAAGACTTCCGAATGCGGCAACTGCTCATCGGCGGAGGCAGAGAAGGAAGTGAGGAACAAAATTGATAAGAGGTGGAATTTTTTTCTTTTTTTCTTGATTGGCGAATGAGTGGAGGATTTAGCATTAAAAGGGGGATAATGTCATGAGCCGTATTGCGGGCCTGCCCGCACCAAAGCCCGCACCACATGTAGATAGTCTATCACTTACATGTCACAGACAGACCACTATATAGTCTGTCAGGACGAGGATCCACATCTCTTCCTCATCCTGCAATCTACATTATAGGATCCCGAAACCCCAGAAACCCCAGAACCCCATAGCCTTCCTCTCCACAGATCAGACCATAACAGTCTCCCATAGGCTATACCCATAGCCTATGGGATATCCACTGGCGTGCCTGCTGGCATGCCAATGGATTATGTCAGAGATGTCCAACTTGGACATCTCTGATGGCCGGGAGGATATAACCTTGTTTGCCAGGAGGATTTCCTTCTAGCCAATGAGGTTATACAACCTCATTGTCCAGGAGGATTTCCTCCTGGCAAATGATGTTATACAACCTTGTCAGCCGGGAGAAATTCATCCTGGCTGATGAGGTTATACAGCCTCATTAGCCAGGAGGAAATCCTCCCGGCCAAGAAGGTTGTATAACCTTGTCAGCCGGGAGGAAATCCTCCTGGACAACAAGGTTATACAACCTTGTTGGCCAGGAGGATTTCCTCCAGGCTGACAAGGTTATACAACCTTCTTGGCCGGGAGGATTTCCTCCTGGCCAACAAGGGTTTACAGCCTCTTTGGCCAGGAGGAAATCCTCCCGGCCAACAGCACCCACTCCCACGGGGGTGGGCATGCTGCACTGTTGGTGTATTTGGCCGGCACACCAAGGAATGGCCATGGGCAGGCCAAACCTTGGTGTGCCCGCCAAACACGCTAACCCAAAATGGTGTGCAGGCAAAACACACCATTTTGTGTTGGCGTGCCCCTGGGGTGGGTGTGCATTTATCAACACCCAGCTGGAAGGGATTGGTTTTGGGAAGAGAGGGAAAAAAAGCTGTTGACACCTGTTGCCAAAACGTTCTCAAAGATCTCAAAAAGGTAAAACCAATCAGGGAATGGTGTCCCCTTGAATTTCCTGGCTAAGGACTTATATCAATTAAGAGTATTTTGGTTACCACAAGAAGGAACACAAAACTAACCATGAGATAACTTCTCCACACTTGATCTGGTGCTGTGACCTCCAAAGTTGCATTGGTCCAGCCAAATCCACTCTGATTCTTGAGCTCAAATAACACATCATAGTCCTTCTTAAACCCCTGAATATTTAAATGTGTAAAAAATGTATCAGCTTTGTGCAAATATCTGGAAATTAATGTATTGGGAGCCATGGAATATGGACCTGATTGTAATTGGACTTTAATTTCTTTTCATCCAAATCAACATTAGGGAATTATACCTGTACTAGAGCTGCTGAAATTTCTTCTGTGAGTCTATGGTTTGAAGCCATTATCAGATTGTTTTCCTTGTCAAACCGCCTGGACATAAAGTACAAGAGCTGCTTGCTCCATCTTGGGGGGTCGAGAAACTCTTGACCCCTTTGCAACTGCTAGAAGTAATTTCAGCATTGGTGAGTTTTGGTGACTGCAAGCACTCCAATTGGTCTTCATTCATTTTCACATTGGATTGGCTTGATTGTTGAGTCTTGGACCCAGAGGTGAACTGAGTGCTAACAAACTGTGGTTGGGGTGTTAGACTGAGTGAGTTTTGTAGTTGATCTGGGCAAAAGGTTTGAGCAAGTTTTCTGGTTGGGGTGGATTGTTGCTCAGAGGGGTTGTTTTTGCTCCATAGATGGTGGCATGATGTTGAGTCAATGGGTGGTTGATGTAGTTTTTGGCAGGGTGATGTTGAGTTGTGTATGATTTTGGGTTGTGTATGAGGTTGAGTTGTGTTGTGTATGCTGATATGACTCAAAATATACCCTCAGGGTTACTATATGGGATTTGGAAGGGATGATGAGGAGTGATGACCCTAATAACTTCCCAAATCTGCCAACCATGTGAGTGATACAACGTGGGCCTTAGTGAGGCCCCGTTATACAAAAGTGGTGGTTATCACATGACATCACTTCTGCCAAACAGGGCCTAATTAATATGACAGGGTTTAAGGATCCCCCCCCCCAAAGATTGTTTTTCTTTTTTTTTGCTTGATAAACTAATCAGATATTTTAATTTTTATCTATCACTTGGCTAAACTCATATATAATGCTTTCCCTGTGAGGCTTCAGGGGGCACACAAGGATAAAGATCCATGACCACGCCATGTGTAACCCAACCAGAAAAAAAAACACCAAATTGACGCACATGATTGACAAGAAGAAGAAGAAAGGGTTAATATACACAATGATTGAGTAGGTGGTTTTTGGTGAGAGACAATAAGAATAAAGTTCAACTGTTTGAGAAGGTTGAGTATAAGTTGAGAAGAAGTAGTAGAGAGATGATAGGATAACATTGGAGCAGGAGAAGGAGAAGAAAATTATCTTTAGTGAACAAGTGGAATGAAGATTGGAGGGAGACGAACATACTTAACTGAGACAAAAGGGGGCTTTTTTTTAAAAAAAAAAGGAATAGAAGAGAAGGATAATTGGGACTGAGTGTGAAAGTGTGAGATGGCAACAATGGAATGGCTGGCTTATTTATGATAAGAAATAGCAAGGTATGGTTTGTTGATGCGGTGTGTGTGACTGCTGGTCCATGGGAAGAAGAGCGCCACCAAGAGGATTGAATTCTTGACAGATTCTTGGGAGTGATTTGATAGCTACTACCTGCTTTCAACCCAGGCCAACAAACAACAACCCATCTTTCATCTTCACAACCCTCTCTTGTGCAGCGTATGTAAACCCTTCTAGGGCCCCCCATCCAAACTCATCTGCTTACCATGATTTGATAGCTACTACCTGCTTTCAACCCAAGCCAACAAACAACAACCCATCTTTCATCTTCACAACCCTCTCTTGTGCAGCGTATGTAAACCCTTCTAGGGCCCCCCATCCAAACTCATCTGCTTACCAGTCAAGCATTAATATATAAACAAGCTACTAATACAGCTAATCAGAGACTATTAGCATAAAGATGACATGTGATGAGTGACCATATGTGAGCTGCACCATATCCTACACTTAAACAAAGGGATAAAGAATGATCAACACACCTCAGACACTATTGAATACAGACCAACATAATTTTGCTCATCAACTTGATCCAATGAGTTGACCATCATGTATAAATATACCATGTATGTATGTTATATAGTAAATTGACCATTATCATGATGATTGCTTGATATAAGATCAACTAAAAACAAAAAACAAAGACCAAAAAAAGCAGAGAAAAAGATGCACACATACACACACACACTAAGGGAACCAAGAGGATGACATGGACAAGGTGGGGGAATGATGATGGATGTTAGTGTGATGATGAAATAAGGTTTTCCAAACACATTCCAGGGTCTAAAAAATATTGACATGTTTGCCCAAGGAGGCATTAAGACGTCCAAGTAGAGGGATTCCAAACCAACTTGATCAACAACACGGTATACGCATAGTACCTAGTGAGTCAGGCTTTCCGATCCCTAATGACAAAAGAGTATGACTACATAATATATGTATTTATTCAAATGGAAAAAGAGGGATAAGAAGAAGAAAAAAATGAATGTGGGTGTGAGTAAACAATTCCTCTCTCTTTCCGTCTCTCTTTCTATATATTCTCTCATCTCTTTCTCTATGAAAGAGGATAATATATGAAAGAAAACTTGAAAGCCAAAAAAAACAAAACTTATGATAGAGTAAAAAGATGGGGGGAAAGAAATAATGGGAGAGAGTTTTTGTTCTTTTCTTCTTTCAATTTTGTAATGAGACGTAAAAAAAAAGGAAAGGAAGTATGTATGTAACTAACTTACGAACTCAACAAAACAAGGCAGGGAAAGAGAGATGGGGAGATGTATGTGTAGGTCAAAACAAGACGAGTAAGGCCATCATCGACAACAAAACAAAAACGGAAAAACGGAGAAAAAGGAAAAGAGTCTTTTATGGATAAATGATTATTAAACAATTTTTTTTTTCTTTTTTTTTTTAAAAAAAAAAAAAAAAAATTACGAAAGGAAAGGAGAATTAGAATCCACCAAGAGCATCACAAGACTCAAAGACTTCCCCACTAGACCATTTACCAAGACCCCATTGAGCATTAGAAGAGGAGGTAGTAGTAGAGGGGGGTAAAGAGAGAGAGTCTGAAGCAGGGATACGAAGATGATGATGATGACTTTCCTCATCCTCACTATTATCTTCATCATCATCAGCAGGCTCGTTCTGTTCGTTGTTCTCATCAGTCTCTTCTTCAGCGTCCTCAATCGTCCCGCTCGGTCTCTCTTCTTCTTCCTCCTCCTCCTCATCTACTTCCTCAATTTCTCGATACAATCGATGGATCGATAGGGAAGGTTTGATCACAATGCTTGCCTCATGGTCACTATCAGCCCGTGGAGAGAGCACTTCAGGTGAGGTACACAGCGGAGACGCTCTAATAAAAGTAAAAGGGGAGAGAAACACACAAAAAAAGATGAGTGACTTGGATTGATTGCTCATCAATGATCACACTTACGGGTTGATCTTCGTCAGCTCAACGTTGATCTTAGTCCGACGTTTCTTCTGGGGACTAGTTGGGGGCTTGGAGGGGCTAGAAGGCTTGAGGGTATCAGTTTCATCTTGATCGTCCTCGTCATCAGGTTTGGCACGGGGAGGAAGACGGAGCCCGTTCTCGACGATGATGGGGGAGCGATCGTAGGCTTCTGCAGAATGGGTGAGATACATGATCGCAGCGACCGGACCGTCTAATTGGCCAGGGGGTATGGGTAGGTTAGGTTCTAGCCCAGGGGTACCGAGTGCACTTGGGAGTCCATGTCCGGAGGCAAATCGGACGGCCTTGAGCGAGCCTGCACAGACCGATGAAGCGCCGGAGGATGACCTCCGTGAGAGAGGTGTACTCGAGTGATGAGGTGTGGAGATGTTGCTGGTGGCTAGGCCAAGGCCGGAGGTTCGAGACCATGAGGTAAAACATGTGTCGGGGCAGATCGGACTAGATGCAGAAGGACTGTGAGGGATGGAGGGGGAATCCCGTTTGGTCAAGATTCCTTTGACGGCTCCGAGCAGGACTAATCCCTCAGGGGTGCTCTTATCGAGTCGAGTACCGACTACAAGATTGTTCTGGTCAGGCTTCAATTTCTTGAGAGGAGGTAAACCTTGTTCAAGTTCACCTTCGAGGGCAGGCTCTGAGGCAAAGGGTAATTCCCAGGCTGGATAGCCTTCGGTGAGTCTATCAGCTTTGGGCCGAGGTCGATCACCATCTTCATCATCGGTGAGGGTGACTAGGACTTGAGGGGATGGGGAGGAAGGACATGACTCTGAGCCAAACTCGTAATCATCTCGTTGTCGGGTGTTACTCGAAGAATGGAGGGGAGAGCGATGAGGTGGGAAGTAAGGCATGTAGGTTGGTGACAAGGGTGTCAAAATGCGGGTACTGTCGATTTCAGTCATACTGAGTGATTCCTAATCTGCTGGGAGAGCAAACTGGGATTAGAATGTTTAAGTGAAGAAGATGGAAAGGAGGGAGGGGGGGGGGGGGGGGGGTGGGGGGTGACTTGGTGACTTACATGGATAGAGCCCAAGAAAATTGATAGGAGGTGAAGGTGTTTAATTTTGACTAAGTTTTTAAAGGTGACAAAGAGCTAGTACTAGTTAAGCCGAGTAGTCAACAAGAGCGATGTAAGTTGTTAGTTTTGAAAGATCGAACGAGGAGAAGTTGGGATGGCGGAAGTTGGGGGGGGGGAAGGAGATTGGTGGGAATATAGTGACAATATATGAGATGGTGAGGGAGGAGCCTGGGACGGAGAGATAGTCTTAATGCTGATCTAGGTGTTTGTGGTAGGGATATGTGGACGAGGGCTGATGAACCGATTTAAAGGAGGCCGAACGCTGAGAGCTGTATGATGAGAAAGAAAAAAAAAAAAAGGAATGAATGTCAATGGGATGAGGGGTAATTTTAATGGTCACACACGAGTTGGTGAGAATAAGGAATGAATTAGATGAGATGAGATGAAATGAAGGAATGTTTTGGGATGGATAGAAGAAGAGGATAGAATTAAGTTTGATTAAGTGTTTTTTAAGTATTAAGGATGGAAGGACTGTGCGAGTGAGAAGTTGAGTTTTAAATAGTGAAGGACAAAGGTGTGATGGTGATGATATAGATAATAATAATAATAATAAGTCAACTTGAACCGAATTGAACTTGATAAACGAATGAGCTTGGCCACAATAGCAGCAGGAGATGGATGGGTATTTAAAGAATTGGGTCAAGATGACTCCTATAAGAGTTTGATGAGAGTTTAGTGAAAGCTTGGGATACATAAATATGATTTAGGAGGAATTTCTCCAATGCTGGGATGGGTGGTGAGAGAGAGATGGTCATAGTTTTCCCTCTCTCTGTTTCTCTCTCATGAAAGTTCTATGGATGAATGGTCAAAGAGAGGGAGGAGTGAAGGTTGATTGAAATGCTTACAAGATTGTGTACTTTGTGTATTATATTTTTTTTTCCTGGAAAGCGATTAATAGTCCTACTTTTGATGGGTTGGCTTGGCCGACTAGGGCGAGACAAAGATAAAAAAGAAAAAGGAAAGGAAGAAACCGATGGATTTAAGACGAGGAGAAGGCTGAAATGATTGATTTGATGAGATTGAGGGTGTGGTTGTGCGTTTGAGTGCTTGTGGGTGGGTGTGAGGTTGGGTTGATGGTGGAGGGCTGTGGTAGGTAGTGTAGTGCTGGGGAGGGGGGGGTGTTGAGAGCTGGCTGTGATGATGATGATGGAGAGACAGACTGTGCTGAGTGAGTGAGTTTTTTTGCTGTGTGGGCGGAGGAGGGAGAGTTAGTCGACAGAGATGGCAGGCTTGGATGACGACGACATGATCGAAGTGCGTCAGTTGGAGAGAGGGTAGTTGAGCCGAGATAGTTTGAGTTGGTTTGGTTTGGTTTGGGTCGGGTTTGGGTTGGGTTTGGGTTTGGGTTGGGTTGGGTTGGGTTGAGAGAGAGAGAGAGAGAGAGAGAGAGAGAGAGACTGGATGGCTGGAGCTAAACCAGTCTTAGCTTTTTTCGAGATAGTCCATGGTGTGTTGGTTGAGTGAGTAGGTTTGATGAACCTGAGTTTCTATAGTTGATGTGAGTGTGGGTGTGTATGTTTGTTGTTGGGTGGGGGAGGAGGGAGGGAGGGAGGGAGGGATGAAATTTTTGGTTGGGAGCAGAGTGAAAGGTTTTTTTGGGTGGGTTGGTTTTGGTTTGGTGTGGTGTGGTGTGGTTGGGAGGGGGAAGAAGTTTTATTATTATTTTAAACAGTCAAAAGTTTAATGAATGTATTAGTTTTTTTATTGGTTTCGGACAGGGGAATTTAAGTACAAGGTAAATACATAATATGTACATACACATTCATATAAATTATATATCCATACACAATCATCACCGAGAGTTGATGGGATTTTAGTAACCAGGGAGAGGTTGATTGATTTGATCGATCATGCGAAAGAGAAAGAACAATAGGATATTTATTTATGTACAAGTGATATCATCATCGTCATCATCCTTAAATCAGCCAGCCAGTTGGTTAACTTCCATCGGCCGGTCGGGGATTAAAAACAATAAAGATTCACATGGCTTCCAACTTTAATATAACACTGTCAACCGTTTCTCGATCTCCAGAGTTTGATGGAAGATCATGCTGATCAGTCTTACGTAAAGATGTAAGATTTTTTTTTTTTTTTTTTTCAAAACTTTAAAAGATTGTTTATATGTACCTATACATACTGAAACAATCTTTGTAATCTCTCTCACACCCAACTTATCTTAAGGCGGGGAGGGGAGGGCTGTCAGTTTAAGTTATAACCGATTGAGTTGAGCCGAGTCAACTCGATCTGATGTCTGTCAATCGAAGAATGACACTTGATATCGTTGAAACCAATCAACACGAGGGGATATCAATTGGCGACTATTAAGAGTAAGAGAAATTTTTAAAGACTTCCACCAAACAAACAAACAGAAACAGTAGCTGGATACCTATGTTCTTCCTAATCATTAGACAGACAGTATCTAGTTTACTCGACTTGTAAGGAAATCCTGTATAAGAAAAAAAAAAAACGATTCCTCAATTACTTAACACTCCTCCCTCTCCCCTTATATATATTTATATATAAGTACTTACTTGATTCCCATAGACATCAGTTCAGCAACCAAATATCTAAAAACCTATGTATAAAACAATCGTGGTGTTTACTTATTTTTCAGAATCCGATTGGGCAAAGCATCTCAAAGAGACAGAGAGAGAGAGAAAAGACTAACGTATGGGATGGCGATAACATCCATATGATTAGTTAATTGTCCAGAGAGTGACTCCAAACTCTGTCCGTTCTGATCGGGTAGATGAGATTGGGAACCAAAGTCTGGTTCGCACTGTCGACAGTATTCACCCTGAGGTCCACGCATCTTGATAGAAGAAGAATAAGTAGGCACTTCGGCCTGATGAACATCATGGCTATTACCAACCTCCGCCTCATCCGTTAGGTCGTATCCTAACGAACTCAGTAGTCCACATCGTTTACAGATCCAGGCCGTCGAGTAATCCGAACAATTCATCAGTCGGTCTTGTAACAAAAACGAAGTCCCATGCGCAAGTAGTGCGTCTCTCTCCATCTCTCCAAATCGGATCCCACCTCCTCTCTTACGTCCCTGGTTACATATAAAACAAAAAAGACCATTGAGGCAATCTATTCCAACATCCAGAAGATATCAGAGTCTTACCTTGACTGGTTGGCGGGTCAATTTATCAACCTTGCCAGTCGTTCGGACTTGCCATTTATCACCGACCATGTGTCGTAGTCGTTGGTAGTAGACCAAGCCGATATAAATATCCGCCTCAAACTCCTCCCCAGTGATCCCGCTGTACATGGGTTCGTTACCGTGATAGTTATAACCCGCTGCCCGAAGCTGTTCTCCAAAATATGCAGATGGGGTATCCTGTTCATTAAAGCTAGCTTGGAGAAGATCAACCGTCAACTGATTTGTTTCTTCCAAACACAGCATCTTCCCCAAACAGAGCCTCTCACCGGAATGGTGTAGCATCCTGGGCGATCCCATGCATCGCACCCGCTTTCCCAGCCAAACTCTCTACAAACATTCCGATCGTCATCCGGGATGGAAAGGCGTGAGGATTGATGATCACATCGGGTTGGATACCCGATTCACTAAATGGCATATCAATCGATGGCCACTTCTGTGAGCAAACCCCCTTCTGTCCGTGTCTTGATGAGAACTTGTCTCCAATCACCGGCGGACGGGGGACCCGAAGTTTGAAATGAATCTTGGTACATTCCTTCGAGCTTACTTCACCACCTGTCAATATATATCATCCCAAAGTTGAGAGCTTGGATTCAGATGAGTTGAAAATCTTGACTTGATAACTAGGAATCGAGCTGACCGATGATCCTAACCTCCTCCACAAAAGCTTCTTCATCGCCCTTATACTTCTCAAACGAACTTTTACCGGTGGTTCGGTCAACATAAGCGCATAGTGGATCGCCCGACCTAATCCGACTACCGACCATGACGATCCCATCAGAATCGAGCTTCTCGCACATCCTATTAAAGGCGCTCGTTTCAGAACTACCAATATGTCCGATTCCAAAATGTTTTTCCGAATTTGTCCTAGAACCTTCAGGGGAGAGGTCGACGATCAATGACTTGTAAACAGTCCCATGTGCAAAGCCCCTCTCGTGGGCAGATTTATTTAGAATCATGGCGTCTTCCATATCGTAACCCGTATAGGCAATCACAGCTACGACGGCGTTGGTGCCATTGGGGAAATGATCCATTTGGTAAACGTCATGGAGTGCGGGTCGGACGATGGGGGTCTGGCCGGTTTGGAGCCGGTAAAGCTTGTTATCGGTTCGGTGGTGAAGGACGCCTGATGGGGTACCCATGGTTTGTTTACTCATCTGACATTGGTACATGTTTCGAGGGGATTGATTGAAATCTGAGAATGGTGTGAGGTTGGCGAGTAGTGACAAGACGTGGGTGGGTGAAATTTCGACGTGGGTACTAAAGCCCGGGTCGATCTCCTCTGGAGTGCATGCGATATCCATGTACACTTGTTCGAACGATCCCACCAGATCTGTCTTCTTATTTGATAGCAGCTGAACCGGACGCATCATTCTAGCGGGAGTTGAAAAGAGGAACAAACCAGGATATTGACCACCTTTGGATCTTGGGACTAGGCCAATCTCCAATTCGAGAGGGATACTCTCCAACCCTTCAGTCTTCCAGGTCCGAAGGGCTGTCGCCATTCTGGAGCAGAGTGACGAAGAGGCCCAACCAATGATCTGACCGTCCAACTGAACACATACATACTTTGAAGGGTGGATCGTGGGATCAAATGGTTGACTCATTCCCATCGCGAGCAAGAGAGACGGTATGTTCTTGACCGAAGGTACCGTGGTGAGAATTTTGCATTTGTGGGCGAAATGATTCAGCAATCCACAGGGTGAGCCATCAGGTGTATGGACAGGACATAGAAAGCCCCATGCCTCGGGCAGAAGCTTTCGCACCGTGGTAGTCTTCAATTCGGCCTAAAGACGCGCCAGTACAGAATGTTTCGAGATTTAAAAGAGAGATCACATTTTTATAATGAAGAAAAGGGATTGGGACTGTCGAACAGAACATGCAGTCACTTACAAAAAATGCACCTCGATGAACGCATCTGAAGTGGGATATGTAACGATAAAAGTTCAGTTTCTCAGCGATGATAGTGAACCCGCTAGTCTGTTGAAGATCGAGTCCGGTAGGCGAAACCAAGTTACCAGTAGCGAGAAAGAAAGTGATCCGTCTACCGATGTCAGAGTAGACCTTACCCATGGCCTTGGTGACAAACTTGTTATCAGAAAATGTGACGCCGGTGGTTGATTTGCGCACTTCATTTGCGATCTGGGCTTGGATACCTGACAAATATTCCTCGAATCGTTCCTTCAAGATTGCTGAGAGTAGGTGACCTGGTAAAAGGATCTCTTGATGTTGAGGTGAATCCGGGTTGTCCGCACAGCACTCGCCAGCTACTAAGGCATATAATTTTTGAATCATATAGCTAAGATTAATCCGGTGGGAGTAGATCATTAGCGAGAGTCCCTGGATTTGAGTGGTAGACAATAAGCACAAACAGTAATAGGCGGTATTTGCTGATGGGGTCTTTGAGATGAACAAGAACGATCCTCTGGAGCAAATATCGACCGATTTGTTCCGAGCTCCAATCGTCTGGACAGCCTAGTACGATCTTGAATTTTGATCCCAGGAAGTCCAAACAGGCAGACGCGGTGGGTAGTGAATAGTATTGAAAGTTTCGGAGCATGAGTTCGATTCGATTGGTCCGGAAGGTATCTTCGAATGCATTTTGGGTGAGATTGGCGAAGATCTCTAGATCACTAGCACCGATGAGAGCCTTGAGGAGCATGACGACCGGAATCATGAATTCATTCTTCCGCCAACTGAATCTGAAGGTGATCGTCCCATTGGATAGATAGTGTAGGGTATTGGTCTGACTGGTTTGGTCGGGACGAACGCATCGGATTTGAGTGGCATAGGTGGTATAGAAGTTGCCTCGGTTTGCAAAGGAGGTTCTGATGAGAGATACCACATGATTCCTTCTGGGGACGATGAGATAGCGAATAATCTTTTCATTACCGTTGACGATGAAGTATCCACCCATCTCTTCCGATTCTTCATGATGACTGACAAGTTTGGCGGGGCTCATCTGTTTAAGGTTACATTTCTCGGACTAGAGTGAGGGGTGGGTGTGTGAGTGTGAGTGTGAAAAGAGTTGAGGGTCAGTATAGAGGTACGGGGAAGTTAGGCTGGAATTGAGTGGTTGTACTTTGACCATGATCGGAAGTAATCCAAAATCACGATATTCATTTTGAGGTGGGCCGTTATTGAGTGACCAGGTTACCTTGGCTGAGATCTTGCCAGCATAGGTCACAAGTCTTTCACGGGCCTGTATGATTTCAAGTTGGCCAGATTTTAGTTTGAGATGATTAAAGTTAGGACGAGGATGTATGATTGATTGACAAGACCTCAGTTGGGTAAGTCCTATCCCGGAGTGCACCTTGACCTTTTTCCATGGCTAAAGGGTTTGAGATCATGACTTCGGTAATTTTGACTTGAAGATGATTAGAAATGAAAGAAGAGGAAGAAGAAGAAAAAAAAACAAAGAATTCAGCCAGTTGATGGGGTAGGCCCGCAGGATTTCTTTCTTCTTGAGTTTTGAGATGATGAGAACTGACACTCCAACCGATTCCTAGAATCTCGGTCTCCGGCTTGTTTTTCTGAATCGAACACCACTTTCGAGGGAAGGTCGGCGATAGCGAGACCTAGTAATCCGGGGGAACCATCTGGACCTTCGAAGAGAGAGTTGAAGCTTGTGATATGAGGTGCGACGAGTTCCTGAATCGCCAAGTTTTGAGAGCCTTGTGTGGAGGGATGTCGGAAGGTATTTTCTCTGTCGATGATTCCGAAGGAGGAGGAGGATGGTGGTGGGCCATCTAGTTTACTGGTCGATGGTATTTGGCCTGCGTCCGTCTGACTGGGAGGCATGTTGAGGTTGTTGGTGGTTGGATTCACTTTCTTCCAGTAGGGTTTGTGCTACAGAGCAAAAAGAAAAAAAGAACAAGATACATACATATCAAATTGAATGCGTAGGGTTTTTTGATTTTGAATATCCAATTTTACAGCAGCTGCGCCATGCGCAACCTCAAGATCGCTTGAAATCGAACTCAGCATCATTGCTTCTTTTAAGATGTGCCTATTTAAATAAATAAATACTTATTAGGTAGAGGTACATAAATATGTACACTATCCCATAGTCTCAGTAAATACGAAGTTCTAAGATCAGTCACCCAGCGTCCAGTTGTTTGGGATTATGAAGAAGACCCCCTGTGATGAAGATAATCGGCTTAAGCAACAATGGCCCCTATACGCCTCTCGGGGTTCATCCTAGGTTTACCCGATCCCGGCATCTCCTCTCCTCAGAGTCAAGCTATCACTGCCACTCAACCTTAACCGCTCCAGCATCAGGACTCCCCAACAATCATGTCTCGACGCCCAAATCAGAAATCAAACTCCAGGACCGATAAGATCGAAACCCGTCAGCTTCACCAAACCGTACATCCTTCATTCGAGATCATCAAACATAAATCCTTTGGGACTCTCATGCATGAGCTATGGATTCGAGTTCAAGGCGAATTCGGATTGTCAATGTTGGAAACTGTGAGTACATAGGTCTATATAGCAAACACGCAAAAAAAAACATCTGTATAACCAGACCAACTAGCCTAATCATTGTTTTTGAAACCTCCACTTTTGAACACAGTGGGAGGTGGTGATGATCTGTCAGTCCCATCTCTGTGCCTCGGATACCTTACCGAACGATCCAGCGGAATGCTCATTGCTCCCACATCCTCTCCATCCACCTTAGATGTGATCGTGGTCCTACTGATGCTGTTGTTCTATGTCGCCATCTTTAAATATCTCCCCTCCCATGTCAAAATCATCGGACGGAGGGCGAAGTACTATCTGGTCGGATCCGAATAATGCTGCCCTTTGAAACCTCATTCTCAGTCAGCCTCACCCTATGATCTCTTCTTTTTTTTTTTTTTTTCTCGCTGCTGATTCTGAATCCGGTTTCTGCGTGTTCGTTTTTGTTTCTTTGCTGATTATTTTTTTTTCAGTGTATTTTTGCCCTCCCGACTGCATAGTTCTGAAAAAGTCGCATCCTGGAGCCCTCATTTTCCTTTCCCAACTCTGGTAGAAAACAATTCTCAACCACTAACCCAACACCACTCCTCCCGATCACCTCAACGAACAATTCACACCAATCAAATATAGATAGAAAGGACTCATGTAGCTTCTTTTGATGCCATCAAGTACAGCTATCTTTGCTATACAGTTGCTCAAACAGCGGAATGAAATTGATAATAGATAGATTATAAAGTAGCTCAGTCAAGAGATCACAAAACATGCCATCTATCTATCCCAAAGAATCCAGCTCTGAGGGGAGAAGATTTCGTGATACTGGTGATTCCGATTAGCTCGGACCAAATAGCAAAAAGTTAAACAACCAGACCAACTGTTTCCTAGAGTCATGTAAATCTCAGTCGGGTTAGCTGGGGTCAGCCAGGCAAGGCTCTTGTTAGGACAAAGGACACTGAGTTGTGGAGAGTGGATATTGATCCATTGGACAACTTTCATCTTCAAATCTCCTGTCAGTTTTTATCTTTAGATTATCGGGGTTAATCAAGATCAATCACCCTCATTGGAGCCTTGGGACCATACACCTGTGAACTTTGGCCCTAGCAAGGCAGAGGATGTTTTACAAACGGCTCGAGATGTTGATGATAGAGGCAAAGCAAAGTACTGTTTTGATTGCAAACAAGCTATCATAACAAACACAGTTTTCCCTCGGGCTCCGGGCCCACCCGGTCATCCGAAACGAGGGGGCCGGGCTGAGCTATAGATACCGCGTGTGACCTTCGGGCTTTACTCACATTGATCCCTTCAATATCCAGTCCCAGATTCACTCGGCCTACACATCCATTGTTTCTTACCTTGATGCCCGTAAGTCTCAAGTCGATTTGCCACGGTGTTGTTTCTCCTGAAGACATGGAGATGCATGGTCTTCCCAATGGTACTGATGAATTAATCGGTTGTGATTGAAAATGTATCGATTAGAAAGTTAAGAAAATCGTACAACCACCTCATGTCCAACAGTCATTGGGCGGACATCAACAAGCTGGATCTTTCGTCGGTATCGAGGCCGTCGAACTACCAAGGGCTGTTGGTCAATACAAACATCTCTCAAATCAAATCCATGTTATCTAGGTTGTGAATCAGCTAACGGAGGTGTCAATAATAAATCGCGACCCTATAGTTATGAAGCTTGCGAAATCAACAGGTCCTGGTAACATGAAACTGGCTAAAGAAGTTCCCGTGGCGCTCACCAAGGCCAGCACTGTTTTCATCAACTATCTAGTCGCGATGTGAGTTGGTTTGAAGTCTACCCAAATCCCAATCGTTCATTGATTCAGAATATGTTTAAATCTGTAGTGCACATGACATTGCGGCGGCACGTTCCGAGAAATCTCTCAACGCTCGACACGTCCTTGAAGCTTGCAAGGAGCTCCAGTGGGTCGATAGCGATGAGCTTCAAAAAACTCTCAAGTTAGAACTCGATGGTAACCTGCCCCCATTCGTACTTCTATACCCCCCTGCTCCATCCCGTCCCGAGTTTTTTTTGTCTAACTCAACTTTTTTGATCACCAGCTTTCCGGAAATTGAATGCGGCAAAGAAAGTGCAGAAGACCAGCAAACCGGAAGGCGATGCAACGTAACTCTGAGAATCATTTGGCTTGATTGGAGCCAGCATGCCTAAAGAGTGTAGGAAATAGTCTTCATACAGCTCTCTAGGTGATTTGAGTTAACTTCACAGCATATAATGACGCTTTTGAGAAGGTGTACTTGGTGCAATTGCTGCCCAACAAGCATCTCAATCCACGCAAATGCCAAGCCAAGGCTATGTTTCATCGCCTACCCTCTATACGTATTCGTTTCAGCCCATTCTTTATAGATCCATTTCACATATCATATATTTGTATTTAATTCATATCTCACCTGACGATTTCCATCTACAATACACTACTTGTGGTTGTGAGAGGGCTGGTGGGAGCTAAACAACCAAACCTGGCTGAAATTGGCAAGCATTTAGGTGCCATGTGACCCAATTGTAAAACCAAATACCCACAGGAGCAACCCGACGTTGTGTCATCGGGGGGTCAGGAGATTTACTGAACGTTGAGCTGCCCACTGCAGCTCAACGTTGACACACGGTCGGCGCGTCTTTGACCCCGATTGGTTTTGGGGGTTTAGGTTTTTGTAACGCTAAGGCAACAGTTGTTCGTTTGCAACAAAATGTCAAGTCGCCATTTCAACAACATCGCCTTACGGTTCGAGGTCTAGCATCTCATCAGCACGACGTTGTTTTAACCTCAAGTGGAAGTTGATGCAACGTGGTATCAATATTTAAAGGACATTACCCAAAGATTTCCTATTTCTCCTTCTTTCAGTCTAGGCTCTCCTTTCACCGGGAATTTTTCATTTTATCTAATTTTTGCTCGCTCTTATACATCACTTGTATAGACAAGTGAAAATAGATTTTTCCTAGTGAATTTCAAACATCTGTTATTCTTATTTTTTGGTACCGGGAGGATCAAAATAAACCAACCACCCCCTCCTCCAGATTTACTCCAGCTATTCAAAGATGCAACTCAAGAACACTTGCCTCAAGGAAATCAACTGATAATCTCCATGCATTTGATAAATAGAAATTTTACATTTACTTCACTTGGTATAAATTGTGCTACAAGAGCTGCTTTGAACAACCAAGGACAAGGTAAATATACTTTCAAGGTGAAGGGGAAAATTCAACACAACATTGGCAGCTTGATCCCAATTTCTCAAGAAGTCTTAAAATTCCTGCAGCTCTACATATACAATAATGGACATGAGTTTGCAAATTGTCATATTCATGGTCAACATCTTCTTCCAGAGCTTATGACAAGGATTCAAGCAATCCTTCACTGGTGAAATCCTCTCATACACCTGTTTGAGCATGTAGCATCTGAAATCACTCCAAACCTCTCAATAAGGCTTACAGAAACGGCAACAAATGTGGACCAAAGAGTTTATAACCTCCCAACAGGGGACCAAATTGCAGCAATCTGGGTAGAAGGTATTTCTTTTTCACTTTTACTAAGTGGTCATGCTACCAAGTGGTCATGCTCTGACATTTCTTACCTTGAAGGAAATGACCCTTTGACAACAGCCACAAGGGATGTTATCATCAAGTATTGTGGCCAATCCCTTTCAAGAATATCTTAATTAGACAGAAAATGTGATCCTCTCACTGCCAGAATAATTGCCTAGGATGAAGTCATCCCAGTTAAACTGGGATGCACTCAACCAATTTAAACTTGGTTGAAATCAACTGATGAAATATAAATCCAAGGGACCCCCCTTAGTTTTATATTTCATTGGTTGAGGTCAACCTACTTTAAATTGGTTGTTTGCATCCTAGTTTAACTGGGATGAACTCAACCTAGGCAATTATGCTGGCAGTGTCTCTATTATGTGCTCTTACATCCAAATGTAGATCTTGGTTGGAGTCCTGAACTCAAGCAGGAAATTCCACTTGCAACTGCCATGAACTGTTATGCTTACAAGTTGGCCTTCTGCAA
The DNA here is from genome assembly GCA_007896445.1 of Puccinia hordei. Lineage (NCBI taxonomy): Eukaryota > Fungi > Basidiomycota > Pucciniomycetes > Pucciniales > Pucciniaceae > Puccinia > Puccinia hordei. Next base: position 618,312 of record RDRW01000047.1, read on the forward strand.
TGGAGACCATTCTCTTCTACACTGGGCTGGTAGAAGTTTCCAGAAATATTGTGTAGATCAATATGGGAAGATAGAGACTGAAAGGTTTCTATATATTAGGCTGAACCAATCTGATTTCTGTGTGGACCAATTTTACGGTGTTGTGGATGCTTATGAAAATGGTGCAGAAATGGGCAATGAATCAGGTATAATTTCTCCACAAACATTTCTCACCAAATTGACACTCCACACTCTCTTACATTTGTTTCTTTCTTTATAGGGTAGAAGAGTAGTTTTACCCACATCTTTCATTGGAGGCCCACGTGATATGAAGGCAAGGTTCCAAGATGCAATGGCTTTGTTCAGAAATTGTGAAAACCAAAACTTTTCATAACAGTAACTTGCAACCCTAAGTGGATTGAAATACAAAGAAAACATCTTCCTGGACAGTCAGCACAGGACAGACCTGACATTGTGACACATGTATTCAACACAGAGATGAAGAAAATATGTGATCAAATCTACAAAGATGGAATTCTTGGCAAACTAAAAGGTTGAAAATATGTCATAGAATTTCATAAGAGGGGCTTACCTCATGCCCATATCTTAGTCATCCTAGAATCACACTACATAACCCGCAATACTGAAGAAATTCATCAAATTGTGACTGCAGAAATTCCAGATCAGCTTTCCAATCCAGCTCTTTAATAAGCCATATCAAGACATATGATCCATGGACCCTGTGAACCTTAAAACCCAAATGCACCATGCATGGTCAATGGTGTTTGCTCAAAGAAGTACTCAAAAGAATTTTGTTCTGAATCATCAATAAATGATTTTTTTTATTGATGGGCCTGGTGGCTCTGGAAAAACTTTCCTATACAATTGCTTACTTGCACATGTAAGATTAACTGAAAGGATTGCTATTGCATGTGCCAGTAGTGGTAAGAATCAATTTCATGACAATCAGAACATACATATTCCAACTAATTCTTGTTTCTATCTTACAGTGATTGCTGCCATGAACTTCCATATGTAAGGACTGCTCATCTCACCTTTGAAATTCCTCCCAGGCTATTTCACCATTCAGTTTCTTCTATTTCCAAAAACTAACAAAAAGGAGATGTCCTCAAGAAATCAAAGTTGATAATATGGGATGAAGCCCCAATGACACATAGGCATGTACTTGAATTAGTTGATGGATTACCCCAGGACTTGATGGACTCAGATCTACCATTTGGTGGAAAGTTAATGGTCCAAGGGGGAGACTTCTGTCAGGTTTTGCCAGTTGGACGGGAGGGATCACATACTCAAATTTTTAATTCTAGCATTGTCAACTCTCACTGCTCAAGAAAATTTTGCCATAACATGATTTGTCTGTCAATCAACATGCGTGCAGCTGGGGATCCTCACTTTCAGCAATTTTTACTGTCTGTTGGGAATGAAGAAGGTATCACTGATTTTTCAAACAGGATACAGCTGCCTGCTTCAATGGTAATTCATGGTGGATCCCACAAGGAAAATTTGGATCATCTCATCACACAATTATTCCCAGATATTTCCATGGTTGTTCTCCCAACATGATTACTTTTTGGACCGGGCTATTCTTTGCTGCAAGAATATTTCAGTCAACCATATAAATGCTAGGATCTTGCAAGATATTCCACCAGAACGCAGGAACACACAAGCTATGATTCTGTGGAAGATGACCCCCAAAATCTTGCAGGAATACATAAATAGTCTGACAATTTCAGGCTTTCCACCTCATATTCTGAAATTGAAAAGGGGTGTGCCAATCATAATGCTGATGAACCTTGATTGAACAATGGGACTTTGTAATGGGACTAGATTGATTGTGGAAAACCTGGGCCCAAATGGTATTTATGCAAAGTTAATTTCAGAAAATAGAGTTAAAAACTTGGTGGCCATACTACGCATTCCCTTCATATCAGACCCCGATGAGTCTGGATTGCCTTTCAAGCTCATATGGGAACAATTCCCTGTAAATCTGGCTTTCTCACTAACTATAAACAAATCTCAACGTCAGACAATTGAAAATTTAGGTATTGTACTTCATGATCCTGTATTTAGTCATGGACAACTATATGTTGCATTGTCACAAAGTAAGTCCAGCCGTACTACAAAGGTAATAGTCCCTCAACCTGAATTTGGCCTTCCTTCATATGAAATATCAAATATTGTTTACAAAGAGGTTTTTTCAAGTGTCCAGAGGCAATAGTTAAATACATTAATATTTTTGGATTCTCATCCTTTTATCTTATTTTTTTTTGCCTCATAATTTCATTGCTTTTTAATTTCAACATGCAATTTTATCTTTGTACTTATACTTCTACAAATAAAAATCCATGCACCCTTATCATCAAGCCCACTTTTCTACAAGCCCCTCCCCAGTCCCCAAAACTGGGGGCTATACACTTGTATAAGAATGAAATAACCAGATGGAAACACTTAACCAATATTCAAAATATTTCATGAAATAATTGATGAATTGATTTTTTTCAGATTTTTCAAGTTAATTTCATGAGTTTAACTGGGATACCTATGAGTTTCACTGGGATAACTATGAGTTTAACTGGGATACCATAAACCCAGTAATTAATCATTCTGGCAGTCTGTTGAAGTAGCAAGCATGTGGACTCCAGCAAATCTTCCCCAATTCTGGATGAGCACAATTCAGTTTAATTTTTTTAATTTAGAATTATTGCAGTATGAACTATTTATGATGGTGATGAACAGGGCCTCAATCCAAAGTGGTGAACTCTGACATGAAGACAAAGGGGCCATTGGTTAATCAAGATTATCTGTCATCTGTTGGCCTCACAAGTTTTCAAGTGCAAATATTTTTTCTTTCCTAGCATCTTACTTTTGACACCCTCCCAAAACAGAGAAGGGAAATCCAATATCAAGTCTCAGCAGCTCAACAAATTCATTTGAGTTTCCCAAAAAGAAGTGTTCCAGGGAGCATGGGGGTTGATGAGGATTACAGAGTTTTATCTTGACTCTTCTGACAATTTTAAAACATGTATGTGCATATATCTACTATAAAACTAAAAAAATAGGCTCCTGGAGCCAAACAAACCATGCACCATTTCTACTGCATCAATACATGCAACCTAATGGGTTGACGTTGGCCCGTTAGGTTGCATGACATGGATTGCGGATCAGCATTGATCCGTGTCAGAAGTCACCATTGACCTCTCAGCGAAGAGCTTCCCCAAAATTGGGGGCTATACACTTGTATATATATATATATATATATATATATATATATATATATATATATATATATATATATATATATATATATATATATATGTAGGTATTATCATTGGTGATAGTCACCGTCTGTAATTGAGATTTTCTTTTTCTTTTTTGGTCAAGGGTTGCTGATAATGATGGTAATTTCCGCCAAGAAATGATGCAGATTGTCAATGCATGGTGGTCGTCATCGTTTTTCAAAGGAAGAAAATAAAATGTTTAAAAAGGGGGCAGTATACCATTGACAACTAATTAATTTTCTTTCAGTTCATTGGTTTTTTTGTTTTTTGAATTTCTCTAGGGCTAACATGAAGGAATAATTCAAAAATCTCGGATTTCTTCAAGTGTTTCATTTTTCGATCCACCCGAGTGAACTTGTTGTTTTGCAGGACCATCAAGACAAGTAGTGTCAGGGTTGGTCGAGTTAGAATCATGATTAGAGTGATTGTTAGTAGTGGCTAAGTTTTCTTGACCTGGTTGATTTTCGCCTTCGATTATAGAGGGCTGAAAATAGTCAACAAATTTCCAGAGTTTGAGCGCCTTCGACTTGAATTCTTCCGTTCTTGAACTTGCAGAGCTTTCAAGTAATTTTAAGCCTTGGAGACCGGCTTTCCATTCATTCACAATCTGTTCATTTGGCAAACCAAATAGTGAGAATATTTCCTCTTCGATCTGTTCGTTTGACAAGAGCTCTCTCTTGCCGTTGTTCAGACTTGATGAAGGCTGATAGACACGTTGGGCGATGAAGGACTCGGCACGTGCTAATCTACCTAGATACGTATTAGGCAACTCTAATCGCTCAATCTTTTTCAAAGCTTTGTGGAGAACATCAGTTGTCGTCGTCGAATATGTTTCGGGGGAGGAACCGTTGAGTTGGGCTGAGGATAAGTATTTGCCTTTTAATTTTGCTAGGGCTACAAACACGGAGGGATCGATTGAACTTTCTTCTGCAGAGAGATCATGAGCTTTGAGTAGCGCTCGAAGTGCTAAAAGCGGCTTATCTGGTTCGGAGAAAAAAAAAAGAAGCAAATAATACATTTTTAAAATACTTTGTCAAAGTCAAAAATATTTTCGGGTCTTTTTAAGTCCCAACTGACCACTGCGGAGTTCAATTTCAAACCTGCACAGAGAAACACCTTGCCATATCAGCCGCTTAGATGGATCCACTGGTGAGTTGACTGTCGAAAGATCGTTCTCGATTGGTCGGAGCAATTCATTAGCCATCTCTAACGGATTCTCGGTTTTCAGTAGTTTTTCTCCCGTTGGGTCGTCGTCTGGAATTGGTGGAATCACGTCTGCCGTAGCCGTGTTGACCTGGTCGCTATTTTTGTTTTTTGACGAGGCTAAAGAACGTAGAAGAAAGGGATGAGCAGGATGAACAATTGTGAGTGAATTTAACTGGACAAGCAGAACAAATCCTCCGCACTGATTGAAAAAACGGACCTTTCTTTGCCTCGAGAGCAGCCTGAGCTTTGGCTTTAATCTCAGCCATCTTCGCTTTCTTCAGAGCTTTTTTACTTTTTGTTGACTCTTCATCAGGTTTAGGGCCGCCGTTTTGATTTGTGAGAGAGGCTTCTGCGGAAACATGAGGATGGGTGACCATAATGTTGTATTCGGTAATCAGAGGGGCTTGTTGAGATTCTTTAGCGGCGACCATCCGATCGTGAAGCTTGAGGTAGATCCCCACCGCTCTGGAAACCGCTTTAAAATAGATTGGGTTGGCATATAGTGTATCTTCAAATTTCAACAAACTTGAGAGAAGAAAAGGTATGGCATTATTAGCTAGGCGATTTAAATTGGTGATGATTGATGGGACTGAACTTTTGGTAGGTTTGGAATGTGTTTTTTCGAATACAATATGTATGAAAGTCGTATTGATCTTCTTCCCACTGGCGAAAGATCTGCGGCGAACAAGGTTCATGTATGAGCTAGGTAAGAAGAGATAAATATTGATTCAGGAAACCGACCTCATAGACTTGATGGAGTCTTTTCAAGCCCATTCCCCAATCAGACACTCTCAAAGCAACCTCTGCCTCAGCAATAACATACCATGCTGCCTGCATGTCGACCAGATCACTGACTGGATCAGGAGCATCTTTCCGAGTAAACAAGCCGATCAAGTGCCGACTTTCCTCCAAGAGCCGAGTCTGGATTTCAGTGGTTTGGCCGGGTCCCCCGATTGATTGAAGAACGTATTTGGCACATTTTGAATTCAAGAATCGGTCCTGTCCATCCAGCTCACGCGCACTGCGTAGAGCATCGGCTGCCTTTTCAAATGAGCCAGCTCGTTTGTAAGCATGAGCAAGCGAGATATAAAGGTCCGGGAGGGATGGCGTGTGTTCGATCGCTTGATGAGCAGTATCGATCGCTTCCTTTGTCATATTCAAGTGAGGTGATCCATAGAGTTGAGATAGAAAGTGTAAGATCCAAACAAGAGACGATGAGGGTTGTTGGGCCTCAAGATCTTTGGTTAATTCAAAGTAACCATGCCGAGATACTTGGACACGCAATTTTTCAGAGATGGCTATGATTGAATTCAATTTGGTAGAGTCCCCTAAGAGTGGCTTCAGGTCGTTAAAGAGTGACGGGATACCCTTAGTGAGTCTAACGCAAAGGTAAGACTCAAGCTCTTGATCGAATTGAGTACCAGTCGCGTGATCGAGGATCAAACGTTTGATCAACTGGGAAGTCGGATATCGTTGGGCCAAACGTTTGAGAGCCTCCACCGAATCTTCTTTCTCAACATCCGACCGGCTTGAGAGATATCCCTCTAGATACATTCGATTTTCGCTGTTAGTGTCCAGTAAATCAAACCAAGCCCACTCGGCAGCCTCCTGCCGACCAAGCTTGCCGAGATGTTGGGCCCGAATTAACATGTATCGGGGACGGTCGAGGATTAGGTTTGAAGAGCTCTCCAGGTATTCCAGTGCATCGGATGGTGGGAGAAGCGAGGCTTTAAACAAGATCGATTCTGATCGTTCAAACGTTTGTTCAGGTTCGTGGATCACTTCACATTTTTCCATCGAATCTAATACTTCTAGAGCAGCTTTAGTTTGATGATTAAGATTATAGGACATTGCTAAAGAGAGCCAAGCAGTTCTGGAGCGTCGGTTGGACCTGAGGAGCTTCCAGCGAGATTCGACGTAGGCAGAGTATTGTCGGACTTGGATCTGAAGCACGGCAAGATCTCTGAGGATGTTATGGTTCTCGGGATCGAGTCGCAAAGCCTGTGTATAACTCTTGACCGCCTCGGTATAGTTTCGATCGGCTCGAGTGATTATTCCATAGACATGCCATACTATGTGTGACTTCAAGTCGGCCTTCATCCCCGCCTTAACTAGACTATAACCTTGCGATTTGTTGTTCATCGAGTGGTTTAAGAGTCCTGCCATGGCTGTCGTCTCCCCATGACCGGGATACTTCTCAAGTAAGGTATCACAATGCTGAAGTGCTGCAGAGTATTGTTTGAGCTCATAGAGATGCTGAAAAAGAGAATTTAACCGAGAAAATTAGCGAAAAAAATGATATTATCAGGGATGTGGTCGGGTTCCAAGATAACACTGACAAGGATTTGCTTGAAGACGGCTTGGTCCTTGAGGTGTAACGGTGGTGGACGAGTAGGATCATGCTGAACAACCGGGATTGCTTTGGCATTCGAAGCGGGTGGTAGTTTTTTTGCGGCAGCAGCCCTCTTGGCAGCAGCAGCCTTTGCTTTTGCAGCCATTTTCTTCTTGGGAGTTGGTTTGATATGTGCTTGATGGGAATATCCGACCGAGCTTGAGTGTCAGTCCGAATCCAATTCGACAATCTCTCTCTCAATATCTTCGCGATGGTTTCAAAAATGATCTAGACTAGACGCAAGAGGTAGGATGATCGTTAGTAGCTGGTAGCCCTTGTTTTCTTTCTTAGAAGTTCTGGCCGGATCCAACTTTACCTTGGGACCAGGCCGACACCGACACGCACTCGTGAAACTCCTATGAAGGTCCGGGTAAGCTTGACCTGATCGAAAATGTATGGCGAACTTGAATCAGAGCTCAGCTGAAGATGGTTGTTTTGAGTAAGGAGAGAAAACATATGTGTCAAGAGGCGAGTTCCTCAACTTACAGATCGTAACAGTAAACCAAACAAACAATTCAGTCGAGCTTCTCCATAAGTTCGTTTTCCTCAATCAATACTCACCTTATTTGGTTTTTCCAATGATGTGTCCTTATCGATCGGCGTGTAGATTTCTTTTTGCTTGCCTAGGATGATCTGTCAGGCCGGGAGTGTCCTCCGGACGTACACGAGGTCGGCACATGATATTGCATGCCATGCCATGGACGTTCGGTCATCTCCGCGTCCCACAGACAACGGTGGGCCCGCCATGCTAACATTAGCCTTAGCATAGCATAGTACTAGCTTTTTTTAGCTACGCTAGCAACAAGTTATTGTTAGCTGCAGATCTGGGAAGCTAACACTATTTTTTTTGTGATTGACAGAAGAAATAGTAGTTAGCATAGTATTAGTGCCATTGAAAAAAAAAGTCAACACTACAGAAATCTCCTGTTAGCTGATTGTTAGTGGAACAAAAGCTGTGCTGACTGTTAGCAGAGTGCTCTTATAACTGTGAGCCTAGGGTGCTTCTAAATGTCAGTGTAGGGGTCTTCCAAATGTTAGCATAGGGTACTTCTAACTGTTAGCATAGGGTTCTTCTAACTGTTAGCATAGGGTTCTTCTAGCTGTTAGTGTAGCACTCTTCTCAGCTACACTGACTGTTAGTGTAGCACTCTTCTAACTGTTAGCATGGCACTCTTCTCAGCTACACTGGTCAGAGGTATTCAACTAGAAGAACCTCTCATCAATCAATATTAAAGAATAAGTACCCCCCCCCCCAAAAAAAAAAAAAAAAAAAAAAAAAAAAACCAGTTCAGGGAATAAGGATAATATCAAACTGGCCAGAGGGTAATCATTACCAAAAAATTGGTACATACATATTTCCTTTTGTCATATGAATTAAACAGAAACAAAGAAACAATAATGAGACCAACTAACAAGGGGTGTTGATAAACCCACACCCCTGGCGCACACTGTGGTGTGCTAAATGTGTTCAAGTATCAAAAATACATAAAAGCATGGTTTGATATCAAGAAGGAGTTACATTACTAGTTGTTTTATGGAAAAATTGGATTCTACAGGTGATTTAACCCATAGTCACTCTCTGAAATCACAGGGCCAGCTGTGCTTAGACAAAATCTATTCAGGTTAAATCATGTTTGTCAAAGTATAAGTACATAGTAGAGCTTAATGTATAGTCACATGTAGAGAAACACATATATTCACATGATTCATCACATGCTTGTTCTAGGACTCACCAGCTAAAATGCCTCATATTTCATAGTCACATGATTCATCACACACTTGTTCTAGGACTCACCAGCTAAAATGCCTCATATTTTACTATTTACTATATAAAGGGGAGGCTGTTCCCACCCAGAAAGAAAAGCATGCCAGTTTTGGAGAGGAATTCTATTCATAGTTGCACAACACCAAAACACACATAGCATCCATTAGTGATCTCAATCAATTTTGCCCTTTGAGAATAACTTTCATACCTCTGAGAAGAATAAAAGGTAAAAGAAGTAGTGTTGCCCCTTTGTTGTGCTCTTAAAGCAAAGTGTTATCATCACATTGCTCTCTTAGCTGAAGGATAAGAAAGAAGGCAAGAAAATTTGAATAGTTCACATTGATTCATCATCCACCCCAGAAGAAACGTATCTTTGCTGTGCTGACCACCATCTGATCTAAGCCTGATAAGAGATTGCTACTGATAGTCTTCTCTATCATGAGTTTACACCACAACAATAAATAAATTTTGTTGTAAGAATTCTGTGTAGTATAACAGAGGGGCAGGTCTTTCAAACCACCTGCAAGAGTAGTATTACTTAGTTGCCATATCCTATTGTTATTTCCCCCTCACAGAACTTCCATCCATACCAAAGGAGCTCTCACAAAGCAGGGGCAACAAAAAACTGCGGGGGTCAACAGGGTATAGTAGTCGGGGGTATGCTGCGGTGCAATGCAGAATCAGGGAGACAGGCAAGTAGGGTACCAGGACGGTACCAGGGATTGTGGGACATGACCAGGGGACATTGTATGAATAGAGGATTGTATTAGAGTTTGCAGGGATTATCTTATCTTATCATCAAAGTAGATAGCTATCAACATCAGCCTACATAGAAATCTCTTTACTTCAAAATAACTCTGAGCGACTTTCAGCATGTGCGGACAAGCGGAACTGAGAAGGGCATCACGGGCGTTGATAAACGCACGCCAAGCGCGCACGCCAACGCCAACCCGCACGCCAATTTTTTTTGGCGTGCGGGGCCTACACGCCATTTTTTTTTGGCGTGTAGGGTTTACACGCCAAAAAAAAAGGGCGTGTGAGACCCACACGCCATTTTTTTTTGGCGTGTGGGCCCCGCACGCCAAATAAAATTGGCGTGTGGGCCCCGCACGCCAATTTTTTGGCGTGCGCTCTCACACGCCAAACAATTGGCGTGTGGGAGCGCACGCCAAATAATTGGCGTGCGGGGCCCACACGCCAATTGTTTGGCGTGCGGGTCCCCCCTCGCTCACATAATCGAGTGGGAGGGACCACTCGATTACGTGAGCGAGGCCGGCTGACGAGGTTATACAACCTCGTCAGTCGGGAGGACTTCCTCCCGGCCGGCGAGGCTATACAACCTCGTCGGCCAGGAGGAAGTCCTCCTGGCTGACGAGGTTGTATAACCTCGTCAGCCGGGAGGAAGTCCTCCCGGCTGACGAGGTTATACAACCTCGTCAGCCAGGAGGAAGTCCTCCTGGCCGACGAGGTTGTATAGCCTCGTCGGCCGGGAGGACTTCCTCCTGGCCGACGAGGTTATACAACCTCGTCAGCCAGGAGGAAGTCCTCCTGGCCGACGAGGCTGTATAACCTCGTCGGCCGGGAGGACTTCCTCCTGGCCGACGAGGCTGTATAACCTCGTCGGCCGGGAGGACTTCCTCCTGGCCGACGAGGTTATACAACCTCGTCGGCCAGGAGGAAGTCCTCCTGGCTGACGAGGTTGTATAACCTCGTCAGCCGGGAGGAAGTCCTCCCGGCCGACGAGGCTATACAACCTCGTCGGCCAGGAGGACTTCCTCCTGGCTGACGAGGTTGTATAACCTCGCCGGCCGGGAGGAAGTCCTCCCGGCTGACGAGTTTATACAACCTCGTCAGCCAGGAGGACTTCCTCCTGGCCGACGAGGTTGTATAACCTCGTCAGCCGGCCTCGCTCACGTAATCAAGTGGTCCCTCCCACTCGATTATGTGAGCGAGGGGGGACCCGCACGGCCGGCCTCGCTCACGTAATCGAGTGGTCCCTCCCACTCGATTATGTGAGCGAGGGGGGACCCGCACGCCAAACAATTGGCGTGCGCCACACGCCAATTTTATTTGGCGTGCGGGGCCCACACGCCAAAAAAAAATGGCGTGTGGGAACCACACGCCATTTTTGGCGTGTGGGTCTCACACGCCCTTTTTTTTTGGCGTGTAAACCCTACACGCCAAAAAAAAATGGCGTGTAGGCCCCGCACGCCAAAAAAAATTGGCGTGCGGGTTGGCGTTGGCGTGCGCCGTTGGCGTGCGTTTATCAACGCCCGGGCATCACCAGGAAGACAAAGGCAAGTGGAATGCTCCACTTGCTGAGTATAAGGTGTTGCAGGGAATCCAGTTAGTCATCTGCTAAAAGCTTTTTATCCCGCAGAGGAAATCACAGAATCACCGGAACCAACAAGGAAGAAGGGAACCCATGGTGGAACATACCTTTTCTGTCATCAGGGTTGCCATCATGTCCACATATTGGGGGTCTGGCCAGGAACTTCTTTCTTTTTCCAACCTGCGGATGGCATTGGGTCAAAAAAATCTTTCTATTTTATTATTATTCTTTATCATTTTTCAGTGGTTGGGGATGAGTTGTTCTGACTCCTATCTTCCTACAGCTGCTTTGGGTGGAGCATCCTATTCCAATTTCACTCTCCCCCCTGGCAAGTTTGTTCCACCTCCTCCAAGGGGGGGGTACCTACACCATCATGTTGGAGGTCAACATGGACAATGGGACAGAGGAGAACCGGATGGGGAAGCAGGCGGTTGGTGAAGTACCGGTAGGGGTGAGGAGGCAAGGGTTGATGTTGGACCCGCCAACGGGTGTCAAGATTTGGCCAAGGGATTTTCCTGCAGTCTGGTTCAGTATTGATGCGGTTGATTGGTTCTTGAGCCAATTTGAGCTAGTGGCGGAAACCAAGGGGGCATTGGATGGTAACAAGGTTTGTCAAATCTTCAACTTCATTCAGTCCAAAGAAGGGTTGAGGGATGTGGAGGAACTGGAGGGGTATGAGGCAAAGAATTGGGAGAGGCTGTGGGAGGAGATGATGGAGAAGTGGGGTCCTTGTCAGCAACAGTATTGGGTGGCGGATTTGGAGAACCTTGCAACAGGCAAGGCCACAGTGGGAGGGGTAAATGATTGGAGGGTGTTTGATGAGTACATTACCTCTTTTGATTGCATTGAGAAGTACCTTAATCACAATGAAGTGATCATTGGGGAGCCGGCTTTGGTAAAGCAGAGCTTCCTCAAGGGGCTTGCCACGCAGGTTCAAGAGAGGGTGCAGTGGAGGCTCTACAATCAGAAGCTCATCTGTCAGTTGAAGGATGGGGGCACTCCCTTGCCTGATCTGGCGTTGCTTAGGGGAGCAGTTTGGGCGGAGTTCAACATGATGGAATTTTTGGCTGAGAATGCAGGAGTGGCAATCTCAAGCGGGATTGGGCCGGTGATCTCTTTGTGGAATATGGCGCTGGTTGCACCTGCTGAAGTTGCTGAGCTGGCTGACACTTTGAAGGAGCTTTTTTTGTTCATCCAGAAGACAATTCAACGGGAGGTGCAGTTGCCATTTTCAGCGCCAGCATGCAACATTCTATAGATGGTGCAGGAAATTGGTTGAGTAGACAAGGGCCACTTCAGTATGCGCAATGGACCAGGTGGAGCCACGGGGCTTGGGGCACCTGGACTGCAAACAGAGTGGGGGCAGAAGGAGCGGGGCAAACGCTGTGGTTTGCTAAATGTGTTCAAGTATCAAAAATACATAAAAGAATAGTTTTATATCAAGAAGGAGTGATATTACTAGTTTTTTTATGGAAAAATTGGATTCAACAGGTGATTTAACCCATAGTCACTCTCTGAAATCACAGGGCCAGCTGCACTTAGACAAAATCCTTTTTGTCAAAGTATAAGGCGTGCCCGCCAAAACCACCAATTTGGGCTGGTGGGGGTGTCAAAACACGCCAAACGCCCCTGGTGTGCGCCAGGGGCATGTGTTTATCAAGCCCCAGGGAGGTGACATGGATTGACATTGACCCGTTAGGTTGCATCTGTTCATATTTCATGCAACCCAATGGGTTGACATCAACCCATTAGGTTTCATAAATTGGACCTGTACACTTGGTACAGGATTTCTTTGGCTTCAGGAGCCTATTTCCTCAGTTCTATTTTTGATTGTCACTATCTTAATCATCCAAATAATAGCAACTGGACTATTAGAGATATGGACAATATTTTAGATAACTCTTTAAGTTATAATTGAAAGTTTGCTTTTTTTATTTTCTTTCTAATATGTAACATGCAAAGTTTCAAATGAGTTTTTGGGTGCAAACCAAGCCAAAAAAGGTGGAATATTTGAATAAATTTTCCAAGTGTTCAATCTCTTCTGTACTCTTCCCATGAGCCACACACTGAGTCACCAGGTCATACCTCTTACCAATGTGCTCCTGACAAGCCAAATGTTCCATCTTGCCCATCTCAAACCTTTGGTCCTCATCCTTCTCCTCCCTTTCCCAGTCTAATTTCCTCTTATCTAATTTGATTCCATGTTCCCACTTCTTTTCCTCTAATTTAATTCCATGATCCCACTTCTTCTCCTAAAGCTCAATTGAGTGGTTGAATTTCTTTTCCTCTAACTCAATCCCCTTATTATTGTTGTTAACCTGTTGTTCAAACTTCAATGTCTCAAAACTGCGGCTGTCACAAGCCACTTGGGCCTTTCCTAATACAGGATCAATTTGCCAAAGCACATCAGTGAAATAATATCAGAGAAAGGATTACATTTTCAACTGGCCTGCATCCCTCTTCAACACATACACTTCATATTGAGAGAAAGGATTGGGGGTATTGGGCCCTGAGGTTGATTGGCTCTTGCAATTGATATTGGCACTGTTTGGGGCATTGATAAATGCACGCCAATGGGCGCACGCCCACGCCCATCGCATGCCAATACAAAAAAAGGCGTGCTGCCCGCTGTGGTAATCCATACCTTTTCACATACAATCATCAACAACTTACATTTCCTCTCACATATACTTCATTATTATTACTTAAAAAGATTCTACATACAAAACTACCCCTAGTCACTCACTCAAAGTACCCCTGATTTCCCTTTGGTTCAGAAGTTATTAGCATTCTTAGAATATTACCACTTATAACCACATAACTTTACCAATACTACAACCCCATAGGATATTATACAAGGTATTGATTTATAAATATACAGTACATAAATAAAACACAGATATTACATACTTTTCTTTAGTTTATATCTTCTTTGGTATAAATTTGTACAGCACAGTCATTCATATTAAATAGTTACATCTTCTGCCTTTATCATCCTCTTTGGTTACTAGTCACATTACATTCCTTATATACATAGTTACTAGCTACATTGGCTCATCTTTCTTACACTATCACTACTCTCTTTTGGTTGTATACCTCTGAACACATTTCCCCTTTCTCTTTACTGCCAGGATCAGCCATCTTGTGCCCTTTTGTATAAGTAGAACCCCCCTTAGTTCTATGGATGAGGCATGCACCCTACCCTTTATTAAAGTACAGTTTACATTTAAATTTACCTTTAAACCTTTTACATTTACTTTTGCATCAACCTTTACACAAATAACAATCATAACACATACCCCATAATCTTTCTCAGTGCTTTTCTCACTCCTCTCACGGTCCCTGCCTCAGATTGATTAAACAACCTAAGTTCCCATTAGTAGCAGCAGTCTAAGGATTAGTAGAAATATAGCCACACCTTTTTCTTAGTGAAACCCTTTCCCCTCAGCATTAGTCAAGAAGGGCAGCCTCATCAGCACCTGTAGCTTCAACATCTTCTACTTACTGGATTTGTTGTCTATTTCCCCTTCAAGCTCTTTCCTGATCCTTTAGGAGTTCCACACCGCACACCTTTATTGGCGTGCGGGCTGCACACCCACCCCTGGGTGTCAGCACGCCTGTGGATGGGCGTGCGGGCTGCACGCCCATCTACAGGCGTGCGACACTGCAGGCGTGCAGTCACACGCCCTGTTCAGAACAGGGTGTGCGGTTTGCATGCCCTTTATATGTATATAGGCGGGGGGCACGCCCCTGCCTATACACATAGATCAGCGCACCGCCAACCTATGTATATAGGCAGGGGCACGCCCCTGCCTATATACATGCTGATGTCATGCGTACACCAGAATGTACGCATGACATAAGCATACCCCCCCCCCTCCCCCCCAGCGGATTTCAACCGCAACCACCACCTCACTCCTTGTCCTTGATCACTTCCCCCCCACCTCACAGCCAACCCCCCCCCCCCCCCCCCCCCCCCCCCCCCCCCCCCCCCCCCCCCCCCCCCCCCCCCCCCCCCCCCCCCCTCCACATCAACCCAGCCGAGCCGAGCCAACCACCCAACCCGATCCGAGCGAGCCAAGCCACCCAACCCGACACGGAACAACCGGACCCACCCAAATGTGGGTGTTTTTTTTATCCTGCCTGAGCCCCCCTGAGCCCCCCCGTGCCCCCTGAGCCCCCCCGTGCGCCCCGTGCGCCCTGTGCCCCTGTAAGATTAAAAAAAATAAAAAATAAAAATAAAAATAAAATACAAATAAAATAAAAATAAAAATAAAATGGGGCATTAATAAAAAAACCCAGTTTTTCCGCGTTTACACCCGGTTTTACGCAGCGGCGACGTAAAATTTGCTGCGGAGTACACCCGGTTTTCCGCGTTTACACCTGGTTTTTTATGTATTTTTTTGCGTGCGGAATTTTATGGTTTTTCAAAATTCTAAAATTGATAAATCTACTTCTAGGCTCTTAGAATTTGATGGTATTTTTTATTTTCCAAAAAAACAGCATCTTCTATTTTTTTTTGCCCATACACCTGGTTTTTTCAAAAAAAAACCCCAAGGCTCAATTTTCAAGATTTCTCAAAGTTTTAAATATTTTTAAAGCACTTTAAGGGGTGTAGAATTCAATTTAACAAACAGTTTATTTTTAAATTTACTGGTTTTTTTTTATGATTTTTGGACAGAACTTATTTGTAAACACCTTCACGCCTGTCTTTTAAGATATTTGGGGAGTTTTTAAATGGTTTCATACACTTTAGAGGGTGAAGAATTCATTGGAAAGAAATACAGATCATAAAATTGACTTGTTATCAGGATAAAATGGATTTTGTATCAGAATAAAATGGAAATATAGGAAAATAGACAAATAACTATTCAACATCAACAATCTTATTAATTCTGGCAGATCTTCTTATTGGAGGGAAAAGAACTTTTTCCCCAAGGTCCAAATTGGGCTGAATCCACTCTTTCCACAACAGAGCTTCCTCTTCAGCCCAATGTTGCCAATATGGATCAATCCTAGGGGAAGGCCATATTTCAGCCTTAAACGTGAAGCTGATGAGATGAAGAAGACTGGGAATGAGTATGAGACATATGGGAGAGTGGGTGGTGGGTGGAGAAGAGAGAGGGAGATAAATGGTGGGTATTAGACCAGAAAACAAGACCACAGGTCTTTTTATAAGTGTCAGCCATCAAGTATCCATGAGCAGGGAAGGTCATCCAATACTTCAGTGGGGCCTGTCCTTTTCCATCCCAAGAGAGTGCATCAATTAGATCCTTGTGGTTGGCGCCCCATATGTTCTTTAGCAGCTGATGGTTTGAATAGACAGGGTTTGATTTGAGTTCTTCTTCCATTTCCTTGCGAATTTTCATCCATTTGTCTGAGGAACGTCCCATGCTGAATGCAGCGGCTCGAAATCCACAATTCCCATTGCCTTTGACATCGGTAATTGTAGAGAGATGTTGGATGGCTTCTTTGGGATGAATGTGGTCTTTGTACTTGTACTGAAGTATAATTTGAGAAAAGATTAATTGTATATAAAATGAACACTAAATAAAAGGAAATTACTAACCAAATCAACAGCCACATTATTGTAAGTACTCCAACTGAGTGCCTCAGACATATAGGTGTCAGGATTAGAGATTGAGCTGGCAGTCATTGAGGTCTATGAAAGGGGTAACCAATAAGAAGCTCAGAATTAAAGATCTCTTCAAAAAAAATTAGTAAAACTCACATCGAAAGGCCTATAAGCTTCATTTTCTGCCAAAGTGTTTTCATCCGTCTTGGTCCTTTTAACTGATTCAAATTTCACCTGTTTAAGTATTTTTCCAGACCTCTGATGTATCCAAAAATCATTTAACTTCAGTATAATGTACTCAAGATGGAAATAAAAACACTTACAGTCTTCAAATTTCGTCCTTCATGATCTGAGCCCTGTTGAATGATATCATCCACCTCTGGAAGCTCTCTACTTGATTCAGACTCCTCCTCACTTTCCTCTTCTGTCGACACAGCCTAGAAAACACAAGGAGAAAGAATTAGATGTGATATTTGAGTGAAGAATAAAGATGAATCATTACCTCTGATTCCTCAGATTCTTCCATCTTCTTAGGCCTACCACGTCCTTTTGTCTTGGCCAAAGGTTCCTTCAAGTCCACAAGAAATCAATAACCAAAGACAAACAGACAAGAGATAAATCACTGCCAGCATAATTTCCTAGGATGAAGTCATCCCAGTTAAACTGGGATGCACTCAACCAATTTAAACTTGGTTGAAATCAACTGATGAAATATAAATCCAAGGGACCCCCCTTGGTTTTATATTTCATTGGTTGAGGTCAACCTACTTTGAATTGGTTGTTTGCATCCTAGTTTAACTGGGATGAACTCAACCTATGCAATTATGCTGGCAGTGAATGAATAAATACCTTGTGTTCTGTCACCTGCTTCCTTGGCCTTCCTCTCCCTTTCTTCTCCAATTCTGTGTATTCATAGCCTGAAGGATCCCTTTTTGTTGAAGTAGTTGATTTGTGTTTCCTTTTTGCGCCCTTTGGTCTTCCTTGTCCTTGGTGATCCTTGCTACAGAGGGGTTCCTGGATGGCCACTGTGGTGTAGTTCCCTTGAAAGAGCTTCTTGATTTCGCCAATGTAGAATTTTTTCTCGCCAGGTTGAAACATTTGGAATTCCTTAAAGAGATCTGTTAAGAAAATTTCCTCTTTGTTTTCTTTGGTAGGAAGTAGATCGTCACTTGATCCATCGTTGTTGTCCTCTTCAATGAATGTCTGCTCATAAATGGAGGCAAAAAACAAATTAGAACTAAAAAACCATGAAAGACAAACAGAAACCAGGAAATTATATTAGCCAACTCACTTCAAGATCCTTTTTAACATGCCACTGAGAATGGAAATTGCAATGGGTGAATTTGCTGCCTAGTCCTTTTTCTTCGTGAACTTGATGGATGCAAGGGATTCCCATGTGAGAAGAGTAGTTTCCAGTGCAAGTGGAAGTTGGCGGTTTAGAAATGTGGTGAGAATGGATTATCTTGAGGGAATAGTGGGAGATGGTGCCATTTAGATCACCAACACAAGGGGGGAGGCCAGTGAGGAGTTTGTACGAGTGCTGAGAGGATTCCATGTATTGTTTGTGAAGTTGATTGGTCAGAGCTTGGTGGATTTGTTTGACAACAGCAGCAAAGGAGGCAGTGGAAGAGTTGATGAATTGTTTGATGTACGCGTGAAGACCTTTGACTCTAGAGGTGATAGTGTTGGCGAAGTGGGGTTTCTTGTTGACAAAACAGGCTACGATTTTTTCTTTGCAAGGGAGGATGTTGGAGATGATGTAGTCGGCGGTTGGTGGATTCCAAGTCATAGAAAGCTGGGTGAAGTTTTTATGATAGTCAGAAACAGTTTTGGAATGGAGTAATTGATTCCAATGGTTTTGAAAGGTGGACCATTCTTCTTCAGAGTTGAAATGTTTGTAGCAGTTGGAATGGATATTCTTCATAATGTGCCAGGAGCAGAGGAGATGTGAGGCATTTGGGAAGACTAGTTTGATTGCTTTGATTAGGGCAGCCTTGTTGTTGGTCACTAGTACGGATGGAGATTGATTGTCCATTGAGATGCAAAGCTGATCCAAGGCCCAAGAGTAGTTGGCTATCTTCTCAGCAGAAAGGAAACAGAAAGCCAAGTAAAAAGATTTGTTTGAGGAGTTAATACCAACTATGTGAAGAAGGGGCATTTTAAACTTGTTGGTTTTGTAGGTGCAGTCAAGGAGGATAGTGGTGGGAAATTGTTTTGCCAAGTCAAGGGATTTCTGATGAGCAAAGAACAAAGAGGTCATGTGGCCTTTGGAGGTATCGATTGTGTGGTAGAATTCATGATGGCGGATTTCATGAACGAGAGCTTCAATTGGGGCGTTGATAAACGCACGCCAACGGCGCACGCCAACGCCAACCCGCACGCCAATTTTTTTTGGCGTGCGGGGCCTACACGCCATTTTTTTTTGGCGTGTAGGGTTTACACGCCAAAAAAAAAGGGCGTGTGAGACCCACACGCCAAAAATGGCGTGTGGTTCCCACACGCCATTTTTTTTTGGCGTGTGGGCCCCGCACGCCAAATAAAATTGGCGTGTGGGCCCCGCACGCCAATTGTTTGGCGTGCGGGTCCCCCCTCGCTCACATAATCGAGTGGGAGGGACCACTCGATTACGTGAGCGAGGCCGGCCGTGCGGGTCCCCCCTCGCTCACATAATCGAGTGGGAGGGACCACTCGATTACGTGAGCGAGGCCGGCTGACGAGGTTATACAACCTCGTCAGCCGGGAGGACTTCCTCCCGGCCGGCGAGGCTATACAACCTCGTCGGCCAGGAGGAAGTCCTCCTGGCTGACGAGGTTGTATAACCTCGTCAGCCGGGAGGACTTCCTCCCGGCCGGCGAGGTTATACAACCTCGTCAGCCAGGAGGAAGTCCTCCTGGCCGACGAGGTTGTATAGCCTCGCCGGCCGGGAGGAAGTCCTCCCGGCTGACAAGGTTATACAACCTCGTCAGCCAGGAGGACTTCCTCCTGGCCGACGAGGTTGTATAGCCTCGCCGGCCGGGAGGAAGTCCTCCCGACTGACGAGGTTGTATAACCTCGTCAGCCGGCCTCGCTCACGTAATTGAGTGGTCCCTCCCACTCGATTATGTGAGCAAGGGGGGACCCGCACGCCAAACAATTGGCGTGTGGGCCCCGCACGCCAATTATTTGGCATGCGCTCCCACACGCCAATTGTTTGGCGTGTGAGAGCGCACGCCAAACAATTGGCGTGCGGGGCCCACACGCCAATTTTATTTGGCGTGCGGGGCCCACACGCCAAAAAAAAATGGCGTGTGGGAACCACACGCCATTTTTGGCGTGTGGGTCTCACACGCCCTTTTTTTTTGGCGTGTAAACCCTACACGCCAAAAAAAAATGGCGTGTAGGCCCCACACGCCAAAAAAAATTGGCGTGCGGGTTGGCGTTGGCGTGCGCGCTTGGCGTGCGTTTATCAACGCCCCTTCAATTGGTGTACGTCCTTCAAGTTGGGTGGATCTCAAGAGGTTACAGTGATTGTAGATGGTGTTGAGCGTGACAGAAGAAGGGAGATTGGTGTCTTGCAATAAGGCAGTTTTAATAGTTAATGGACAAACTCCAGAATGGGTTAATTGGGTGACAGTGGTTTTTTGTTCATTGGTTAATCGGCGATGGACGGCATGGATGGAAGGATCTTCAGAAGCTGGGTGGTTGCGGCTAGGATCTTTAATCTTGATTTGGAAGTAGCCTTTCTTCTTATAGAAGTTTCCGGTAAGTTTGAAAGGACAGGAAATCTTCTTGGTCTTCCCCAATTGAGTACCATCTTTGGGCTGAAAAACCCCAGATCTGTCACATTGATAAGTGGATCTGTTCTCCCCATTTTCAGTGGAGGAATGGGGTATGCAGAGGGCATAGCCATGCTTCTTGGCCCAAGTTTGGACAGAGCTATGCATTTCCTCCTTTGTTTGATATGTTAACTCAGGAAGAGGAGCAAGGTTGGGTACTTCAGGAGTGGTGGCGGCATCTTTGGCGAGGAAGAGGGGGTTGATGTGAGACATGTTGGATTTTGGGGTTTTTTTGGATTGGGGGAAAGGTTGAAAAAATTGGTGGGGTATGGAAGATTTTGAGGTGGCGTGGAAAGGGGAAAAAAAGAAGTTTTTTGGTGTTATTTTTAGTGGGTTTGGGTGGAAAATGGATGAGGAGTAGTGGTGGGAGTGAAAATGGGTGGTGGGAGGAGTTGGGAAAATTTGGGGAAAAAAAGTGAAATTGGTGACTGGGGTTGCGGAGAGGAGGAAAAATGGGGAATTTCGGTGTTTGTTTTATGTGGATTGGTTGAGTGGTTGATGAGTTACGGGGGGTTGATGATTTAGGGGGGGGTGGCGTTGGTTTTTGAGTGTGGTGAGTGGTTTTTGATGTGGTTGATGTTGGAAGTTGGATGAGCATACCTGGGAAGCCTGTGCGCATCATATGCCACCCTCATTTTGCATATTGAATAAAAACTCGAAATTAAATAAAACCGGGTGTGCGCGCGGGAAACCGGGTTTGCTGCGCAGCCGCATCTGCGCAGAAAACCGGGTGTAAACGCGGAAAAACTGGGTTTTTTTATTAATGCCCTAAAATAAAAATAAAATAAAAATAAAAATAAAATAAAATTAAAAATAAAATAAACATAAAAATAAAAATAAAATAAAAATAAAAATAAAAATAAAAATAAAAATAAAAATAAAAATAAAAATAAAAATAAAAATAAAAATAAAAATAAAAATAAAAATAAAATAAAAATAAAATAAAAATAAAAATAAAATAAAAATAAAATAAAAATAAAAATAAAATAAAAATAAAATAAAAATAAAAGAAAAAGAAAAATAAAATAAAATCAATAAACCAAGAAAAAAAAAGATAATGATGAAAAAAACCAAAAATTTACTCAGGGCCCATTAGGCCCTGTATTGACAGTGAGACAAGCCCCAAAGGGCCTAGTAAAGGGGCCAACAGGGCCCACTATAACTGGCCAAAAGGAGCCAACTGTAGGGAGCCTCATTCCAGCTGTCAACCCTTGAAAAGTGGCCCCTAGGCCCCTTTTGGCCCTTCCCAGCCGCCCAAGGTTGACATGTTAGGGCCCCATTCCCCTTGTCCAAGCCCTGGACAGGCACACCAGCACTTGATGCTCTTCTGCTCAGATCCAATTAATCTCTCCACATCTTCATTTTCATACCAGCTGATTATTTCTTCTTGTTCCTCTGAACGCACAGATATCAGCAGTTAGTCTTTGCATCAACTTTTATTACCCTCCAGCAGTGTAAGTGCATGTCTATCAAAGTAAATATCATCCAAAATTACTCACGCTGGCCGTTATTTACAGAAGAAAATGTCTCAGCCAGGCCAAAACCCCTCCTACTACCACGTATCTCCCAACCCATATGGTGTCCACAATCAGCCGCACCCCCAATACCATAATGCAATAACACATGCCAGTGGTCAGCCTAATGTCACCCAGTCTCACTTGGCACAGCATGTAAGCACACACAGCCCAATGCTTCTACTTACATAACTTGCTCACACAGTCCTTCCTCCTGCCTTCATCAGCCGCAACCACCAGTTCCATTTGGGCAACCCCCTTGGTTCCACGCCCCATCCAACTCCACCATCCCCCCTCAAACATCTGATCGATTCCCCGGCTTCCCCAATTACCTACACAATGCTGTCCCAATCACAAATAATCCCACCCACCAACACCCCAGCACACACCAACACCCCAGCTTCACCAACCTTGGCCACCCCGCATACCCTTCAAACTCAATGGCCTTTCCAATTCCAAATCACGGCCAACCTGAACCCCAAATGGGGCACCAAATACCATCTTTCAACCCATACAACAACCTTCCCCCCCACCAATCATCCCAAACGGAAGAATAGTACAGCCTTTCCTCACATTCCAGTCACCGGCCAACTCAATCCAAAATTTTTTCACTACACCAATCCAGCAAACACCCTGAATCAGATGTCAAACATTCCTCCCACCCACCAAGCAGATCAACCCACCTCGTGTACCTTACATCTTGACACCTACACCAACAACCCGCATCCCCCCCAACCAATCCAACATGCATCATCAATACCCAGCAACCCGTCTGCATCAATACCCAGCAACCTGTCTGCATCAATACCCAGCAACCCATCCGTCAACCAGCCCAAATACTACTGGGACAACAACACTATCCAATCCGCTGTTGAAATCAATTCGCTGCTTGACTCATTAAGTCCGCCTGCCCCATACGCGCAACTACATACATCAATTGATCTACTGGCTTCCTTGGTTGTCCCTCAAATGACTGACAATACTGCTCAAGGTAGGTCTAACTTTCTCTTGTAATGTATATTTCTTGAGAGCTGACAAACTGTAAATCATCAGCTTTTCCCCCTGAATTCCTGCCTTCTGCAAATGACCTGCCTGCTCCCTCTTTTCCCACCCAAACCAATGAAGATGAAGCTCAAGGTGGGTCTTAGTTTCTCTGGAAAAGTTGCTTTATTGGGAGCTGACTATTTATTGTTGAATCAGGTGGTTCCAACTCTACAACATCTGTGGTGCCGTCTGCAGTCCTGGCTTCTGCAAGAACCGCCCAGGAAATGTCTGTTCCCTCCCCAATCCCCCTGGAAATGTCTGTTCCCTCCCCAATCCCCCTGGAAATGTCCTTTCCCTCTCCAATGACTGAGGAAAATCCCCAAGGTGATTGTAGCTTTCACTCAGAAAAGTCCTTTGCGGTGTTCTTACCAATGTTTTATTGTACAGATCCCAGTGCATCTGCGCACCACACCAACAACTTGTTGATGTCCCCAAATCACCCGGATGGAAATGCTTTGCCCAAAGCCCTACTGACCAGTGAGGACATCAGATTGTTTGAATATTCTGTGGGAGGTCAGTGCCTCATTGATTCATCATACTGTTTCCAATGGATGCTCATGGTAATTAATTTTGTAGAGCCCATGGACCCTCCACCTGAATACCTGTTCACCTGTGTTGACAATCTGAAGAAATTTGTGTCCACATGGGCCACCGAGCATGGTTATCGGCTGGTGGTCTCAAAAGCCAAGGCGGGGAAGAACATTTACCTTGCCTGCTCACTGGCTGGAGAAGACACTACCACCGTGAACTCCTGTCGGGCTCGTGAATCACGTAATAAGCAAGTTGGATGTGCCTTCAAGATTTCGGGCCACTGTTCATGTGCCAAGAACCGTGAAAACGACTATTGGGATCTCCGCAGCAAGACTGTCCCTCACAACCACAATGTCATCCAGCACAACTACGAGGCCATCCACAAGACACTTGGGGCAGAGGGCCAAGCAGAGGTGGCTCAACTGGCCTCTCTTGGTTTGCAACCACAGGCAATTGCCCGGCAGCTGAGTACGACTGAGGGACGGTTTGTCACAAACCGGACAATTTACAACACAAAAGCAGCGCAGAAGATAGAGTGGAGGGCCGGCAACACCCCCATCAACCATCTTCTACAATGCCTCAAAGGCTCCAACTGGGTTCACGATGAAGGTTACAATGATGACGGAAAGCTCCTCTACCTATGGTTTGCGCACCCTGGATCAATGTTACTCGCTTGCAAGTTCCATCATGTGGTTAATATTGACTGCACGTTGTGGAAATACTCAATGGAAAGAATAGAGCTTGGAAGGGAAATGGATGACTACACTAGTACTAATGAAGTTATACCAAAGGTGCTGATATAAGAGCTGCCTTCCTGACTAATGCTATGGGGAATGAGGGTAACACTAAGAATAAAATAAAGGTGTGGCTAATTTCTATCTATTCTTAGATGACTAGTACTGATGAGCCTTGCTACTACACCTACAAGGTGGAGGAATGGAAGAGGGGTGTGAGTGGTAGAAGGTATATATATATAAAGTATAATGTGGGGCAGGGTTGGTAGCTATGGAGTCAAAGTGGGTCAAGCAAGAGAGGGGCAGTCTTCTTATATTGAGGTTAAGCTGGTATGCATATTTATATATTTCTAAGGGTGATGGTAACTCTACTAAGTATGTATACTAATTTATGGGATCTGTAATGTTGGTATATGTAGGGGGTAATTTAGTAAGCTATGGGGTCCATAGGGGAACAAGAGGCACTGCCAGCATAATTGCCTAGGATGAAGTCATCCCAGTTAAACTGGGATGCACTCAACCAATTTAAACACGGTTGAAATCAACTGATGAAATATAAATCCAAGGGACCCCCCTTGGTTTTATATTTCATTGGTTGAGGTCAACCTACTTTAAATTGGTTTTTTGCATCCTAGTTTAACTGGGATGAACTCAACCTAGGCAATTATGCTGGCAGTGAGGGAGGAACAGCTGTCCTTATATATCTGAGAAAGAGGAGAAGCCATCAGGCTGGAGGGAGGAACAACAAGGCTATGACATGTAGCTGGTGGGAAAAGGAAGAACATGACAGATGAGTAGTGGGAAAGTAACTTGTATGAAATAGTCATGCTAGTGACAGATGAGTAGTGGGAAGGTAGAGTTTATGTACAGTAGATATGATGTAAGATGTTACTGAATAAAGCCTAGTCATGTGCAGTGTATGTTATGTAGTTTCTATGTATTTTATATAATATGTATTTTGTATCTTGGTCGTGTAATATATCTACTTATAATATGTACTTATTGTATACTTTAACTTGCTTTACACTGTAACTTGCTGGATTATTCTTGGTTTGCCTGTAACTCTTGAACCATGAGGAATTTGGGTGTGGTTGTAGTGAGTGACTAGGGTTAAAATGGGGTGTAGAATCTGATTATGCAATAATAATGGTGAATATGTGTAAGGTTTGGGATTTATATGTGGATATATGTAAGTATTTGGGGTTTATGAATGATAAGTAATCTTTAAAATATAGTAATGAAGTGGAATGGATCACCACAACGTACAAGACCAACCTCTGCAAGTACCCCTTACCACATGTTGTTGGCCAGACCTGCACAAACAACTCATTCTCAATTGGATTTTGTCTCATGAGGAATGAGAAAAATGTGGCATACTCTTGGGCTCTGAATAAGTTGAAGTGAGTGTGGTGATTGTCTTTTTTAGTATGAGATTGATAATCTGATGGTAATTCTACATACACCTATCAATTATTGCAGGTTGGTATGGGAACCAGAGAGCTCTCCAAAGGTCTTTGTGACAGACAAAGAGGTGGCTCTCCAAAAGGCAATTGCGGAGCACTTCCCAAATGCAACCTCAAACCTATGCGCCTGGCACATCAATCGGAACAGGCTTTTGCATCCAAGGCAGACAAATGGACGAATTTCATGAAGCTATGGCACGAGGTTACATACGCTCCAGACAAACCCTCATTCGACACAGCTTGGGGAAAGCTTCAGGTGGACCTCAGCGAACGAGCAAATGTTCTGGAATACCTTCAGAACCTTGTTCTGCCCTTTCGCACACAATTCATGTCTGCATGGGCTGGGAAAACCCCGCACTTGGGGAATCTGACGTCATCTAGAGGTGAATCAGCTCATAGCTGGCTCAAAACATATTTGACATCTGGCAAGATCGACTTTGCTACCCTTTTCCTGACCATTTCATCAGCTGTGGACCGGCAACTGGAGAAAGCACAGGTCACAATTGGCCATGAAAGAATCAAAGGGCTATCCGGACTCCCAAATTTTTTCAAGCCGCTTCACACCAAGATCTCAACCCATGCCCTCAAATTGGCTATTGGAGAGTACAATAAGTAATTGAAAATGAAGAAGGCCAAACGTGATGATCCGGTCAGGCAGTGTACGGGCAAATTCAATGCGGGAATGGGGGTCCCATGTGCACACTTGATTGAAAAGTTGCTTGAAGAGAAGGGTGATGTGGAACCAGCTGACTTTCATCCCCAGTGGCAATTGTCTTACAACCCAGATGGACCAGTCAGTGTATAAATCTGCCCCCTCATCCATAACCCATTGGCTAATCCTGTTTGACCTTGCTTACATTGCAGAACCTTGATGAGGAGCCGTATAACTTTGACAATGATTTTGAGGCGCTAAAGCAGGAGATCTTGGAATCTCACCCCTACACAGCTTTTCTGGCACTGATGAAGAATTTGCGTTGAGTTGTTGCAAACACACATGTGGTCCCACTGATTGAGCCAGACTCCATCAGACAAACAACCAAACCAAATTGACCTTGGAAGAAGAAGAATGGAAGCCGCCATGTGCAAACCTGAGATCCTACTCAGGCAGAAATCGTGGAGTCTCAGATTGAAAAGGCACAGACAGCCAAAGGGAAACAGCGCGCAAGGACCAGTCAGAATCAAGCGGGGAGGAGAAGGTTGGAAAAGTCGCAACAATATAGCTCTTCATCAATGGAAGACCCTGATGAGCTGCCCACCTTGGCCAGACTGACCTCCCCAAAACCGCAAGGCGGACCAAGAAAGGCTCCCAATCCCGCAACATCTTCTGAAGAAGACAATCAGAGCCCACCGTGTGTGGCCAAGCGCCGAGGCCGACCTCCAAAGTCTCAGCTACCATCTATGTATGCAGCCAACAAAGACTACCAACCAGGCCGCACATCAAAAAAGCAGAGAGCAAGTCCCCCCACTTCCAACCGGCCCAAGTCCCAACGCCGTATGGAAGAAAAGCCCTCAGTATCATCTGCATTGAGTCAGATGTCTTTGGAAAAAGGGAGCTCCGCAGATGGCAGTAAGTCTGGGTCATGTGGTGGAGTATCAGACTCATCCAATGATCAATCTGATGGCAGTGATGGAGATCCCTTTGGGTCTGAATGAGATGCATGTGAATTTGCAGAGGACAATCCAATTGATATTCCTCTTGCCGGGACTTCAAAGTCAACTTTCCTGGTAAGCCCCTTTAATCAAACCAAGAAGCTTCTCCTAATAGTTATTGGCCTAATTGTTCTGTTGTATTTTTGCAAATCAGGATGCTATTCCTATGTCACATACGGAAGGTGATTGTCAGGCCAATGACCCCCCCAGGTCACCCACTTTGGAGGTAAACTCAAGGTTTAGGATGAGCCCATTCAATGAGTCAAAATTATAACTGATTGGCTTTTCTGGTTGAATTCAGGATGAAAATATGGTTGTCAAAAGTGGTCCCACCTTAGGGACACTGGCTCAAGCCTCCAAAGAGGTTCTGTCTGATAAATCAGTAAGTGAACATAGTGTGAATTCATTATGATTACTGATGAGAGCAAAGCAATTTACTCACTCTCTTGTGCTTATGCTGAATTTGCCCTCATCTCCCCCAGGTTGAGGAGTTACCTCCTTAGGTCATTAAGTATGTCCAATCAACTTATAACCCCAAAGGCAATGGAAACTGTGGGTATTCTTGTGTGGCACATGCATTGGCTGCTGAAAAACCCAAGGGCCCGTATGCTAGAGACAATGGGTGGTATCAAGTGCTATTGGACATGTTACACGAGCTGCACATCAACAGGGCACTTTGGACGAGGAAGCTAGGTGGACCAGATATGTTTGAGAAGCCCTGCAACAGCATTCGCGTGGAGAATCCCAAGGGACCAGTGCCCACTTCCAAGTGGATGGGCAGGCTTGATGGTGGTCCTATTCTGGCTAATCAATACAATAGGCCAGTGGTGTTCCTCACAAACGACCGAGCAGCTGGCTGCATGACGTTTCTCCCTTCAACTTTTGCACCCGACCCCAAACCAGCCAGCCCAATCTACCTTGCACTAATTAACGGGAATCACTGGATTCATGTTATAGTCAAGAATGGCCTAGTACCTTTCCCTCCACCGTCCATACCTAGATCATTTCCAAAGAGCCAAGCTGCTGGTTGGTTGAGCATCATTGAACCGGCCACACTTCTTTACTCCAAAACTTGCAAGCCGATGTAACACCCCTCCTGTGATTTTTAATTACTATGTTACATTTGTTTCCATAAATACAAGTAGAGTAACGGCTGTCAACATTACTCCTGAATATTGTGAGCCTCCTTGATGCCAAAGACAAGTCTTTCTAGCTACAAGTGGTGCAAGGATATAAGGAAAGAGTGATATTACTCTGGGTAAGGTTCTAAGGTTATAATTCCCAAATCAAACGGAGGAATTGTGACGTAAAATTTAGAGGAAAAATAAGGTAATAATTATATTAAATAAATTTAATATAATAATTATATTAAGTAAATTTAATATAATTAACACCAGAGGGGCCTGATAAATCAGGGGTGGTTTAGATCCCTCTAAGGTATCTTGCAAGTAAATGCAGAGGATTTAGGTACCTGGAACACTGGGGACTGTTGAAACAGGGGTGGTTTAATCCCAGGAAAGGACAAGGTGGAATATCTTCAAGAAAAGGGTTATTACTTACTTACTAGTAATAAACCTTGAGGGATCTTGGGGATATTCAGGGTGAAACTGGACAGTTTTGGGCGCTTTGATGGGTGGATGGTGGAGCTGGATGGTCACTGTAGAGTTGTTGGGGAAGACAGGGCTAATAACTACTAAGAAGCTTACCAGACTGTTTTTATAAAGATGTATGTCTAATAATACGTGGGTAAGGTTGTTGGTGGGTAAAAAAAAGCATTAGGAGCCTTCTTTGGGCGGTTGAAGAGCTCCTTAAATAGTCTTGAGTTCCCTCTGGGGACCCTGTAGGTATTATTGGCCAACTTGTGGGATCTTGGACCACATTTTGGCCATTTTTTCTTTCTTGGTGACGCTTCAGCAGCCCTAGCTTTGAATACACGTCACCAATTGT
Source organism: Puccinia hordei (assembly GCA_007896445.1). Taxonomy (NCBI): domain Eukaryota; kingdom Fungi; phylum Basidiomycota; class Pucciniomycetes; order Pucciniales; family Pucciniaceae; genus Puccinia; species Puccinia hordei. The sequence continues at coordinate 647,558 of RDRW01000047.1, forward strand.
TTTTATTAATTTATTTATTTATGTATTTTGACTTACAGTCTGTAGTACATTAGTCCTAGTCGTTATAGATTTAATACTAGTGGCTTATTCTTATTTTATAATAAGCCACACTATTATTTGTACTGTTTGTTCAGTCAACATAATTTTATTTATATGTATAAATAATAATACAATCTGATATAATCATTTATTTAGTCCCCAGTAATCTTCATTACATGTGTAACATATGTAATGAAGTTAATGGGGCATGTTTTTGTTGCTTTGGGTGTACCTTGGGTGACTTTGGAGTCTGCGTGCCAAGCTGAGAGCCTGGGTTCCAACTTTGGAGCGGGCTTTCAGTCACACGGGTTGAACTTCAAGGTATGCGGACTGCGGTGCGCGGGGTTTGAGTAAAACACGGTGTATTTACACTATCTCCCCTAATTTACACAACACCTCATTTCCGTGACTGGAAATTGGGATTAAGCATATGTATATGAGTATATAAGCATAAATTAATGCAAGTGCCTTTTTATTAAAGGTACTTGCTAATTCTTCTTTGCTGATTTACATAGTGAAGGAGTGAGAATTAGGGGTACCTATGAGTGAGGTATGTCAGGTTAATTTTAGTGTAGATTCAGAATATCAAATAATATTCTAACTATTATGTGATTTTCTATATAATTTTCAAATAAGTATTTGTAGAAATCGTGTGACAGGTTGCTCTGTCATAGTAGCAAGCTTACAAATATGGCCACATTACACATTGCCAATACTTCCAATACTTCACCTATGATGAAGGGCCATATTAGAATTACAGGTAATCATACTTTTAACTGATCATTAATAAACTTTTCAGTTATTAGGATCATATCATATGTATAATAAGTTTTAGTTGCACACCAAGACTGACACCTATAATGTAGGAAAAAGATAAACCAAAAGGCAAGTAATGTATCATTCAGATGGAAGTGATCAATAGAACATGCAACATGTATAGCTGGAGACACAGGATAGGAGTTAAATACCATACAAGTCAGAAGTGATAGTTGGACAGAGCTATTTCTATATCTTGAGAAAAAATGTGGAGTAGGTGGTGAGTAGCAAAGTAGTGGTGAAATTCTTTGTAGGTTCTTTCCCAATCCACTTGGGGGAGTCCGTTCTCACCAATCTTGTCAAAGCCCATAGCACACAAGAAGTCCAGAAAATATATACAAAGATTGTCTAAAGTTTGGTGGGGCATTGGGAGATTAATACCACCATCCACCTTTTGTTTAAGGACTTTGTCCCCAAATTCTAGCAAGGCTGAAGCATTAGCATTGCTGGCAGTCTGTCTGTTGAATGTGAAGACCAATGTTGGACCAAAAACAAGCAGACCAGCTAGCATCTGGATCTGAGAGGGAGTATTCCTTGTGGAGCACTCATCCGTCCTTGTATGCTTTGGATGTGGCCGGGTAAAGTCGGATAAGCTGCAGATATACGCCAGAGCTGACATTGCCCCCACCAGGTGCTGTGACACCAGCATGAGGCCGCCAAGGTTTGGTGAATTGGCATTGAATGTCCCCAGGTTCTTGTAGGTTCGTTGGAATCCCCAGTGAGCAGAGTGGACCTTTGTTGTATCTAGTGGAAGGGGTTCCCATTGGGCGCCCTGATGTTTGAGATGACAAAAAGCCCAGCATTGATGTAAAGCAGATTTGAGTAGGAGGTATGCCGTTTCAGGAGGAGAGATGAATGATGCCATGTTTGAGGCCAGTGTGTGGACCTGAGTTTGGTTGGTTATCTTCTTGCTTTTGTTGGCCCGGACAACTTCAATCTGATCCATGTTGATCATGTCATGAGTGATCAGAGACATTGAAGTAGCAGGGTGGAGGATTTTTTCTTAACCGCACCACAAAAATTAGTCAGTGTCATTTTTAATTACATAGATAGTAACTAGGAGAATTACCTGATTTGCAAGCAGCCAGAGTTATTGTAATGTCCCGCCACACTCTTTCCTTGAGTTTGTGGTCCATTGGGCCATGACAAGAGAGCATATGGGGGAGGTGATTGAGGACATAGGTGATGTTCTTTATCATCTTCTCAGCTGATGTGATGGACCATCACTACCAGCATAATTGCCTAGGTTGAGTTCATCCCAGTTAAACTAGGATGGAAACAACCAATTTAAAATAGGTTGACCTCAACCAATGAAATATAAAACCAAGGGGGTCCCTTGGATTTATATTTCATCAGTTGATTTCAACCAAGTTTAAATTGGTTGAGTGCATCCCAGTTTAACTAGGATGACTTCATCCTAGGCAATTATGCTGGCAGTGCATGCAATGCCACACGCCAAATTTTTGTTCAAGTTTTCTACCACTGATCTTGGAAGCAGTGGGCCTGGTAAAAATAGTTCCACAGCTGCAACAGACAGACAGACATGAGTTCGAGAAGTGTTTAATGTTTAGAGGAGAGGGGAATGACTCACATGCATCCCGTGTGGACCTTGCAGGGCGAGGAGGGCCTCTTGACCTCTTTCTGGGGTTTGAACTGGAGCTGGGCATTGAACTGGAACTGTCCACTGCATTAGTGGTTGCGGTGCGGGAGATCTTCATGCCTTTCAAGTGTTCAGCCGTTATGACAGTTGGGTGAGGAGTGAATAGGTGGCTTGGGAAGTTTGGGCCGGTTTGCCTTGGGTCGATATGCACAATCTGTTGATGAGAGGAAGAGGAGCCCTGTTGAGGGACTGGGCTTGCACCACATGAGGGAGGATCGTCTGGACTTGGGGTGTGATGCCGGGATTGTTTGGATGTACGATCAACAAATATTTCAGTTGGATAGCGGTAGAGAGCCCGGCGTGGGTGACTTTTGACAATAGTGGAATGTGGGTGTCGTGACAGATCAGTTGAGCTCCTGGGGATGTGTCGGGCCACAGGATGGTTGTATGGCAAAGAGACTTGTGAGGCTGGAGGGTTGATTCCCAATTCTTCAGGGTCGGTTTCCCCCTCAGCATCCGGGTCATTTATATTGTCATCACGGTTTTGAGATGAGGTACGCAAGGCTCGGTTGGCATTGTGGGATTCTATGGCAGTAGTTATATTATCAAGGTAAGCCTCAGTAGAGGTGGAGAGAAAGGTGCTTTTGCCTTTGCTGTTGCGCCTGGGTGATTGTAATGGGTGGATGTGGCCATATGCCGGGTTCATAACGTTGGGCAAGCCGTTGTCAAATGGAGCGGGTTTGTTGCCCAATTGAGCTGGTATGTTGTCAATTTGAGTGGGTTCTGGTGTGCAAGGGCGTTGATAAACGCACACCAATTTTTTTTGGCGTGCAGGGCCTACACGCCATTTTTTTTTTGGCGTGTAGGGTCCACGTGCCAAAAAAAAGGGCATGTGAGACCCACACACCAAAAATGGCGTGCAGGTCTCACACACCCTTTTTTTTTGGCGTGCGGGTCCCACACGCCAATTGTTTGGCGTGCGAGTCCCCCCTTGCTCACATAATCGAATGGGAGGGCCCATTCGATTACGTGAGCAAGCCCCCTCCCGGCTGACAAGGTTATACAACCTCGTCAGCCGGGAGGACTTCCTCCCTGCACAAGGCTGTATAACCTCGTCAGCCGGGAGGACTTCCTCCTGGCTGACGAGGTTATACAACCTTGTCAGCCAGGAGGAAGTCCTCCTGGCCGACGAGGTTGTATAGCCTCGTTGGCTGGGAGGACTTCCTCCCGGCTGACGAGGTTATACAACCTCGTCAGCTGGGAGGGGGCTCGCTCACGTAATCGAATGGGCCCTCCCATTTGATTATGTGAGCGGGGATCCCCACACGCCAGACAATTGGTGTGTGGTAGCACACGCCAAACAATTGGCGTGCGGGCCCTACACACCAATTTTATTTAGCGTGCGGGGCCCACACGCCAAAAAAAAATGGTGTGTGGGAACCACACGCCATTTTTGGTGTGCAGGTCTCACACGCCCCTTTTTTTGGCGTGTAGACCCTACACGCCAAAAAAAGTTGGCGTGTAGGCCCCGCACGCCAAAACAAAATGGCGTGCGGGTTGGCGTTGGCATACGCTGTTGGTGTGCGTCTATCAACGCCCGGTGTGCAATGAATTGTTTGTGCCGCATCGTTTGCTGAGAGAAAATCTGACAGATGTGGAGCAGTTGTTTGAGGTGGTGGGAGGTCTTTGGGAAGATTGGGAAACCAAGGAATGAATTGGTTGAGGTTAGGAGGTGGTTGGTTGGCGTTAGGAGTGGAATGTTGGACGGTTTGGCTAGCTGGGGGGTCAAACGTGTTTGTTGGAGCTGGGCGAGTTGAGGACTCATGACCCTCATTGTCTGACTGCTCGTATTTGGCTTCAAGAACTTCCAGATACTTGTATTCCTCGGGACTGCATGCGGGATGCTGAGCAAGCTCAGTGCATTTTTGCCAAAACTCCAAACCTGATTTGCAGTGTTTTGGGGTGGAAAGTGGTAAGCAGGAGGTTTATTTTAATACATCTTATGAGGAAACAAAACTTACGTGATTGTTCATGACCACCAGACATTGTTGTTGCGTGGAAATACGTCTAAAGTTTGAAGGAGGAGGATAAAATGGTGTTGCTGTTGGTTGGATTGCAAAGTAAAACAGATTTCAGCTGCCGCTCCTGGAATTAAGTACCTTTTGTAGTGGGAATATGAGAAAGGAATGGAGAAAAAGGCCTTGCGGGGACTTTGGGGGCACTTTGGGTGCTGGAGTGTCTCTAGGGGGCTTAGACGGGGAATGTGGGGCCTGGTATGCCTCTGTGTGGACTTCCTGGGGCCATTTAGGCCCAGATGTGTCCCATGCACATTTTGTGGTGCAATGGGGGGTTGGGAGGGGGCCTAGTGGCCTATTCAGTTCTTGAATGTGTCCATAGGGGCCACTGGTTCTAGTTGGCCTCTTTTGGCCAGGCCCAGGTGGCCCATCTGGCCCCTTTTAGTCAGGCCCAGGTGGCCCATCTGGCCCCTTTGGGCCAGGCCCAGGTGGCCCATCTGGCCCCTTTGGGCCAGGCCCAGGTGGCCCATCTGGCCCCTTTGGGCCAGGCCCAGGTGGCCCATCTGGCCCCTTTGGGCCAGGCCCAGGTGGCCCATCTGGCCCCTTTGGGCCAGGCCCAGGTGGCCCATCTGGCCCCTTTGGGCCAGGCCCAGGTGGCCCAGCCCATCTGGCCCCTTTGGGCCAGGCCCAGCTGGCCCATCTGGCCCATCTGGCCCCTCTGGGCCAGGCCCGGAGCGGGCGGGGTTTTGGGTGGTGGGCAGGGGGGACAGAGGGGAACAGGGGAATCAGGGGACATCAACTTACTTGTCAATTTCCTGGCGGCTGGGTCGAGGTTGTCGGGCGGCTGGGTCGTTCCGGCGGCTTGAGTCAGCGGTCGGCTAGGCTGGGTTGGGTGGGTGGTGGGTTGGAACAGGTGATGGGTGCGGTGGCTGGTCTGGAAGGTGGGTGGGTGGGGTCGGTGAGGTGGTGGTTGGGGAGGGATTTGAGGAGGGGGGAGGTCTGATTAGCAAAGGCACTGCCAGCATATTTGCCTAGGTTTAGTTCATCCCAGTTAAACTAGGATGCAAACAACCAATTTAAAGTAGGTTGACCTCAACCAATGAAATATAAAACCAAGGGGGGTCCCTTGGATTTATATTTCATCAGTTGATTTCAACCAAGTTTAAATTGGTTGAGTGAATCCCAGTTTAACTGGGATGACTTCATCCTAGGCAATTATGCTGGCAGTGAGGATTGGGGGGAGGGGGCGGGGGGGTCGCTGATGTCATGCTTACATTCTGGTGTACGCATGACATCAGCATGTATATAGGCAGGGGCACGCCCCTGCCGATACACATAAAAAGGGCGTGCAACTGCACGCCCATCCACAGGTGTGCTGACGCCCAGGAACGGGCGTGCAGCCCGCACGCCAATAAAAAAAAGGCGTGCGGGCAGCACACCTCTTTTTTTATTGGCGTGCGATGGGCGTGGGCATGCACCCATCCGCGTGCATTTATCAATGCCCCACTGTTTGATGCCCTTTGATTCTCCTTGGGTGTTTGAGTTGGAAACAGTTTATTTGAATTTGCAGGAGAATCTAATGCAGCATTTTTAGGTGTCAAAGTGGCACACAATTTGTTTTTCTTCTTCTTTCAGGGTGACTGAGCATCTTCTTGGATTTCAGATGGCAAGTAATCCTCTGAATCACTTGTGTCAAGGGACTTTTCTTTGGACGTGAGGGAATCCACAGCCCTTCAATGGCACTTAGATGATTTAGCCTTTCCACTAAGACAAATACTTGCTTCCTGGCCTTGCTAATGTCAAAAATGGGAACAAATGGGGCTTTAGCTAATCAACCAAAAAATAGTGATTAAGTGATCCAATAACAAATCAGGATTGCCACTTCATTTTCATCAGATGGATTGTCACAAACACTGGCTGGTCCAACTCCTTCCTCAATTATTTAGTGGCAAGTTGAATTGTTTGAAGAAGAAATTGCATAAGTAATAAAAAGAAATTGAATTACAACTCTTCACTGTGCCTGCCTCCTTCAGCCCTGTTCTCACCCGTTTCTAAAGGTTCCAAGAATGCTGACTAAGTCATCACATATAAACCATATTGAATATATTAGCAATTATCAAAACAGATGATGAAACAACTGATTGATCTTACAACTGGAGCCCTAGAGTTATTCGAATCCACAGATACATTATCTGAGTCATCTTTCTCAACATTTTTTTCCAAGTTGTTTTTGTCCAAGTTGTGGTCCTTGGGACAAGAAGATTCAGAGCTCTCATCATCGTTTTGAGCATTGCCTTTGTACAAGGGCATCACAAGTGGTTTCTTCCCCATAAGCTGATGCATAGCATGGAAATGTGGACATATTTTGTCAAGCTTCTGGTCAATGGTGATAATTCCTGCCAATCAGTCTTCATCGGTGAGTCCAAAGCCAGTCAAGAGGGATTGGGTACGTGTTTTCTTGTACTTGTCCTTGTAGCTGTTAAAACAATCTTTCATCTGCCTGGTGGTTAGATTGATTTGTGAAGGAGATTGATTTCTCAGATTGATTTCCATAAGCTCAAATCCATTAATCTTCCCTTTGGCTGGCCTTCCAACCACTGGTGCCTTACCACTTCCAAAGCACAAATCATAATTCTTTTGGATTTTGAGCCAGTTGATGATTATGAGGAAGCCGTCCTTGTTTAGGTGAGCAGTAGTTTTCTTGGTTGTATCATCATCAGAGACATGTTTTCCTTGCTTCTTGATGGGTTTCTTCCTGCTTGCTGACTTCTTTGGTATCACTTTTCCTTTTGCGGTGATGAAGTTTTTTTTTGATAGGAATTGTTCTGGGATCAGGGAATGATGGATCAATGTTTTTTTCAAGAGAAAGTTTATAATCAACAAAACACTGCCAGCATAATTGCCTAGGTTAAGTTCATCCCAGTTAAACTAGGATGCAAACAACCAATTTAAAGTAGGTTGGCCTCAACCAATGAAATATAAAACCAAGGGGGGTCCCTTGGATTTATATTTCATCAGTTTAATTCAACCAAGTTTAAATTGGTTTAGTGCATCCCAGTTTAACTGGGATGACTTCATCCTAGGCAATTATGCTGGCAGTGAAACCCACCAAATTTTGAGGTAAACTGAAAGACAAATCTGGGGTTGTGATTGGGTGGAGTTGTATCAGGGACTATTGATTGCTGGTTGGGGTTGAATCATGGAGGATTATTGGTTGTACTGGGGTTGTATTTTTGGCAAGGTTGAATCCTGAGTTGTGATTGGTTGAATTTTGGGGGATCATGGTTTTTGTAATTATATTGGGGTTTTTGTTGTTGATACTTGACATGTCTAGTGCAAATAATTGCATTAGGGGGTATCAAATATGACCAAATCCACAATTACAACCAGACAATTAGGTTTTTCCACAAAATTTCACTTTTGAGAATTCTGATCCATTTTATATAGATATCCATGGTTTTTAAAAATGGTGGATTTTCAAAACCAGTTGATTAGATAACGGTGGATTTGGTCATATTTGATACCCCCTATTATTTGGAATTTTTATTGACTGGTTTCATAATTGTGGATTTGGTGAAACCTGTTGATTAGATAATTGTGGATTTGGTCCTATTTGATACGCCCTAATGGTGGATTTGGTCATATTTGATATCCCCTAATTTCATTTTTGAGTATTTTGAATTGTTTTATATTAGGGGGTATCAAATATGACCAAATCCACCATTATCTAATCAACTGGTTTTGAAAATCCACCATTTTTAAAAACCATGGATATCTATATAAAATGGATCAGAATTCTCAAAAGTGAAATTTTGTGGAAAAACCTAATCCACGGGATTTGGTCATATTTGATACCCCTATTGATAAGCATTGTTTTTAAAAATGGTGGATTTTCAAAACCAGTTGATTAAAAAATAGGGGGTTTCAAATATGACCAAATCCACAATTAAAACCAGTGATTTAGGTTTTGCACAGAATTTCACTTTTGAGAGTTTTTTACCTAATCAACTGGTTTTGGTAATTTGCCATTTTTGAAAACAATTGATATCAATATAAAATGATTCACAACTCTCAAAAGTGAAATTCTGTGCAAAACCTAAATCACTGGTTTTAATTGTGGATTTGGTCATATTTGAAACCCCCGATTTGGTCATATTTGATACCCCCTAATATTTCTGTTCATCTCATATTTTGTTGAGATATTAATTATTTTTTATTATTATTTGTTTCATTTGTTCATTATTAAATATCTCTATTTTTTTAATACTTTCATGATGATTTATTAGGGGGTATCAAATATGACCAAATCCACCATTATCTAATCAACTGGTTTTGAAAATCCACCATTTTTAAGAACCATGGATATCCATATAAAATTATTCAAGAATCTCAAAAGTGAAATTTTGTTGAAAATCCTAATTCACTGGTTTTAATTGTGGATTTTTTCATATTAGGGGGTATCAAATATGACCAAATCCACCATTAAAACCAGTGAATTAAAATATTCAACAAAATTTGGATTTTGGAAATTCTGACCAATTGTATATGGGTATCAATGGTTTTTAAAAATGGTGGATTTTCAAAACCAGTTGATTAGATAATGGTGGATTTAGTCATATTTGATACCCCCTATTTGATACCCCCTATTGTTGAAATTTCTTCTTCAATTCATACTTATACCTTTTTTTTCCATTGGAAATACCTTACATTCTTGAGGTTCTTCAAGGTGGAAACTTGAAAGGTTTTTGTGATTGTAAAGGGTGTTGGCACACTGTAGATTTTATATAGATTAACAGGGATAAATAATAAATACTAAAACCTTTCCTGACAATAGGGGGTATCAAATATGACCAAATCCACCATTACCTAATCAACTGATTTTGAAAATTCACCATTTTTCAAATCCATGAATATCTAAATGAAATGGTTCAGAATTCTCAAAAGTGAAACTTTGTGGAAAAACCTAATCCACTGGTTTTGATTGTGGATCTGGTCATATTTGATACCCCCTAATATAAAAAGAGTAATAATATTGTAAAAAGTGGGGAAGTAATTTAGTAAGTATTGTAAAGCATGAGGGATCCAAATCAAGTGGACAGGAAGGGCTTATTAAATGCCTTTCTGGAAACCTGATGGTGGAGCACAGGATTTAATTTTGGCTATGGGAATTCTAGAAGAAAGGAGCTAATTTTAGTATAGATGCATGATGACATTTATGAAATTTCTCTATGTATAGGCTTTCAATAAATGATACAGCCTGTTTATTCTATAATTATATCATCTGGAGGCACTTCTGAGCCTCTATCAGAGTTTATTTCATGAAGTGATCACAGAAATTAACTATATTTCAAGCAGGCAGTGATCAAATTTCTATGCACCTGTTCATCATAGATGTCAAAGTTTAAGCACATGTAGTCTTCCTTTCCCTTGGAAAAACTTCATTTGATTTCTTTTCATTTTCTTCATAAACCTTTCATTTAATTTCTGTAATGCAGTTCTTCCTGGGAAAGCAGGAATGAAGAGATCTTTCCACAGATGTTTCCCACTGGGTATGTACTTTATTGATTTAGATTTAAACATTATTTCATCCTTTATTATTTGAAGTTTACTCATCTTATTTCCTTCCTGATTTTTGTGGTCATTATGCTTTTGAATCAATATTTATTTATACCTTAGTTATTTACTCATTAATTTTCGAACTTACTGTAGTAAGAGCAAACAATTTCATCATTTAAATTGCATTTCTATGATATGTTTTATAGGATAATCTATGTATTTAAATACATAATGATCTTATTTTTTGTAGTTATCTTTATATTGGCATTTCTTTTTTAGCATATATGTTAATATTGTTGAATATGCTTGTACAAATTACACTATGCTTCTACTATAGCTATGTCTTTGGCTTTGTATTTAGCTTGTCTGATCTCCAATCCTAGAGCTAATTACTTACTGAATACAAACCGCCTTATCATTAGTGCCAGCTCCCAGTGTCACAAGACATCAGTCTGTAAAGTTCATTTCTTGTGACCTGTGTCCTGCTCAACAATTTCCAATAAAACGTATTTTTAGCGCTTAGTAGGAAAGTTTTTTTCCAGCTGATTTGACTACTAAAAGTTTCAAGTTCTCTAGGGTATTTTGGCTGATTTAACCTAGTTTATTGTGCCCACACTTCCAGACTATGTAAAATATTTCTAATTATACCAGAGGTTGCTCAGTTATTCATTATTATGTGTTTATATTTGGTCTATTGTTCTATCACTATGTAAAAATTTCTTTTATTAATAATTATATATGTTGATTATGATTCAATTAGGGGTATCAAATATGACCAAATCCACAATTCAAACCAGTGGATTAGGTTTTTCCACAAAATTTCACTTTTGAGAATTCTGAATCATTTTACATAGATATTCATGTTTATAAAAATGGTGGATTTTCAAAACCAGTTGATTAGATAATGGTTGATTTGGTCATATTTGATACCCCCTAATATACTTTAGTATTATACATTATTGCTTATGTAATAATTTCTCTTTCTTTTACATTTATTTTGTTTATGTATCATTTATTCTAGTCAGGTTGTCTCTGAATTAGTAGCAAGCTGAAACTTGTGATATGTATTTTTCAGTGTATTCTGTGACAAATTGAGTAGGTTACAGATTTTCTGTGAGAAATTGAATAGGTTTCAGATTCTCTGTGACAAATTGAGTAGGTTTCAGCTGCTCAAGTGTGACTTTAGAAATACATTCAAATCCTGTACAGCCAAAATACAGGAAGTGAGGATGTCATTTTTTTTCAAATGTTATCAGTTTCATAAAAAGCTCCCCGATTCAGGTATCTCTTTCCTCCATTGAAAATGTGTGTATTTTAAATGGTCTCAGATGCAAAGTGGCAAAGAAATCCACAGGAAATTAATGGAAATCTTTAAATTAACTTCAGGAAACAATAAATTCTTTTTCACCACAATTAAAATGACTCAGGAAGTTTCAACTAGATTCATTATTTCCTGCACTTCTTTGTTTCTTTCAAGAATTCTTATAGCCTGCTTTGCAACTCCTACTCTAGGAGGACCTACAGAGGGAAAATTGAATGGAATTTCACTACACCATACCTTTGATGGAAGTGATAGTGATTTTGATTGCAACAAATTTGAATCAGTGGATTATGAAAGCAAATTCCAAATTCCAAAATTTGGGTCTTTTGATTTATGGAATCCTAAGTATTTAAAGGAACCTCATTGTAGTGAAATTAAAGGTAAGGCAATCTTATTTTTAAATAATTCTCCTGAATATCATTCACCACTTTTTTTCTCTGTTGAATGATGTTTCTTAGATGTAGAACCAAATTTTCCATCCCTCAAAGAATCCAGATTGGGAAAAATTGTGGATCAAGTGGAAGGTAAGCACTGCCAGCATAATTGCCTAGGTTGAGTTCATCCCAGTTGAACTAGGATGCAAACAACCAATTTAAAGTAGGTTGGTCTCAACCAATGAAATATAAAACAAAGAGGGGTCCCTTGGATATATATTTCATCAGTTGATTTCAACCAAGTTTAAATTGGTTGAGTGCATCCCAGTTTAACTGGGATAAATTCATCCTAGGCAATTATGCTGGCAGTGAAGAAAACTTAATATATAATTCAAATTGTTTAAAAATGCAAATTTTTTGAGATTGAAATTGATTCCTTTGACAGAATTGAACCAGTATGATATGATTCCCCCAATGGGTGACAGATCAACTAAAAATGATTACCAGAGGTACATTTCAATTTTAGAACCAGAATCTTCCACCAGGAAGAGAAAAGTTGGCCCCGAATTTAATCTAGAAAAAGGTAAGATTATTATGAGAATAAATCAACATATAATGAGAAAATGACTGGATGATCTTTTGATTTCATTCAGAAGTGCCATATCAACTTTCCTTGTATGAGGCTGGCTTGAATTCTGGGACATCCTACACACAGGAAAACACAATGGGACTAGGTATGATCCATAACAACTTGTTGAATGATGTAAATGAAATAAATATGGAGGATCAAATTGAAATCACTCCCAGAAAGGAAGCTGCAAATATATTGTTAACTAGAATGAGACATCAAAGTCTCCTTACATTCAAACACCCCCTTCATAAATATATTCTGTCCACAATGTCCAAAAATTATGAAGATCAGAGACTGGGAGTTAAAAATGGGGTTCACAAGATAAAAGATTCTGAAACTTTTGGAAACATCCCAAGCTCAAAGTGGAATAATTTTGTCCATCCTCTTGAAAAATCAACAAGGAAATATATCAAAAAGGAGGCTTTTATCCCCAGGATGGGAACTTTAATCAATTGGATTTTATTAATCCACACATCAACACAAATGGGTCTGTCCCCAAAAATGAGTGAAGAGGAAGAAATGGAATCGTGCAAGATGATAGTTGATTGGATAAACCATGAAACATTTTTTACTCATTCAAGTGTTCCTGTTTTTGGAGTAATCAACAAAACAAATTACTCAATGGATGAAAGTGCATTTCAAGAAGTGCAGTTAATTATAATAAGATATGTGTCAGAGAAACATTCAAGTGAGTTGTGCCTTTCAACTGCTATCAAATTGTTGAAAATCTGGACCAGAAAGCCAAGTCATTATATTCAGGGCTCAGATATTCAGTTATTAGATGATGAGGGAACATACAAATTCTTTATTGATAATACAATAGCACATGTTTTGCAAGTGGTAAGAAAATTTAAGGAGCAGCTCAGATCAACACTTCCAGAAAAAATACAATTGTTTCAGCAAGATATTCCCCAGAAAATCCTCCCAACAAGATTTGTTTATCTTGATGATCAAAAATTGGATCCAGATAGCAATGAAATAATTGAAGAAATAGAAAAAATGTATGGACTAGCAAAACCAGAAAATATAAGTTACCATTCTAAAACTCTCCCAGTTTATATTGTATATAATGAAAAATTCCCCCCTTTTAAATCAATCAAAATATCCTGTAGGGACAAAAAAAGGATTCCACTCAAAACAATTATATCAAGAGCCAAGAGCCTCTTAATATATTTAATCATATGTCAAAATTCCATAATTGAAGACCTCTTTCTTGGTATGGAAATTTTTAATGAAAATTGTGTCCAAGAATCAAAGGCTAATCTCATGAAGGTGGTGCACAAAGCATTTTTCTCCCCAGAGAAGGGTCTTCCTATCTTTGGAGAAATTGACTCAGAAGAAAATCAACTAGACAAATCAAACTTTGGAGATATACAAACTCTTTGCATCTACTACTTTAGTCAACCTAGATCTTACAATATGCTACCAAGTATTTTTATTGAATTTCTTGCATTGTGGATTAAAAAAGTCCATCCAGAAAAATTGAAAGAATTTTTTCAAGATGAAAACAAATTTTCAAAACATATTACTCATTTTTTGGTTTCTAATCACAAAAAAATATCAAAAGCTTGTGAGGAAAATTCAGTAGAAAATATAAATAAAAGGCGCAAGATTGACAAGTAGGTGCTTGCATTCATCACTCCCTTTCCTTTTGTCAATTAAGATTGATACCTGTTAAGATATTGGAAGAATTATTAAGGGTGCTGGGAAATTATGGGGCTTATGATTATGTAATAGAGGGCTTGTTTCTTTATCACTAGTAGTATTTCAATTATATTATTGGGTTCTATCTCTCTTTTCCTTATCAATTTCTGTTCCCCTTCTTTCTAGGTCTGAGATTTTTGCCTCCTCTCCATCTTCATCCCGGGGCACTGACATCTAGTCATCCCTGCCAAAGGTATAACCTCTCTACAATTACTTTTCACACCTGTCTGTAGTGAGATTTCCAGATCCAAAAATCCATTTTCTTTCCTCTCTAATTGGGAGTATCAAATATGACAAAATACACAATTAAACCCAGTGAATTAGGTTTTTCCACAAAATTTCACTGTTGAGAATTCTGAACCATTTTATATTGATGTCCATGGTTTTTAAAAATGGTGGGTTTTTTAAACCAGTTGATTAGATAATGGTGGTTTTTGTCATATTTGATACCCCCTAACATAATGATTTCTGATGGTTAACAATTTCATTTAGTTTTAAAAAAGGATTTAGACTAGTATTACCCCTATATTACAGAACTTAATTTTTAATTAGAGACAAGGGGAGCTTTTTGGCTGCTTGTCCAGCTGCACCATTTAGTAGAATCCATCAGTAAATCTTACGTTGGAAAAAATAAAAAGAGACTATTTCCTTCTTATGCAAGCCTGAGTATTAGCCAAAACCCTTCCATCAAAAGTGGTCCCCTTTTTTAGCTTCTGTGAAAAGAAAATTTCCAAGCAGCCCCTTTAAGATTTTGGATTGCAGGCCCTCAAGGCTTTCCTCACAAGCGCTGGTCATCTGAAACACGGTTGGCTTCAAATCAAAACCTCTTCAGCTGTGAACAGTCTATCTGTTTCTTCCAATAGCCAAGCTGAACAAGATATACAGATGCAAAGTCTCACTAAGACCATTATTCCAAAGCTAGTGGCAGACAATGTGCCTTTACTCAGGAGGTCTGTTGTAGTTTCTTTTCAAATACTCATGCTGCTCAATAATTATGTGACACAAAGACTTCAAAGATGGTTTGTGTACTTTCATTTTTCTATTTCTCATCTATGGCTCACCCTTACACCTGTCTGTAAACTTTAGATACTGCCAGGAAAATAAATGGAATGAAGAAAGGCAAGCTGCACATAACAAACAGCTCTGATGCACCTCACGACTCCACAATGTAAGCTTATAATTTCAGACGCTTCAGGGCATATGGCTAACAATATTGCAGTAGTTTCTTAATACACGCCTTTCTTCCTTGGCTTTTCTGCCTGGTAATTTAGAAAGCTTGGTCCCAATAAGTGTCTTATTTTAAGGAAAAAGTGAAAAAATGTGTTACACATTGAATTCCTTGGAGGCATCCCCGGATCAAAAATTTGATGATTGACATTGACAAATTGAGGGTCTGCGCCCTTGAGTCTACTCCAAAGGGGCCTTCTGGTTCCACAGAAATAGAACAAAAACACAATGGTAATGAAAAACTCAGTGAGATCAAGCCTCCATCTGATATACCCAAGGGTTGCTATTACTCTAGCTGACTAGAATCTTTGCCCAAACATCACAAAAATGCTTTAAAATTGCACTCTACCCATTAATAAAGAGGATGAAAGATCTACTGTTGAGTTCTTGAAATTTTTGCCTGATTCTTCCATTGATTTCTTTAAGTTTTTGTCCAATTCTTCCATAATTTTACTTTTAATGCTATCTTGTTAATGTTTCTCAATTCATTTTGAATTATTTATCATTTCACTAAAAGATTGCTGTATGTATCATTTCATAAATTTTATTGTATGTATCATTTCACATTGACAGGTAGTGTCAGCTATGTGTATGAAACACTGGCTTAATTTCTATAAATAAACCAGGTACTGTCACTGTGCTGAAAGGTTATCTGAATAAATATGTACTTTATTCTCTCTATAGTTTCCAAACTATGCACAGAGGATAACCTAAAACTCCTTATAATTGTAGATTTGATAGACAAATCAATCAATTGGAGAAGACCAATAGTTAACCGTGTAGGTTTGACTATTCTTTGTCTTTTTGGGTAAGATATAGCAATATAAATTGCTATTAAGCAGCTGGCAAGCACTTAAGCTGATTGGCTTCTGTCAGATGTGGTAGTCTTGCAGCAACTGCTTTATAAGGAACAGATCAAGGCCAAAAGATGGGGAATTCTAAGGTAACTTGAGACTAATTCCAGTAATAAAAGGTTGGGTTGGATAAAAGGGGATACACTACTCTAATAGTAGGAGGAGAATATTCAGAGTACTTACTAAAGTGATACTGGGGGAATATGCTGAGGAACCAATCCTAGGCCAGGAATGGCCTCCTTTTATATTCTAGAGATTCTTTGTGGAAAGTTCTAGAATATTATGTTAAATTCTACTCTAATGTATTACAATTCAAATGTACTGTGATGTAATGGGAATTGTATTATATTGAGTGCAGTATTTTCTATTTCCCCATGACCTCATGACATGTATGTATAACCAATCACATCATGGGACAATCCTAATGATAGAATAATACTGGGAAATTACCACGCACTTATGTAATTTCCTTCTTATTAGCATAACTTTAAGTTCTTATAATTATGCACATAAGTTTTATTGTCTCTCAGCTTTTATTACAATAATTTATAATCTATATTTTTTGCAGTTACTCCATCTCCTACTAAGTACCTTCTGAGATATGGTAAAGTAATAGAAGGAGTTGGAATTTGGTGGTGGTTTGAGTGAGGTACCCCACCTAATTTTGTATGAAAAGTTGATTCCTGTAATAATATTCTAGGATATATTATTATTAATACAATATTTTATTATTATTTACATTAAAGTCAGTCTTTAGGATACTCTGGAGTATCTCTAGACTCTAGGGCTGACACGTAGGTTAAAACAAGTAGAAATAATGAAGTAATTCTTTGGGGAAAAAAACATGAAAACAAAAATGAAAGTGGAAAAAAATAGTAGAACAGAAAAATGAAAACACCAATGGTTATTCATGAAGAAAAAAAAAACATGCAAAAAAAAAAAACAGTGATCAATAGAAAAATCTGATCAATATACCTTGAAATTTGATCAGCATACCTGGAGGCAAAATGTTCCATGCTGGAAGTGTTAGGATAAAAAAAATGTAGCCTGTTTGGATTCTTGAAGCTGGCTGAAAATCATTGCAAAATTTGAATCTTCTTGTATTAGGGGGTATCAAATATGATCAAATCCACAAGTAAAACCAGTGAATTAGGTTTTTCTACTAAATTTCACTTTTGAGAATTCTGAACCATTTTACATAGATATTCATGTTTTGAAAAATGGTGCATTTTCAAAACCAGTTAATTATATAATTTTTGATTTGTTCATATTTGATACCCCCTAATATAAAACAATTCAAAATCCTCAAAAAAGGAATTAGGGGGTATCAAATATGACCAAATCCACCATCATCTGATGTACACCTCCTCAGACGTTAAAAGTCATCCAACTCCTGGCTTTTACCAAATTTACTTCAGTTCCCTCTGGCATAATCTCTACACCACATGTGCCCAATAAAGCTCCTAAGACCTCCTCTTCACCAAGGCAAAATTCTGGCAGAGAAAGGAGGGCTCCAGACCATTATGGCCAGTGGTCAAAGAATTTCAAGGCAGAGATGTGGATACACCAAAAACTTGGAGACAGTTACTCAAGTCACCAAACAAGAATTGCTGGCTTAAAGCAGCCAATGAAAAATTTGCATCACTGCTTGGCATGAAAACTTGGACTCTTGTACCTCATCCTCAAAACCAAAAAGTCATCAAGGCTAAATGTGTGTTTAAAATTAAACATTGTCCGTATTTCTCCATACAGAAACTCAAGGCTAGACTAGTGGCCATGGGATACTCTCAGATTCATTGCAAAGACTACAACAAAGTCTTCTCACCAACATCAAGACTAGACACTCTCTGTTTAATCCTCTCTCTTCTTGTATCAAAGAATTGGAAGGAACGGCAAGTTGATTTCAAAATGGAATTTTTAAATGGTCATCTCAATGCAAGAAAAATGGATTAACTGCCAGCATTTGACATGCAGCATGATCAAACCAAGTTACCATTGTATCTCCACCCATTTACTATGCAGCTTTTTGGGCACAGTCACTGTGCAAAATAAACAGTGACTGTGCATTGAAGCTTGGTTGATTTGTGGTGTGAGGAAAGGTTTTATAACTCTTGAGTCAATATGGACCAAACAAGAGAGGTGGATAATCTTATGAGAAATGGTTTGTAACTCTTGAGTCAAGATGGACCAAACAAGAGAGGGGGATAATTCTCTTATATGTAGTTTTAGCTGAGTAACTGAGCTGTACTGGTATTTATATGTATATTTATATTTATAGGTGTGATGGTGAATTTAATATGTATGTATACTACTTTATGGGATCTGTGATGCTGTTATATGTAGGGGGTAATCTAGTAAGTCAGGGGGTCCATATAGTAAGTCAGGGGGTCCATAAGGGAACAAGAGGGAGGACAAGGTGTCCTTATATATCTGAGACAGAAGAGGAGCCATCAAGCTGGAGGAAGGAAATAACAAGGCTATGACATGTAGCTGGTGGGAAAAGGAGGAACATGACAGATGAGTAGTGGGAAGGCGGAGTTTATGTACAGTAGATATGATGTAAGATGTTACTGAATAAAGCCTAGTCATGTGCAGTGTATGTTATGTAGTGTCTATGTATTTTATATAATATGTGTTATGTATCTTGGTTGTGAAATGTATCTACTTATAATATGTACTTATTTTGTTCTATAACTTGCTTTACACTGTAACTTGCTGGATTATTCTTGGTTTTCCTGTAACTCTTGAACCATGAGGAATTTGAATGTGGTTGTAGTTAGTGACCAGGGTTAAAATGGGGTTTAGAATCTGATTATCAAAGATAATGATGAATATATGTATTGTTTGGGATTTATATGTGTATATATGTAAGTATTAGGGATTTATAAGTGATTAATAGTGATTGAAACATGGTAATGATGTGGAATGGATCACCACAATGTCAGTGGAATATTCAACTTCACACTGCTCTCATGGATCTAGGCCTAACAAGCTCATCCTACTATCCACCATTGTACTTCAAGTGAACAAATGGAAAACTTGTTGGTGCCCTCACCACTCATGTTGATTATTTGCAACAGTGGGCCGCTACACTACACTACACTATTTTACCACTAACTGTGAGAGCAGTTATTTTTTTTCCAGAAAATCTTTTACACTCTGCTAAACTGACAGTTAGGATAGCAAGAAATTTTGCAGCAAATTCTTTTAGTGTTAGCTTTGGAAAATAACCACTATGCTAAAAAGTAGGATAATTGTTTTGCCGCTAACACATTTTGAAGTTTCCATTACCATAGTGGCATTAGATCTACGCTAAGCTACGCCAACTGTTATCTGTTAGCTGATTTTTTCCCACTAAATGTTAGCCTTTAGCTGAGTTTTTCCTTCTACACTATGCTAAAATAGTGGATTGATTTGGCCTGCTAGCTGTAAGGGGGGTTGACAAGTGCACTCCCCTGGCTGCACACCCACTCCAGGGGCACACCCATCAAAAAAAGGGTGTGCAGCCCACACACCCTTTACCCTTTTTTTGACGGGTGTGTGTGCTGCACACCATGTTTTGGGTATTGGCAGGCCTGTAGATGGGCATGCAGTTTGCACACCCATCTACAGGCGTGTGAAACCCCCAAGGATGCACTGCCAGCATATTTACCTAGGATGAAGTCATCCCAGTTAAACTGGGATGCACTCAACCAATTTAAACTTGGTTGATATCAACTGATGAAATATAAACCCAAGGGACCCCCCTTGGTTTTATATTTCATTGGTTGAGGTCAACCTACTTTAAATTGGTTGGTTGCATCCTAGTTTAACTGGGATGAACTCAACCTAGGCAATTATGCTGGCAGTGATGGGTGTGCGGTTTGCACCCCCTTCCGGGGAGGTATACAACCCCCTTGGATGGAGGGATTCCCCCCAGTCAAGGAGGTTGTATAAACTCCTCAACCAGAGGGAATCCCTCCAGTTGAGGAGGTTATACAAACTCCTTGGCCAGAGGTATTTCCCCCGGTCAAGGAGTTTGTATGACCTCCTTGGCCGGAGGGATTCCACCTGGTCAAGGAGGTTATACAACCTCCTCAACCGGAGAGAATGCCTCCAGTCAAGGAGGTTGTACAGCCTCCTCAACCAGAGGGATACCTCAGAGGGATCTCCCCCCTGGTCTAGGAGGTTGTATGACCTCATCAACCAGAGGGGAATCCCTCTGGTCAAGGAGGTTGTATAACCTCCTTGACCAGGGGGAATCCCTCTGGCCAAGGAGGTTTTATAACCTCCTTGTTGTATGACCTCATCAACCAGAGGGGAATCCCTCTGGTCAAGGAGGTTGTATAACCTCCTTGACCAGGGGGAATCCCTCTGGCCAAGGAGGTTTTATAACCTCCTTGTTGTATGACCTCATCAACCAGAGGGGAATCCCTCTGGTCAAGGAGGTTGTATAACCTCCTTGACCAGGGGGAATCCCTCTGGCCAAGGAGGTTGTATAACCTCCTTGACCAGGGGGAATCCCTCTGGCCAAGGAGGTTGTATAACCTCCTTGACCAGGGGGAATCCCTCTGGCCAAGGAGGTTGTATAACCTCCTTGACCAGGGGGAATCCCTCTGGCCAAGGAGGTTGTATAACCTCCTTGACCAGGGGGAATCCCTCTGGCCAAGGAGGTTGTATAACCTCCTTGACCAGGGGGAATCCCTCTGGCCAAGGAGGTTGTATAACCTCCTTGTAAAGAAAAGAAAACAAGTGAACAATGAAAAAACCTGAGGAACTGTGTCATATGACAGTGACCAGTGAGGATGGAGACAAGTAAGATGAGGGGAGCTATACCTGGTGACAAAGAGTAAAAAGAGGATAACGAAGAAGAAAAAGAAAAAGAGAGGAATACAAGGCATAGACTAAATACACTAGTAAAGTTAGACCCAGTAATTTCCAAAACTCAACCCCCTTTTTGTTCCACCTCTTTAATATATTTGAATTGAAACCAGGACCAAAATTTCAGAGCCAGTGAAATAAGCTGCTTTGATTACTGTAATTGCTCAATTACAGGAGTTGCAAACAACATTTTGATTGCTTTATTTGTGCAAGTCCAGCTTTTTTATTGCTTTACTTGTGAAAGTACAGGATACTAATTGAGCAGAGTGGACCAGCTTTGAACTAATACAGGGGAATTTATCACTCCTGATATATTAAAATTGACTGCAAAATACCTAATTGGTGTCAACCTCATCACAAATCCTAACTGGTCATGATACACTAGCATTTAGTGTAGCGGTATTCTCAGCTATTCTGTCAGATAGTGTAGCTATTTTGAAAGTTACACTAAATTTGGGTGTAAATGTAAACAAGAACTGAGTTGGCCTGTAAGGTTTTGTGCTCTTCAACTATTTTCATTGTTTTATTATTTTTCTTTGCTAACCTGCTTGATGGTGTATGATGATTGATTGGCCATGGGTCACCAGGAAGATTTTCAGGTTCCCAGTGTCACAACATATCCCGCAATCATCACATTTCATCAATCAAGATATTAGAGAAGAATAATAAAGGAAATTAAAAAGAAGACAGCAAGAATTTATTAATATAAGGTTAAGCAAGAATAATATTAGAGAAAACCATACCGTCTTTTACCCATAGTTTTGTGATGAGGGTGACATTGATTAGATATTTTGCAGTTCCTTATAGTATTGAAGGAGTGATAAATTCCCCTTTCTTAGGTCAAAGCTGGTCCACTTTTCTCAATTAGGATCCTGTAATTGCACAAGTAAAGAAATCAAAAAGCCATACTTGCACAAGTAAAGCAATAAAAATGCTGTTGTAACTCCTGTAATTGAGCAAGTACAGCAATCAACACAGCATATTTCTGATTTATTTAATTTTGATTTCTATCTTTAAGATTTTTTTTTCTTTCTCAAAAACAGATTGTTTTTCCATGTGTTCCCTTTTTTTTTGCCACACCCAAAAGCTGCTCCCTCCAAAAAAATGAAATCACAAAATGATTTCTTTTCAACAAATCATTTTTTTTTCCTTTTTTTTGCCACTCCCAAAAGCCTCATTATCCATTCCAAAATTTTGATTAGAAAAATTACAATATTCAACTAACAACATCAAAATAAAATTATACTAGATCTTGGTCATTTTCTTTAAACAAAATCACAAATAAAATACTTGATAAATTCTCAGTTAATTTACTTGGCTGTCTAATTTGTCTTTCCCACATTATAAAACTTATATTTATTTAAGAATGAGCTTCAATTTTGATTACTGGGGAAGAGCTTATGAAACTGAAAGACAAGGACAGGGAGGAGCTGCTAACCAACAACAACAATCAAGATGGTATCACACCCAGAGACTTACTGCTGATGGAAATGTGAATCATTACAACAAATTATATAATCAAAACCTTCCTCCAACAATAATTCACAACAACTATTTCTCACCCACCTTTCAGAATGAATCATCAACACACAACCATGATATTTCTAACTCTCAAACATTTAGGGACCCTTATTACAACCTTAACCACTCAACTTTCAACAACCAATCCCCAAGGTTCCATTCAAAATCATCAAACCACTGCCTTCTGCATCCCAACACTCTCCACCAATATCACCCTTTGCATCATCATGAATCTCAACATCAAAGACCAATGTATGATTCCCCTTCACACCCTGAGAATCACCCATCACACCCACATGTGACCAAAATTCTGAGCCAAAGCTCACATGGACTTCCGCCTCCTTCTTCTCAATCTCTTTTGATAGGCTACTCACAATCCCACCCTGCCAACTTTCAGTCACAAAGACAGCACTCACAATCACTTGAGCCCTCTGTGTCTTACGAGTCTCATCAGAAAAGCCATCAGAGAAGCCATCAGAGAAGCCAATCACAATCCCATCACAACATTCACCACCAAACACATCACCCAATTTCACTTGGGGTTGCTCCTCTTTCTTCTCAAAATCATCACAGAAGCCACTCACAATCCCACCACCGCAACCTTCATAGCTCACTATCACTTTGACATCCCCTTGGATCTGCCCATACTCATCATCGACAACACTCACAATCCCCCCAGGTTCTGGGAAATAACCTTTATTCTCCAAGCCTCTCACCTGTTGATGTACCAAGAAACTGGGCTGATGAGCTTCCAGAAATTGATCTACAAAACATTGTGGACCACGTCAACAACCAAATTTCTCAAGCTGGGTTTAAAACTTCTCATCCTGTCAATATAGACAATGAGGATGGCCTTGATCAAATCAGATTAGGAAATGAAGAGCCCCAAAATTTATCCAATCCAGACATTAATTTTTCAGAAACAAGGCAATCACACCCACATAACATTGCACACAACAGGCCTGCTGCTTGGGGCTGGAGGGAGCCACCAGGTTTCAGGGCTTACTCTATGAGACAACCAAGAAGATGTCCCAAGTGCGAGGCCATCCTGTTTTTAGGTGAAACAAATTCTCTTTGCTTCCGTAATGGAAGTATAAATCTTCCTCCCTCACCACCACCACCTGAGTTGCTCTGTATTTTCCAAGAGGCCACTCAATACCGCACACAGGAAGGAAGGCAACTCATTGAAAACATTCGCCTCATCAACAGCAACTTTGCTTTTACTTCATTGGGACTCAAAACAGAGACCAGAACAGCCTTGCAAAACCAAGGTCAAGGAGTTTACACTTTCAAATTCAAGGGTACAATCCTTCACAGGATTGGCAGTTTACTCCCACTCACACAAGAGCATCCAAAATTCCTAAAAATTTCTATCTATGACAATTCAAATGAGTTTGAAAACAGACAGCATCATGGTCAAAATATTTCACCAATTTTAATGAGAAATATCCAATCAATTCTGCATGCACACAATCCTCTGATTCGGCAATTTGAATCCCTTGCATCAGATATTTCACCTTCACGCTCCATAGGCTTGACAACAAATGCAACAAATGTGGACCAAAGGGTTGCCAACCTCCCAAGGGGTGACCAGATTTCTGCAATTTGGGTTGAAGGTGTTTTTTTTTGCTAATAATTATCATTCAACAAAACTTAATTCTGAAATGCTTTATTTTAAAGGAAATGACCCTTCATCTCATAGCACTCGCGAGGTCATCATCAAATATTGAGGTGGATCACTTTCAAGGATTTCTGAACTTGACAACAAATATGATCCACTCCATTATGTACTTTTACATCCAACAGGTGATCTTGGTTGGTGTCCTGAGCTAAAGCAGCAGGTGCCACAGGCTACTGCAATGAACTATTAGGCATATTGTTTGGCATATTGCAACCCAAATCACTCCCTCATTCATTGGGCTGGCCGCCTCTTCCAACAGTAGTGCACCGACAAATATTTACAGATTGAATCAGAAATATTGCTTTACATTTTATTGAATCAACCTAACTTCCGTGTGGAGCCATACTATGGTGTGGTTGATGCTTATTAGCATGGAGTCCAATTGGGAAATGATACAGGTACATGACTTCTTTACTCTTTGCACACAAACATTTTACTGACAGCATATTCACACAGGCCGCCGTATATTTCTGCTTACATCCTTCATTGGCGGACCACGTGACATGAAGGCAAGGTTTCAGGATGCCATGGCTTTAGTTCAGTCCATGGGAAAGCCCAACCTCTTTATAACTGTCACCTGCAAACCAGAATGGCCTGAGATCAAGGATAATTTGCTTGCAGGTCAGTTAGCACAAGACCGACCTGATTTAACAGCTTTCATATTCAATGCACGCTTGAAGAAAATCTCTGATGAACTGTTCAAGCAGGGTATTTTTGGGAAACCCTTGGGTCGCACCCAGGTCATTGAATTTCAGAATAGGGGGCTACCCCATGCCCACATCTTACTTATTCTTGATCCAAATGACATACCTCAGACAACCCATGAGATCACTCAATTGGTCAAAGCTGAAATCCCTGAAGATCCACTATCACAGCCATTAATTTACAAATCAGTCACTTGCCACATGATTCATGGCCCCTGCGGACCATACAACCCAAATGCCCCATGTATGGTTGATGGAGTTTTTTCAAAGAGATTTCCAAAGCCTTTCTGTGATGAAACTGTCATCACAGAAAATTCATACCCACAATATCGGAGAAGGCCAGGTCAATCTGTGACAATAAGGGGGGGAAACTCTGACTTACTCATTGACAACAGATGGGTTGATCCATATAGTCCCTACCTATCTGCAAAGTACCAATTTCACATCAATGTGGAGATCTGTGCAGAGATTTCAGCTGTCAAATATCTGTACAAATATGTTTATAAGGGGCATGACAAGATTGTCTTGGATGTGGGCAGAAGTTTTGATGAAGTCAACCAATTCCGTGATTCCCGTTGGATTGCAGCTCCAGAGGCATGCTGGCGTATATTCTCTTTCAAGGTATCTGCAACATGTCCTTCTGTGAACCGCTTGGATATACACCTACCCAACCAGCATAATATTATGTTTTCACAAGATCAGCACCTGCATGAGGTAATTGAAAGAGGTGCTAACACCAGCACACTGCTTACAGCATTATTTGAAAGAAATCGGATTGATTCAGATGCTTGAATTCTGAAATATGCAGACTTCCCTCGACACTATCCATGGCATCCAAAGCGCAAGGAATGGAGACCACACCAACGTGGTTATGCAATAGGAAGAATATATGCAGTTTACCCCTCAGATCCAGAAAGATGGCATATGAGGTTGCTCCTGAATAATGTAACAGGCCCTACTTCTTTTGAGGATCTCTGCACACTTCAGGGTCAGCTGTATCCCAGCTTTTGAGTGGCAGCTTTGGATCAAGGTCTTTTGCAAAATGATAACTACTTGGAACATTCAATAGAAGAAGCAAATGTCCACATGTCACCATATCACTTGAGAAAATTATTTGGAATCCTTTTAGCAGCATGTCAACCCTCAGACCCCCTGAGGTTGTGGAATTTTTCTTTCAATTGGATGACTGAAGACTGGGTTAATCAAGGCTATCGGGATGATTCATGGATGACAAATAAAATCATTGAAGAAATCAATCCAATCTCCTGCAGAATGGTCTCCTTTGTGTGGACTGTTTGTTTCCTGATCTTCCAAGGTATACTCCCTCAGTTGGTGAAAATAACCTCAATCAAAATTGGATTTTGCATGAAGAGGAATCAAGCTTTGATGTACCTCAGCATGAACTCAGAAATGCAGACCTTCTCAACTCCCAGCAAAAACTAGCTTTTGAGAGAATCCTTCTTGCATGTCATTCTGAAATTCCAGCTTGCTTCTTCATTGATGGGCCTGGTGTTTCTGGGAAAACATTTCTGTACAACTGTCCTTGCAAATATGAGATCAACAAGAAGAATAGCCGTTGCATGTGCTGGAAGTGGTATGCTTGCCTTTTACACTATTACTTCCATATTGTCCTGACATTCTAATTATTGTTAATTTTATATTGAACAGGTATAGCAGCAATGAACATTCCCCATGGTAGGACTGCTCATCTCACTTTTGGGATTCCTCCTAAACTGTCACAAAATTCAGTTTCATCAATTTCCAAAAATTCTCATAAAGCTGATGTCCTCAAGAAAGCAAAATGGGATGAAGCACCCATGACTCATAGGCATGCACTTGAATTGGTGGATAGGTTGCTTCAAGACTTTATGGATTCAAACCTTACCTTTGGTGGCAAGGTCATGGTACTGGGAGGGGACTTCCGTCAGGTTTTACCTGTTGTTAAGAAAGGGTCACACCCTCAGATAGTCAACGCAAGCATTGTAAACTCTCACTGCTGGATTAAATTTAAACACAACATAATTTGCCTCTCAGTCAAAATGTGTGCTGCTGGTGATCCTCAGTTTCAGAATTTTCTCTTATCCATTGGAAATGGTCAGGGAATCACTCACAATTCCAACAGAATCAATTTACCTCACTCAATGGTGGTCCTTGGTGGTTCAGATGACCAAAATCTTGATTTGCTGCACTGCCAGCATAATTGCCTAGGTTGAGTTCATCCCAGTTAAACTAGGATGCAAACAACTAAAGTAGGTTGACCTCAACCAATGAAATATAAAACCAAGGGGGGTCCCTTGGATTTATATTTCATCAGTTGATTTCAACCAAGTTTAAATTGGTTGAGTGCATCCCAATTTAACTGGGATGACTTCATCCTAGGCAATTATGCTGGCAGTGCTGATAGACAAAATCTTTCCAAATATCAGCACTTCATTCTCCCATCCCAATCATTTTACAGACCAGGCAATCCTCTGCTGCAAGAACAAATCTGACAATCAAATCAATTCAAAGGTCTTGAGTTACATCCCATCTGAACTTATTTCTTACACCAGTCATGATTCAGTAGAGGACGATACTCAAGGTCTTTACTTGCCTGAGTATATTAATAGCTGTTAGAATTAACAAAGCATTTTTCAGACATTTAGCAGAAAATGATTGACTTGGGCAGGATTTGAACCACTGACCTTAGAAGAAGCTAAGACACTATACTAGAAGTGCTGCCTTTACCAACTAGGCTACCAAGTCCATACCCAATGTTTTGCTAAGAGAGCAATGTGGATTACAGCATTTCAACACACCTCCTTAATCCACAGTGGGAGAATAGGAGACCCATAAGCCAATCAATCCTAGCTAGTCTTGTACAATGAGAATGCATATGGCTTAAGTGGATATTGCATATTGCATCATAGCATTTTGCATATTCCATAGAATAGTAGGATAATATCCCAAAGCTGCATATTGCATAAGTGGATTTTGCATATTGCATATTCCATAGTAGGGATATCCCAAAGGTGCATATTGCATAAGTGGATTTTGCATATTGCATATTCCAAAGTAGGGATATGTCATGACTCAGCATTTCCAATCAAACTGAACTACGCTCCTTAACCAAAAGGCTATGAACCTGGCTGAATGACCAGTTTATATTGGAAATTTGTAGTGTCATATACCACCGTATGACAGTACCCCCGGGGTTAAGGGCACTTTGTCTTGAATGTGCTATGGCTGGTGGCACCAACCCATGTCAACTCTCATGGAGCCATATTCAGACACACTCTTGACGCTACAAGGAACCACCAAGACTGCGGGGAACCTTCCCTCAAAGATAGAGATGCTTCGAACCTCAACTTTTGAAGCAGCTTCAAAGTTATCTTTGAACTTCGAAGAAGTGAAGCTCAAAGATAACTACAATCTTGCTACCAACGGGTGGAAACCCTTGACAATGGTCACAGGCTAGAGATGTCCTGATCGCGCATTGAACCCATGGCAGGGTTAGCCAGTTTACTGTCATGACTCAGCATTTCCAATCAAACTGAACTACGCTCCTTAACCAAAAGGCTATGAAACTGGCTGAATGACCAGTTCATATTTGAAATTTGTAGTGTCATATACCACCGTATGACAGGATATCCCAAAGTTGCATATTGCATATCTCATGTAAATGCATAGTATGCACATAGCACATTTCAACTGTTAATTGTGTTAGAATTAACAAAGCATTTTTCAGACATTTAGAAGAAAATGATTGACTTGGGCAGGATTTGAACCAGTGACCTTAGCAGAAGCTAAGATAATATACTAGAAGTTCTGCATTTACCAACTAGGCTACCAAGTCCATACCTAATGTGTTGCTAAGAGAGCACTGTGGATTACAGCATTTCAACAATAGCATAAACCTATCTGGATTTCCCCCTCACCTCCTTCAAATAAAGCGGGTGGGGCCAATTATCATGCTAATGAACCTGGATCAAACAATTGGTCTTTGTAATGGAACCAGATTGATTGTTGAAAACTTCAGTCCTTCAGTAATTTTTGCAAAAGTGGCTTCAAAAAACAGAATTGGTGAATTGGTTGCCATACCTTGCATCCCATTTATATCTGACCCTGAAGAGACTGGACTCCCCTTCAAGCTAATACGCACCCAGTTTCCTGTTAATCTTGCTTTTTGTCTCACAATTAACAAGTCTCAGGGTCAGACCATTGGAAATGTAGGTATTGTGCTTCTTGAACCTGTTTTTAGCCATGGGCAACTGTATGTTGCTCTTGCTCAAAGTAAGTCCAGTCACACAAAAAAGGTTGTAATTCCTCAGCCAGAATCTGGCCCTCCTTCATACCAAAATTCAAACATTGTGTACAAAGAGGTTCTCTCACGTGTTCATTCACAGTGATATATTTTTGTGTGTTGCTATATTTTGGCCTGTTTTTTTTTTTTTTACTTTTTCATTTTCATTGTCATTTTCATTTTCATTTTCATTTTCATTTTCATTTGCTTTTTTCAATTTCATTTTATGTAATTACACCATAATTATTTTTGGTAATTTTCCCCCTCCAAAAAAAAAAACACCCACTCTAATTAAAATTCACCTTGAATCCCCAAATTTGGGGGCTTTGCCCTTGTACAACAATCAATTAATTGGGTTTTTACTATGGGTCTCTCAATCCTCACGACTGGATATTTCCTTTGTTGTAAACAAGCTCTCACAAAATCTTTGATATCCCTCTGAATCACATTGGCAAGCTTCTCTGCAGGTGCTAAACTAACCTGTCTCATCTAAACATCTTAAGCTCCAATTAGAGGGAAAACTATAATTATCCGGCTATTCTGACTCAGACTGGGTGGAAGACTGGGATGACAGGAAATCAACATTGGGGTGTGAATTTAGATTAGGCTAAAGGGTAATCTCATGTAAATCTAGGAAACAAGCTACTGTATCTCTTTCCAGCACGGAAGCGGAGTATAAGTCAATGTCCAACTTTTGCAATGAGTTCCTATGGCTTTGATGGATCCTTTCTGAGCTGTGTCTTTTTCCAAATTTGCAATCCCTCTTCATGTAAATAATTCCACTGCCAAATCTCTTGCAAAAAGACCTGAACATCATGCAAGGACAAAACACATTCATGCCACATATCACTTTGCTTGTAAATGTCAACAAAATGGAAAGATTACCCTCCTTCACATATCAACCAAGGCCATGTTAGCTGATATGCTAACCAAGCCCCTCAACCAAACTCTATTGGAAACACACCTGTCAATGTTTGGTTTAGTTGCTTAATTTTATTTTATTCTTTGTTTTTATGTCTTATATGTTTTTTTTCTTTAAAAAATGTCCTGTTTCTCTCATTATTAATTATTTTTTCTCTTTCTATGTCTGTTCTTTCTTTTTTCCTTTCAGGTCTGCAGCAAGGGGGGGTGTTGGGTTTCACATTGTGTTTTGTAGGCTACACACCTTTAGTTCACAGTTCACCTACATGTCACTATTTGTGTAGTATACCTGGGTCAGCAGTCTTGTTGTGGAAGAACTCTTTTCTTCATCCTTCCACAATATTCATCTTTGGCTGCTGCTGTCCCAAGTATGATAAGTTCATTTATTTCCTTTTCATTTCATTATTCTTTTGTTTCTTTCTCTGTTTCCTTCAGTCTCATATCATTACTAAAGCAATGATACTTGTCCTTCCAAAACATTAATCTTTGGCTGCTGCTGTCCCAGCCTCTGTCCATCTCCACAGCCCTACCAAAAGATGCCAAGATTAATGCTAATCATTGTCTTACCAACTGGGGGCCACTACGCTATTTGGCCACTAACTGTTAGTGTAGCGGGCAGTTTTTTGGTCAGAGAATTTGTAGTGTTAGGTGACGCTACACTCCGTTAAACTAACAGTTAGCTCAGCAAGAAATTTTGCAGCCAAATTTTTTGTAGTGTTAGCTTTGGAAAATAACCGCTACGCTAACAGTAGCATAATTGTTTTGCCGCTAACACATTTTGAATTTCCATCAGCGTAGTGCCATTAGATCTACACTACTCTACGCTCACTGTTAGCTTTTAGCTGATTTTTTCCCCACTAAATGCTAGCTGTTAGCTGAAGTTTTTCCCATTACACTAGTGTCAGCCACCAAGATATTACATATAATATGTAACACTTGAAACGGCAAGCTGAAATAATTAATAATATTTAGATTATATTATTATTTATTTTATTTTATTCTATTACTTGACTTTCTGATTATAAAAGGAATTATACTCAACTGTTTCAACAATTAGTATAATAGTCTAACAGTTAAGAAAAAGCTTATGAATATCTGACTGATACAGAAGGCTCTATGTTGAAGCCACACTGATGACCACATGTAGCAAATAGTAATAAAAATATTTAAATTATATCTATTTTTCATCAAAAATAAAAGGAAATTTAATTAAAGAAAATCCTTGGATAATCAATTTTCAAACACACAATAAATGGATAAAGAACCATTTATTGGTATAGATTTTTCCATGAAAATCCTGGAAAATCCCAGCATAACCCATAGTAATATATACTATAAGATTACATATGTATTTAAATAAGTAACTTATGTAGTATGTATTATATACATAAGTACATGTGATTTTAAATCAATGGTCACTCAGGGCAAGCAGTTTTTCAAGCTCTGGTCCCTAGATAATTTATTCAAAAGTATTTCTTAGTGAAATAAATAATTATTGCTGAAATAAATATTTCCCACTAAGTATAGTTAGTGTGAAATAATTATGGGTTCATTCAAGATAGAAATGAAACCATATTTCACATCTGATCACAAACAGGGTGATCACTTCCCCCTTTTGATCTTACTCTGATCACTTCTTTCAATAAGCATGTGAAAAGAATTAATATTTTATTATTTAAGAGGAGGTTTTCTTCACTAAATTGAAGAGAACCTCCCCATCAATTTTAAACCATACATAGATAACTCTTTATAAGCTACCAAGGCGCTCACCTTCTCCTGTAAGTAAGGAGGACTGGCCTTTTCCCTCTTATAACTATCTTATAGTTAAAATTCCTCAACAAAACTCCCCCCAATGAATTAATATTAATTAATTACATTGGAAGAACCGTGTTATATTCTGGTTAACCCTTCTGTGGACCATTATTTCCACTAAGAAGTTTGGTAGCAGGAATTAGAACCTGTGTAAAATTGTTGCTTAAGTGTTTTTACACTGTAGTAAATCATTTATAAAGCTTATAATATTGTCATTACACTTTAAAAGTGTATATTCTTCTTTCGTTCCTCACCTTACACACCACAATTAGTGGAATAGAGTACAGGAAGTTGACAACTAGGCTCAATTAGCGGATTTTTCTTTCCCGCTAAGTACTGTTAGTGTCACCAGTTAACATGGCTGCTGAATAAAAGCTGTTCTTATGGCTTCAACGGGTAAAATCCTGCCGCATTACATCTCTTAGAAGAGAAATCCAACTTCTTTCTTGTGGTTGAATTGAAACCAGGACCAAAATGTTAGATCCAGCAAAGTGAACAATCTGAATACAGTTTTTTGGGTTTATTATGTCCCTGATTTTTTTACCAGTAGTTGGTGTGATGTGGTTGAGCAAAGAAGAGGATGTGGGAATGGTGAAAGTTTCCCCTTGCACAATTTGTCTTGTTTTGATGCTTTTATGCTTTTAAATTAGTATTTTCATGCCTCTGATAATTCAAATGAGGTCCCCATAATGGTGTTGTCCCAAGCTCCATCATTGAACATCAAAGGCATTTCAATAAAAATAAATCAGAAATCAAAATAAGGAAATAATTTTAAATTTTGAGGCCAAATGAAGCTCATTTTTAGGAGCCTGATAGCCACATGGAAAAATAATTTGTTTTTGAAAAAGAAAAAAAAAGCTGTTTTGCTTTCTGTACTTGCTCAAGTACAGGAGTTAAAAAAAATTGCTTCACGTGTGTAAGTACAGGTTTTTGACTGCTTTACTTGCACGAGTACAGGATCCTAATTCAGCAGAGTGGACCAGCTTTGAACTCAGACAGGGGAATTTGTCACTCCTGATATATTAAAAGTAACTGAATTGGTGTCACCCTCATCAAAAATCCTAATTGTTGATGAGTGTGACACTGATTAGGTAAGGATTTTGAATGAAGAATTCTATTTAAGTGGTTTGCAAGATTGCTCAGCAAGTTGAACACAAGATTTTTCAGATAGATCAATATTCCCTGGATCATGATCTTCCAGTTCATATTCCTCCTTGGAATCAAGCCTATGAGGCATGAGGTCTGAACTGAACAAATTGATTAAAGTTTATAGCAGCTCTCCAAGCTTGCAGGCACCTGACTGACCCCCCTGTAAGTTTGGCAACTGATTAAATGACATGGGTTTGAAGAGATGGAAGTGATTTTGGTTTCAGCCTTGTAGGAACTTGGAAAACTCTCAGGGGCACCTGACTGAACCCCCTTTGAAGTTTCCTGATTGGTGTTACCCTCATCACTACTCTTTTAGTATAGCAGGGTTGATAAATTCCCCTGTCTGAGGTCAAAGCTGGTCCACTCTTCTGAATTAGGATCCTGTACTCGTGCAAGTAAAGCAATCAAAAATCTGTACTTGCACAAGTGGAGAAATCAAAATTTTGTTTTAACTCCTGTACTTGAGCAAGTAAAGCAATCAAAACAGATTATTTTTCATTTCTGGGTGTTGATAGGCGCACGCCAACGCCAACCCGCACGCCAAAAAAAAATGGTGTGTGGGAGCGCACACCAATTTGTTGGTGTGCACTCTCACACACCAATTATTTTTGGCGTGTAGGCCCCGCATGCCAAAATTAATTGGCATGTGGGTCCCACACGCCAATTGTTTGGCGTGTGGGTCCCACATGCCAATTGTTTGGCATGTGGGTCCCACACGCCAATTGTTTGGCATGTGGGAGCTCTCGTCGGCTGGCTGACAAGGTTATACAAACTTTTCAGCCGGGAGGAGTTCCTCCTAGCTGAGGAGGTTATACAACCTTGTCAGCCAGGAGGAAGTCCTTGTGGCTGACGAGGTTATACAACCTTGTCAGCCAGGAGGACTTCCTCCTGGCCGACAAGGTTGTATAACCTCGTTGGCTAGGAGGAACTCCTCCCGGCTGAAGAGGTTGTATAACCTTGTTGGCCGGGAGGAACTCCTCCTGGCTGCCAACAAGAGCTCCCACACTCCAATTCTTTGGTGTGTGGGGACTTGCTCTTGTAATCAAACCGGTCCACCTGTTCAATTACGTGAGCTATCCCACACGCCTATGTTTTGGCGTGTGGGACCCACACGCCAATTATTTTTGGCATGCGGGGCCTAGAAGCCAGAAATAATTGGTGTGTGAGAGCGCACACCAATTTTTTGGCGTGCACTCCCACACATTAATTATTTTTGGCATGTAGGCCCCAAACGCCAAAAAAAAAGGTGTGTGGGACCCGCACACCATTTTGTTTTGGTGTGCCCCTATCAACACCCTAACTTCTATCTGTGATTGTTTTGTTTTTTTTAAATTTCACTTTGTACAATGTTTTTTTTCAAAAACAAATTGTTTTTCCATGTGGCTTCCAATCTCATAAAAATGAGCTTCATTTGGCCTGAAAATTTAGGATTCTTTCCTTATTTTGATCTCTGATTTATTTTTATTGAAATGCCTTTGATGTTGAATGATGGTTCTTGGGACAAGACCGTTCTGGGGACCTCATTTGAATTATCAGAGGCATGAAAATGTAATTTAAAAGCATCAAAGCCTCAAGACAAGACATGATTGCTATACTCCTGCAAATATAGCACTGACCAAACAGTTAGTGTAGTGCAAAAGGGCACTACACTAACATTTAGCATAGCTGAAAAGAGCGCTAACAGTTAGTGTAGCTGAAAAGAGCGCTATGATAACAGTTGGCGTAGCTGAAAAGAGCTTAGCATAGCTGAAAAGAGTGCTACGCTAACAGTTAGCGTAGCTGAAAAGAGCGCTATGCTGACAGCTAGAATAGCATTTGTTCCAGCTGACACCACTAAAAAATCAGCTAACAGGAGATTTCTGTAGTGTTAATTTTTTTTATTCATGGAGCCAATGCTACACTAACCACTATTTTTTCTTTCAATGAATTTTTTTTAGCATTAGCTGAAAAAATTTTCAGCTAACAGTAACTGTGTGTTAGTGTGGCTAAAAAAGCTAACATTACTCTATGCTACAGCTAACGTTAGCGTAGTGGGCCCACTGTTGGTCTTACAATAACTCAGGATTAATCTTAGCATTGCCAAATATCCAAGCCATTCAGGTCCCAGCCTCAGTCAGAGAATTACTCACAACAGCAAAGGTGAGTAAACTCACTAAAGAGTCCCATGGATAAATGAGAAAGTGACTTCTGACTACCAATAATATGATTGTTAAATTTCATCAGGTAGAAAATTCTATCTGCTCAGGATCATCAACATGACCTGTGTTCCCACTCACTGAAGTTACAACAGAAACTTGCTCTTAGGTAAGGAGCTTTTATATTTTATCACTTGTTAATAGTTCTTAATCATTTGTATTTACAAGTTTCTATGCACATATTTCTAACTTGTAATGCACTCTTAATGTTCAAATCCTTTTAGTCTCCAAATTCTGGAGGAAAATACAGCTTCCTATGCGGGTAAATCCCGCTCCCTGATGGCTTGGCATCCCCAAACAGAGGGCAAAACAGAGCAAGTTAACCAGAAAATCCAGAGGTTTCTGTGCCACTTTCTTTCTGATAGACAGAATGATTGGGCAGATCTCCTTCCTATAGCTGAGCTTGGTTTTAATAATTCTGTCTCCACATCCACCAGGTTTTCTTGTTTTTTCTCCCAATTTGCCTTCCACCCTAGATTGAATACCCTCACACATGGATCTCCTGTACTGGAAGCTGATACGAGACAAATTTCACAACAATATCAAACAAGCAAAGGAGATCCAGAGAAAGTATTTCAATCAGTGCACTTGGGAGGCCCCCAAATACAGGGCTGGCGACTGGGTCTGGCTGTTATGTTGAAGAATTCAGTCTTTTTGCCCATCTGGAAAGCTTGACTTTAAGCAACTGGGGCTGTTAAAAATTGATTTGGTTTTGAGCCCAGATGTTTATTATATAATTCTTCCTTCTGATCTTTCAAAACTTCATCCAGTCTTTCACACCTCTCTTCTACTCCCATTTCTTGACCCCCAAGGTTTTGCTGAAAGATTAATCTCTCATGCCCCAAGAAGACCTATTGTTTTAGGAGAAAAGTTTTGGGGCAAAACAGAGGTTGAAGCTCTCTTTGAGCCTGTACCTCTAAAGTAACAGAAAACAAGCAAAATTGGGGTATGCATTCCATGGAATTTCTATTAAAAGATTCTTGAATTGTATGAATTGCAAACTAAAAGGAGCTGAGACTAAGAAAGAGACAAGTTAGAATTGAAGTAGAATAATATAGAGATGAAGAAAGAAAAGAGATAACCAACTGTTTAACAGAACATGGGATATGAGATGTGAAGAGACTGTGACAACAGGAACTGTAGGGACTGAGGAGAGTGGGGAGTAAGAATAGATCTAAGAGAATAAGAGTCAGCGATATGTAGAGATGAGGTTGGACAAGTGGAGATCATACCAGGAAAGAATTCTGAGACTTGATGTTCTGAAGAGGAGTGAAGATATAGATATAAAAGATAAGAAGAGAAGAATTTAAGATAGAAAGGAGTTGAGAGGTGATATGTTTTAGGGATGAGGTTGAGTGATTCGAGTGAGTGGTGATTGGAGGTGAAGATTGAGAGAAGAGAAATAAGAAGCATCAAAGAGAAAGAAGGAACAGGAAGATGGAAGAGGGAAAAAGGAGTTTGGGTGAGAATGTAGATTACATAATCATAACCTAGGATGTCACAGAATTCTAACGTCTGTGTGGAATATAAAATAGAACAATTGAGGGAAATAAGAAAGAAGAAGGGGAAAACTAGTAATAAGAGTAAAAAAGGTATAGAAGTATATTTTTTGTTGTTTTTATTAATTTTTTATTTAACAGTCTTAATTTACTATGTGATAAGATGGCTGTAGAGATAGCAGTGTTTTGCACTTTTCCTCCTCTAGATAAGTATCAAGAGGGACTGGTGTAGAATATAACTGACACCAGCTCTACTTTTCATTCAACGACCAAGTTTGTTTAAAGAGAAACCTATATGTGTTTTATTTGGGAAAACCAACAAAAAGCCAAAGAGGTTTTTAGGATTGATGTTTATTTTTTAAGAGGCCAAGAATGCGAGGGATGGAGGTAAAAACAGAATATGGTCAAAGACTCTTGAGATAACTAAGTGGTGGAGAGAAGACAGAAGGGTTTCTTTCAGGAAAAATGTGACTTGCAAGAGAAGAACAACAACACTGGTTAGTGGGAAAGTTTTTCTGAGTAAGGGACCTCTGAGTCCTAAGGGCTTAGTAACAATGTCAGGCCTGCTACGCAAACATTAGCTCCAGATTAGTGTAGTGTTAGTGTTTTTAGCTACGCTACCACAAAATTACTGTTAGCTGGAGATTTGGGAAGCTAACACCACAAAATTTTTATTGACAGAAAAAATAGTGGTTAGCTTAGTGTTAGGGCCATTGAAAAAAAAAGTTAACAATACAGAAATCTCCTTTTAGCTGATTTGTAGCTGTGTTAGCTGGGACAAAAGCTATGCTAACTGTTAGCATAGCACTCCCTTCAGCTATGCTAACTGTTAGCGTAGTGCTCTTTTCAGCTACGCTAATTGTTAGCTTAGCGCTCTTTGCAGCTATGCTAACTGTTAGTATAGTTCTCTTTTCAGCTATGCTAACTGTTAGTGTAGCACCTTTTTGCGCTACACTAACTGTTAGTTCAGCACTATCCTTGTAGGGGTATAGCAATCATGTCTTGTATTGAGGCTTTGATTCTTTCAAATCAATATTTTCATGAATCCTGTTGAAGCATTTCTTTTCCTGCTTTACTAGCTTCCTGTGATTTAAATAAGCATTTCTTCTCATTCTCTGATAGACATTCTGATTGCTGTTCTGGGCAATTTCCATATGATTAAAATGTGTTATTCAAGTGGAATTTGTCCAGGCAGTAATCATATTTCCCAAAGCAATGAAAGAAATGCATATCCAAACATTGGAAAGAGAAAAGATGGAAAAGAAACAAACAATTTTTTTGAAAAAAAAATAATTAAAGATAGAAATTTAAAAAAAAAAAATCAGGAATAAGCTGTTTTGATTGCTGTACCTGCACAAGTACATGAGTTAAAACAGCATTTAATTGCTTTAATTGTGCAGGTAGAGCTTTTTGATCACTTGACTTGCACAAGTACAGGATCCCAATTGAGCAGAGTGGACCAGCTTTGACCTCAGACAAGGGAATTTATCATGCCTGCTATACTATAAGTAACTGCAACATACCTCATCAGTGTCACCCTCATTGGTGAGTAGGATTTGTAATGAGGTTGACATTGATTAGGCATTTTTCAGCTACTTATAGTATAGCAGGAGTGATAAATCCCCCTGTCTTAGGTCAAAGCTGGTCCCTCTGCTCAATTAGGATCCTGTACTTGCACAAGTAAAGCAATCAAAAAGCTGTACTTGCACAAGTAAAGCAATAAAAATTCTGTTTTAACTCCTGTAATTGAGCAAGTACAGCAATCAAAACATTGTTTTTCTTATTTCTTGTTTATTTATTTTCAATTTCTATCTTTAAGTTTTTTCTTTTCTTTTTCAAAAACAGTTTGTTTTTTCATGTGGCTTTTGGATCATAAAAAAACAATCCACTGTGGCTTTCTGAGCTGTCCACTTGGCCATCCCCCCCTGTTAACTATAAAATGAGCTTCATTTGGCCTCAAAATTTAGGATTATTTCCCTATGTTGATGTCTGCTGTATTTTTATTGAAATGGCATTGATTTTAAATGATTGATCTTGGGGCAATACTGTTCTGGGGACCTCATTTGAATAATCAGAGTCATTGAAATACTAATTTAAAAGCATCAAAGCCTCAAGAAATGACAAGTTTGCTATAATCCCACAAGTATAGCACTAAACTAATGGTTATTGTAGTGCTAAACTAACAATTATCTCACCACAAAAGGGTGCTACGCTAACACTTAGTGTAGCTGAAAAGAGCAGTATGCTAACAGTTAGCATAGCTGAAAAGAGCACTACACTAACAGTTAGCCTAGCTGAAAATAGAACTGCACTAACAGTTAGTGTTGTGTTTTTTCCAGCTAACACCACTAAAAATCAGCTAACGGGCAATTTCTGTAGCGTTAATTTTTTTTTGGATGTTGCTAATGCTATGCTACCCGCTATTTCCTTTTTTGATGAAAACTTTTATTGTTAGCTGAAAAAATCTTCAGCTAACAGTAACTTTGTGTTAGTGTACCAAGAAAATCTAACATTATGCTATTCTAAAGCTGTTGTTAGCGTAGTGGGCCCACCATTTCTATGGGCTTTTCTTGCTCAACTCCAAAGAGCAGTCTGTAGGCAAAATCTATATCCCTACTATGTTTGGGACTCAGAGGCCCTGAAATAAACAATTTTCACTACAGAAAATACATAAAGGTAAGTGCTGACTGCCCTCTCATGACTTTCTCTGCTTGCTTCCCCACACCCACAGCCATGATCAATATGTTAATATGGTTATCCAAGACAACATGTGTGATTATGTTTGTGCAAGGATCATGGATGCCCAAATAATCACTTACAGCCGTATGACCAACCACAATGGTGTTGTTCTACCTGGTTCACTTAAAAATATGGCTAATGCATGTTACCTTTTTTTGCTGACTTACTGCTTGGATAAATTTCACTGACTATCAACAACTGTCAACAGGCTCACATGGCTGGCTTACCAGATGCAATCAAAGCAATCCACCTTCCACCAGGGTTCAAACAAGGGATTGGTCCTTCTTGTTGTAGTGTGCTCAAGCTTGTATGAGAATGTCTGAAGTATAATTGAGTTACTCTTTGTGACTATGTAAGTTTCTCTCTTTATTTCTGAATGAATATGATGTTTGCTTCAAGCTTATTGGAACAAGGTTCCAACTTCTGAAGAAAATTGTGGATGATAGCATATTCAAGGTACATGGTCCGGCACCCAGTGTCAGCCTGGGTGTGGAACTAACCGTGGTTATTGGTTGTAACTAAGGTAGGTTGATGATTAAAAGTGGTTTGGGTAAAGTTTAAGTCCTGTAAAAAAGGTACTTCCTCAATCAGTAATCTTGTCTGAGAGGCTTGCTCTAATTGCTCTAATTAGGCGCATCCAAATCAATACAAAGTATTAATAGGCATCCAAGGAGGTACTCACTTGGGTTCGTGGTTTCTACCTTATTGAAGGTAGGTTGTGGCCAATTCTTGAGGTAATAACAGTATTAAACTATAGATTATCCAGAATTGGGGGATTTTTGGAGAATGGGGAACTAAGCAAGGTAAATAACTCTAAGGTATGTACTGTGCTGGTGTGTTCTAAATATTCTCTGGGGGATAAACAACTGTTTACAGTCTGTTTATATATTGTAAGAGCTCCTCAAGGGGGAACTGTGAGCGCTTCCATGACCTGGGAGGTACTGTGGAACTTCAGGGGCAAGACAGATCCTTTTGGGAGGATCTGTTAATGTTTATGATGTGATTTCTACTAAGGCTGTGTTATGGGACACATCTTTGATCAGTAGTCCTTAGTGGGATTGGATCACATCATGACATTTGTATTAATTGATCTGTTATTAATATTAATAAAGTTATTAACTTATAATGATGTCATTTATTATTGGTACATCTTATAAGTATTAATTATTATAATATTAATAAGTTCTTTTATTAATAAGATATTAAATTATATATCTTATGCGTGAAATATTCCAATGTTAAGGAATGTGGGCGTAATCAGAGGGGAAAGAGGGATATCTGTTACTCTGGATATTTCACGTGACAGGGGGCAAAGGCCTACAAGTTATGTATCTTGTATAACAGGAGTACATATCTTAACCAGAATTATTCATGAGTTTATTAATGAATATATTATTAAAGTATTTATATTAATTAATGTAATTAATGTACTTTAATAATATTAATATTAAAGTAATAATAATGAAGGTATAATAATAATAATAATAACTACAGAATAGTAATTATTATTAAGGATAATAATAATTAATATTACTTGGAGTTATTTAAAATAAATAATGATAATAAATAGTAATAATAATTAATAAGAATAGTAATTATTATTAGAGATAATAATAATTAATAATCTTTGCAGTTACGTGGTACATGTCAGGTACTGTGATATGTACTCAGTGGCTGACACCCAGTCTTGAGGCCTTATACAGCTTTGTAAGTAGGATGAATTTCTCATCCCAACAAACAAAGCATCTGAACTTTACTACCTGAGATCTTTAGATCTCTACAACCTTTTCTGTCACTTCTGGAACTCAAGTGACTTGCTTGGATTGGGACAACCTTGACCTTTGTGTGAAATTGTTGATTGCATATCTTCAATTGGAAACCACACAGTTTATCTTGACCCCTACTCCAGGACATGGTAAGCAATGGACCCACATTGACAACCAGCTCTTATTTATTAGCCAACAGTCTACCAGCTACATCAAGGAGTGATTCATTCTTTTATTATTGTCAACTTTCCAATCCTTCAAACCATTGATTTAGTATCTGACCGGCATATCTTTCTAGGTGGGCTAAACTTATCATGCAAACAGATGATGCAATTTTTGGGCCCAATGGAATGCTCTACAAGAGTTTCCAGCATATCCAGCACTTACCAACCCACACAGAGGTCTTGCAGGCAGTCAAAATTCAATTCCCTGGGAGTGTCCATGTAAACATTGGTCCCCCCACTAACTTGAACTTTGATGGGATGGAAGTCTGAAATTTGGGTCAGGGGATTTCTCATATATTGAAACTCTTATTGTTTTACTATGGCGCTTTGGTTCTTCCTCTCTTTCCTTCTCTTTTGTATTTCCTTTTTTTTACTGTGGCCCTTGCCACTTTCCTTTCTTCCTATGTATACTAGGGTCCTAAAACATGTGTTATATTCCGCACAAATGAAATTCACCAAAGATTGGCCAGAACAGTACACAGCTACCTTTGTGTCCATTGTGACATCACTTGGCATAGAAAAGTGACAAAACATTTTTTCTGTCTGGTGTTAAAAAAGGATTAGTTTCCTATCTAACATTTTCATCAAAGCACCTGATCACCTGCAAGTTTTTATCTACTATAGAACTAAAAATATAGGCTCCTGGAGCCAAACAAAACCTGTACCAAGTGTACAGGTTGTATTGATGCCTCCTAATGGGTTGGCGTCAACCTGTTAGGTTGCATGACACATGAACTGATGCATCCTAACGGGTCGACTTCAATCCATGTCACCTGCCCTCCTTGCTGGGAACAGCCATTGACAATGGCTGCTCCCAGCAAAGAGGACTCATTGGCCTTGATTGGACTCATTGGCCTCAATTTTCACCTCCCCTCTTTGCTGAGAACAGCCATTGCACTGCCAGCATAATTGCCTAGTTTGAGTTCATCCCAGTTAAACGTTAAACTAGGATGCAAACAACCAATTTAAATTAGGTTGACCTCAACCAATGAAATGTAAAACCAAGGGGGGTCCCTTGGATTTATATTTCATCAGTTGATTTCAACCAAGTTTAAATTGGTTGAGGGCATCCCAGTTTAACTGGGATGACTTCATCCTAGGCAATTATGCTGGCAGTTTTGAAAATGGCTGCTCCCAGCAAAGAGGTGTCATTGACATCCATCACACCAATGACATCCATGACAGTGAAGAGGTGTTACATATCATTTTGACAACACCCATTGCAGCAAAGTGGTGTCTTCAACATCCATTGTCTCCTCCCCTCCTCACTGAGAACACCCATTGTCTGCTCCAAGCGAGGAGGACTCATTGGTTAAATCACTATATATAGTGTTGAATTCCCCCTCCAAAACAATTATAAAACACAAATTTATTATTTTTCAAAAAATCATTCATTTTGTTTTTTCCTTTTTTTTGCCACACCCAAAAGCTTCTCCCTCCAAAAAAATGAAATCACAAAATGATTTCTTTTCAACAAATCATTTTTTTTTTGCCTTTTTTTTGCCACTCCTAAAAGCTTCATTATCCATTCCAAAATTTTGATTAGAAAAATTACAATATTCAACTAACAATATCAAAATAAAATTATACTAGATCTTGGTCATTTTCTTTAAACAAAATCACAAATAAAATACTTGATAAATTCTCAATTAATTTACTTGGCTGTCTAATTTGTCTTTCCCACAATATAAAACTTATATTTCTTTAAGAATGAGCTTCAATTTTGATTAATGGGGAAGAGCTTATGAAACTGAAAGAAAAGAACAGGCAGGAGCTGCTAACCAACAACAACAATCAAGATGGTATCACACCCAGAGACTTACTGCTGATGGAAATGTGAATCATTACAACAACTTATATAATCAAAACCTTCCTCCAACCATAATTCACAACAACTATTTCTCACCCACCTTTCAGAATGAATCATCAACACACAACCATGATATTTCCAACTCTCAAACATTTAGGGACCCTTATTACAACCTTAACCACTCAACGTTCAAAAACCAATCCCCAAGGTTCCATTCACAATCATCAAACCACCGCCTTCTGCATCCCAACACTCTCCACCAATATCACCCTTTGCATCATCATGAATCTCAACATCAAAGACCAATGTATGATTCCCCTTCACACCCCGAGAATCACCCATCACACCCACATGTGACCAAAATTCTGAGCCAAAGCTCACGTGGACTTCCGCCTCCTTCTTCTCAATCTCTTTTGATAGGCTACTCACAATCCCACCCTGCCAACTTTCAGTTACAAAGACGGCACTCACAATCACTTGAGCCCTCTGTTTCTTACGAGTCTCATCAGAACAGCCATCAGAGAAGCCATCAGAGAAGCCAATCACAATCCCATCACAACATTCACCACCAAACACATCACCCAATTTCACTTGGGGTTGCTCCTCTTTCTTCTCAAAATCATCACAGAAGCCACTCACAATCCCACCACCGCAACCTTCATAGCTCACTATCACTTTGACATCCCCTTGGATCCGCTCATTCTCATCATAGACAACACTCACAATCCCCCCAGGGTCTGGGAGATAACCTTTATTCTCCAAGCCTCTCACCTGTTGATGTACCAAGAAACTGGGCTGATGAGCTTCCATAAATTGATCTAAAAAACATTGTGGACCATTTCAACAACCAAATGTCTCAAGCTGGGTTTGAAACTTCTCATCCTGCCAATATAGACAATGAGGAT
This sequence comes from Puccinia hordei, assembly GCA_007896445.1. Lineage (NCBI taxonomy): Eukaryota > Fungi > Basidiomycota > Pucciniomycetes > Pucciniales > Pucciniaceae > Puccinia > Puccinia hordei. The sequence goes on from RDRW01000047.1 coordinate 691,763, forward strand.
GGCCTTGATCACATCAGATTAGGAAATGAAGAGCCCCAAAATTTATCCAATCCAGACATTAATTTTTCAGAAACAAGGCAATCACACCCACATAAAATTGCACACAACAGGCCTGCTGCTTGGGGCTGGAGGAAGCCACCAGGTTTCAGGGCTAACTCTATGAGACAACCAAGAAGATGTCCCAAGTGCCAGGCCATCCTGTTTTTAGGTGAAACAAATTCTCTTTGCTTCCGTAATGGAAGTATAAATCTTCCTCCCTCACCACCACCACCTGAGTTGCTCTGTATTTTCCAAGAGGCCACTCAATACCGCACACAGGAAGGAAGGCAACTCATTGAAAACATTCGCCTCATCAACAGCAACTTTGCTTTTACTTCATTGGGACTCAACACAGAGACCAGAACAGCCTTGAAAAACCAAGGTTGAGGAGTTTACACTTTCAAAGTCAAGGGTACAATCCATCACAGGATTGGAAGTTTACTCCCACTCACACAAGAGCATCCAAAATTCCTAAAACTTTATATCTATGACAATTCAAATGAGTTTGAAAACAGACAGCATCATGGTCAACATCTTTCACCAATTTTAATGAGAAATATCCAATCAATTCTGCATGCACACAATCCTCTGATTTGGAAATTTGAATCCCTTGCATCAGATATTTCACCTTCATACTCAATACGCTTGAAAACAAATGCAACAAATGTGGAACAAAGGGTTTACAACCTACCAAGGGGTGACCAGATTGCTGCAATTTGGGTTGAAGGTATTTATTTTTTTTGCTAATAATTATCATTCAACAAAACTTCATTCTGAAATGCTTTATTTTTAAGGAAATGACCCTTCATCTCATAGCACTTGCAAGGTCATCATCAAATATCAAGGTGGATCACTTTCAAGGATTTCTGAACTTGACAACAAATATGATCCACTCCATTTTGTACTTTTACATCCAACAGGTGATCTTGGTTGGTGTCCTGAGCTAAAGCAGCAGGTGCCACAGGCTACTGCAATGAACTATTACACATATTGTTTGGCATATTGCAACCCAAATCACTCCCTCATTCATTGGGCTGGCCACCTCTTCCAACAGTACTGCACCGACAAATATGTAAAGATTGAATCAGAAATATTGCTTTACATTTTATTGAATCAACCTAACTTCTGTGTGGAGCAATACTATGGTGTGGTTGATGCTTATGAGCATGGAGTCCAATTGGGAAATGATACAGGTACATGACTTCTTTACTCTTTGCACACAAACATTTTACTGACAGCATATTCACACAGGCCGCCGTATATTTCTGCCTACATCCTTCATTGGCGGACCACGTGACATGAAGGCAAGGTTTCAGGATGCCATGGCTTTAGTTCAGTCCATGGGGACGCCCAACCTCTTTATAACCGTCACCTGCAAACCAGAATGGCCTGAGATCAAGGATAATTTGCTTCCAGGTCAGTTAGCACAAGACCGACCTGATTTAACAGCTTTCATATTCAATGCACGCTTGAAGACAATCTGTGATGAACTGTTCAAGCAGGGTATTTTTGGGAAACCCTTGGGTCGCACCCAGGTCATTGAATTTCAGAAGAGGGGGCTACCCCATGCCCACATCTTACTTGTTCTTGATCCAAATGACATACCTCAGACAACCCATGAGATCAATCAATTGGTCAAAGCTGAAATCCCTGAAGATCCACTATCACAGCCATTACTTTACAAATCAGTCACTTGCCACATGATTCATGGCCCCTGCGGACCATACAACCCAAATGCCCCATGTATGGTTGATGGAGTTTGTTCAAAGAGATTTCCAAAGCCTTTCTGTGATGAAACTGTCATCACAGAAAATTCATACCCACAATATCAGAGAAGGCCAGGTCAAGCTGTGACAATAAGGAGGGGAAACTCTGATTTACTCATTGACAACAGATGGGTTGTTCCATATGGGCGTTGATAAACGCACGCCAACGCCATCCCGCACGCCAATTTGTTTTGGTGTGCGGGGCCTACACGCCTTTTTTTTTGGCGTGCGGGCCCTACACGCCAAGAACAATTGGCATGTGGGAGCGCACGCCAAACAAATGGCGTGTGGGTCCCACACGCCAATTTGTTTTGGTGTGTGGGCCCCGCACGCCAAATAAAATTGGCGTGTGGGAGTGCACGCCAAACAATTGGCGTGCGGGTCCCACACGCCAATTGTTTGGCATGTGGGGGGATATCGCATGCAATATCCCCATACACATAATACATAAATGTATTATGTGTATGGGGATATACATATCCATCCCCTCGCTCACGTAATTGAATGGTAGGGACCATTTGATTACGTGAGCGAGCCCGCCGAGTCTGATTCCTTTCAGGAATCAGACCGTCGGTCTGGTTGTTTTCAACCAGAACGACAACAAAATCCAGCAAACAAAAATCACCACCACCCACCAATTCAAAAAAAGAGCAAAAAAAAAAAAAAAAAAAAAAATCAAAATCAAAAAAAAAAAAAAAAAAAAAAAAAAAAAAAAATCCAAAAAAAAAAATCCAAAAAAAAAATCCAAAAAAAAAAATCCAAAAAAAAAAATCCAAAAAAAAAAATCCAAAAAAAAAAATCCAAAAAAAAAAATCCAAAAAAAAAAAAAAACCAAACAAAAAATGAGAAATACACAATGAGAAAAAAACCCCAAAAAAACGAAAAAAAGGGATTTTTTGGGGTTTAATTTTGTGGGAGAAAACAAGCCCACAGGCCCAGGGCTCCAAGACCCAACTGGCCCAAAGACAGGGCCCAATGGCCATAAGAAGGGGCCCGCCTCTGCCCATCACCTCCCGTGGGCCCACAGGCCCACTTTGATGCTCCAAAGGGGCAATAAAACATTCAAAGGGGCCATTCAAACCCCCCAGGCAGCTTAAAGGGCCCCGTATAAGCCCCAGACGCACACCATCCCCCCCAAAAGTGGCCCAATGGGCCCATCTCAAACACAATCAATCCCCCACATCTCATCCAATTTTTTTTTTAATTTTTTTTACCATAGATATAGTAACACGTGCTGACATACTCTCCCATTCAAATGCTAACAGATTCCGCACAAATCACCAATTTGACTTCAACAATCAACAATGTCTTCACATCAGACCAGTGAACTAGGACGTGAGATTCATTCCTTTGTTTTGTGTATAATATAAGTCCCTGGCTCACTCCCACCCATCCTCCCACCATTACACAGGTTTGGATCTCGGGGAAAAATGCACAGAGCTGGCGCCGCACCCTGCGTTGAAACCAGATGACCGTGAAAACCTGGAGAATTGGGCCTCTAAAATAAAGGCTGAATACAAGCAGTCAGACGATGAGAATGAACAGGTCTCCAGAACCCCGGCCCCGGCTAGAAACACCTTAGGCGCCACTAGGCCTGCTCCACCACAGTCCCACCCGCGCCCTGAATTTGCAACCGACTCAATGGCATACTTATATGCACACACTCCTGATCCCCTACCTCCAGCAACCAACCCAATCCCCACGCTCAATCAATTTGAAAACCAATTCAACAAGGATGTTCAATATGGCCAGCCCAACACAACAAACCCAGCTGATGGATCCCCACGTCGAAGCGGAGAGATGCGGACAGATGTCAAAGGCCACAAGACAACCCTCAACACCTTTGGCCAGTCTTTCTTTCAAGGCGTACAAAGGGACCAAGCACTCATTGGCCAGAAGTCCTCCAAAGCCCCCAATGCGGACGGGAGACGAGAAATTAACAATCCAGCCATCCGGGACAGCTCTGAAGACCCTGACGCAGTGGGTGAAACAGATGACTCTGAAGATGGTGCAGAAGACCAGCAAGTCCTCCAACAATTCCTTCATGGACGTCCCAAACCTACCTTCCACCAGGAGCCAGTCCATGAACCAGTGCCACAACAAACCTGATATTGCTATGACATGGTATGAATTGAAGATCCTACAGTTGAAGACCCTACGAGCAAAAAGGCGCGCCTGGACAACTCTGCTTCTTCTTCTAACAATACAGGCCCCATGTATAATTTCTTCACCCCTCATCCCACCTCTCACGAATTCATCACTGCGCAATTACTGCAAGGCCTCAGAATTCCACGGAACCCCCCTGTTGCTGGGCCATAAACAGTCAAGCCACCTACCCAAAGACCACCGGGCGAATCAATTCCTCCTCCCCCTGTCCTGACGCCTCCTTGTAAGTCACTCCCGATTGCTTATGCACACCCATCTTGTAATTAACATCCCTCCTTTGCGCACAGCTATGGGTCTATTTATCCCTGGCCCAATGCTTCCAAAAGCATTGGCAGATGATTTGAATGAAAATTTGGCGGGTGGAATTGCGTGGTCACACCGTTCAGCCGAGAAAATGATTGAAAACATAGCATTCATCCTCACACACCTTCGCTCAATGGTCACACCACATCCAACGATGCCACAGGAGTTCAGCCGAGTTGTTTGGAGGGAAGTGGATACACTTCTGAAGGAATGCAAATCTGGTAATTAATCACTTTTTTTCTCACTTGTTCATACATCACAAAGGCTAATATTTGTGTGGTATGCAGAGAGAATTCTTAACCCCACTCAACCTGGTGCTCTCTCTCTGATAACTCCTGAAGTTGTCAACATGGCACAGCTCGAGGCTTCCCAGGAGAACCAGAAGGCGCCACCGTCAAAACGTGTCCAGACCCACACACTTGCGGCGAATCTGGCCTCATACTTTTCTCCAAGTGACCACGCTTATCTCCGGCTTAAAAGTGCTTTGCAAGACTGCTGGGCCCTTCAACACATGGAGCAACAGGGCAGTGAATGGCAGCCTCTCCCCCTGGGCAAATCTTTGGTGCATACTGCCCATCTTGCATTCCAACAAACTTATGAAAACCTTGGAAGTCACGCAAAGGATGGATCAAGCCCCCAACCAAACACCTCCGGTCTCAAGGTCCTTGGTCTATACTTCACGGGGGCTATGTCAGCCTTGTGTTACATCTGCGGTCTCCTGGCACCAACAAGACCAAAGTATAAAAAGCTTGATGAGTGGTCAACATTAAACACGCGGGAGCAAATGCGGATGCTTGCTGGTCTCCTGGTTTTTGGTCCAACAACCGCCTTTGTCACTAACAAATACGGGTCCGAACGTCCGACTACTTCAAATGCTTCGGCCTTATTGGAATTTGGCGCCAATGTTCTGAAACATAAGGTTGATAGTCGTAATACTTCTGTGATGCCTCACGGGACTTTGGATAACCTCCGATTATACTTTCTCAACTTTTTGTGCTCCATGGGATTTAACCGGATTGGTCATGATGGTTTGCCAATGGTTGATTGGAAAAAAACCCATGAAGAGTTTCACAAATCTTTTTCTATTCAAAACCTCCAAATTTTGTTTTCCCAAGATATAGAAATAGCTGTAGCCAACTACCACTTCTGATATATGTACCAGGGGTTGTTTTTTCTTTGGTTTCCCTTTTGTTTCTCATTCACATGCCCTTGAGTTGTAATTTCCACCACTGTCTTGCTCATCCAGTTGAATGAAACATCAGACTTAAGTGTTTTTTGAAATATAACCCAAACAGAGTATTATTAATAGGCATCCAAGGAGTACTCATGTGGGTTTGTGGTTTCTACCTTATTGAAGGTAGGTTGTGGCCAATTCTTGATGATATATCAGCATTAAACTATAGATTATCCAGAATTGGGCTATTGGGATTCCTTAGTGGTATCATAATTATTATAGGGCATTAAGGAACAAACCCGGTTTTTCCGCGTTTACACACAGTTTTACGCAGCGGCGACCTCAAATTTGCTGCGCAGCACACCCGGTTTTCCGCTTTTAAACCCTTTTTTTTATTTATTTTTTTGCGGGCAGATTTGATTTTTTTTTCAACATTTTAAAAATGTTTAATATACTTCCAGGGGTGTAGAAATTTATGGTATTTTTTATTTCCCAAAAAAACAATGTCTTCTATTTTTTTTTGGCCCATTACATATCAGTTCAGGAATGTAATTCAGGCTTATATTCACCATTTGTAAGCATTTTCTAGCTGTTATCAGTAGTGTTGATAACAATTTCTCTTTCTTATACGTGTTATTTGTGTGCGAATTCTTAGTCTGTACTAATGTGTCTTTGTTGTTAATGACATTTATTATTTATTAATAAATTATTAACTTGCAATTATGTCTCTTGCTTTTTATTTTATTTATTTATTTTATTCATTTCATTTATTCTAGGGCATTAATAAAAAAACCTGGTTTTCCCGGTTTTTACCAGCTGCGCAGCTGTTTTTTTCTTAGCAGCTGCGGCTGCGCAGTGCACCCAGTTTTCCGCATTTACACCCGGTTTTTTTTTATTTAATAAACAACATGTAACACTCCAAAGCATCATGCAATGTACCATACCTCTGGGTATAATTGTATTTCCATTTATTTGTCATGAAATCAGATAAGAAGTTAATTTTACAATCAGTATTTGTTTTCAATGAATTCTTCACCCTCTAAAGTGTATGAATCCATTTAAAAACTCCCTGAATATCTTGAAAGACAGACGTGAAGGTGTTTGGAAATAAATTGAGTCCAAAAATCATAAAAATCCAACCAGTGATTTAACAAAAAAAACTGTTAGTCACATTAAATTCTACACCCCTTAAAGTGCTTTAAAAAAGTTTAAAAAAATGTTAAAATGTTGAGAAATCCTGGAAATTAAGCTGTGAGGATTTTTTATGAAAGAACTGGGTGGATTGGCCAAAAACAATGGAAGACATGGTTTTTATGCAAAATAAAAATTACCATAAAATTCTCAACCCCTGTAAGTATGAGAAATAAATTTAAAACTTTGAAAAATAATGAAAATCTGCCCGCAAAAAATTAAATTAAAAAAAAACCGGGTGGATTGGCCAAAACAAATAGAAGACACAGTTTTTTTGCAAATTAAAAATTACCACAAAATTCTACACCCCTTTAAGTATAATAAATGAATTTAAAATTTTGATAAATAATGTTTACTTGTTTTACTTATTTAAAATGCCGCCCTCCATAATTTTGTTTATATTCCTTGTTTTAATTGTTTGTTTTATTTAAAACAAATAAAATATCAAATGAGGATGATTGGGGAGGTCACGCGCATCAAATGCCGCGCTCCACGTGCATCAAAAGCCGCGCTCCACGTGCTGTTTGCTTAAAAATTAACAATTCAAAAAAACCGGTGTAAATGCGGAAAACCGTGTGCACTGCGCAGCCGCAGCTGCGCAGAAAACCGGGTGTAATTGCGGAAAAACTGGGTTTTTTTATTAATGCCCTTATTATATTGAAGGCCCTTTTATTAATATTAATAAAATATTAACTTATCATTGTGTATGTGTCATTTGTTATTGTCACATCTTAGAAGTATTATTTGTTATCATAGAGTAACCTGAATTATTCATGTGTTAGTTAATCAACACATTATTAATTTAAGTATATTATATATTGTAAAGATTGATTGTAGTTTAATAATACTATATTATCACTCTGTTATTTATTATCACAGAGTAGCCTGAATTATTCATGTGTTAGTTAATCAACGTATTATTAATTTAAGTATATAAATTAAGTATATTATTTATTGTAAAGATTGTAGTTTAATAATACTATGTTATCACTTCTTAAAGTCATAATGATGAATTAATAATACTAATAATATTCACTAGAGATCTTAAAGGAATAATATTAAAGAATAATAAGAATGGTAAATATTAATAAGGATAATAATAATTAGTGTTACTTGCAGTAACTTGGTACATTTAATCATTTAGGGATCAAAGAGTGAAGAGTAGTGGAAGGGGAAACACAGTCTAGCCAAGCAGCTGCTGGGCTCTTGTGAAATAACCGGGAGTCTTTAGGGAGAGGAAAGGGAATTGTGGGGGTCCGCTTGACTATCACACGTATCCAATGATTATCATTGAAAAATGATAAGAAGAGGGCTGGCAGCGGTTTAGGGTCCGGGGGAACTGTGGCGGGAATATATGTGGTGCTCCCGCCCGTTCTGCTGAGGAAGACAAATTGCCGGTTATACGCATTGGCCAGAATCGGTCCCACATCCAACTTGCTCATCCATTTGTTCATGGGGACTGATCCACGTGGGTCAGTCACCTGAACACGTCCGTAAGCGCGGTCAAATTCTGAAGGCCCCCCAAGGTATCTTGTCCAATGTGCCTTGTTCTTTTCCATCTCTTCTAACACATCCTTTAGCACTTGGTACCACCCATTGGCCTTAGCGTAGGGACCCTCTGGTCTATCTGCTGCCAATGCATGTGCCACACATGCATAACCACAGTTCCCATCACCTGCAGGGTTATAAGTGGAATGCAGGTATTTTAAGATCCATGGTGGAAGCTCCGCCTGACAAGAATGATGAGAAGTCGGTTATCAGTTAGAGTCAGTGCATTCCTCCTTGTCCGTGTCAAGCTTGAGTCACTCACTGCAACATCAGGGTTGGTATTCCCCTGTCTCGTTTGGCCAGCCTTGGGTGCAACCTCAGCATCTACATGCCGGTCCTATGAAACATACAATGGAATCAGACCTTGATAATCTAATGTCAAAATTATAGTACTTACCTTGGCTGTGGGGGGTGAATGTAGCCTGGCCTCACCCTGCAACTGATCATGAGAGCTTGAGGATTTTATTGAGGCTTCTGGAGGTGACAGCAGCTTTTCCTCAACCTGCATCTCAATAGATGAGGAGGAATCCACTGGGGGATCAGGTTCTTCATCTGATTCCCCACCTTGTGCGTCAGATTCTGCGACTGATTCCCCATCTGTGGCCTCAGATTCTTCTTCCAATGCCCCATGTGGGGCATCAGATTCTTCATCTGATTTCCCATCTGGGGCATCAGAATCTTCATCTGAAACTGCATCTGCAGAATCAGAATCTTCATCTGTTACACCATCCATACTACCATACTTGGGCTGCCACGTTTCCTTGCGCTGTGATGTTCCTGAACTGGAAGACCCCCGATTCCGTTTCCCAATAGTGAGGCTGCCAACTCGTGGGGGGTGATTTCTCTTTACTGCTTAGTAAGTCCATCAGTTATCAGCCTCTTAAAAAGACATGCAATAAAGTTGCTTACGCATGAGTGTCTCCACACTGGGTAGCTCATTCAGGTCCCCAGAGGAAGAAGCTGAGGTGTCCAATGGAGCCTGCGCCCGCTTGGACTGTCGCTTACCCCCTTTTCCTTTTGATACACCGGCCTTCTGTCTTGCTTTACTTGCCTGCGCCTTTTGGATTTGCGCTTCCACAATTTCTGCATGGGTGTCATTGCGCTTTTGAACTCACCCACTACCCTTTCTCTTCTTCCACGGCCTTTCCAGTTTGTGTTTCACTCGGATAGGATCAGGCTCTGCAAGCAGAACCACGTGTGTGTTTGCATGGACCCTTCGTAATTTTTTCATTGTTGCTTCTAACGCTGAGGGGTGGTGGGAAGCCAAGATCTCCTGCTTGAAATCCTCAAAATCGTTGTCAAAGTTGTACAGTGGTTGATCAAGAGCCTGCAATGAACATAGATGAAGATTAGCTAGGAGGGACATGAACAAGTCATACATCAGGAGGACTCACTGGACCATCAGGGTTATAGGCCAGATGCCACTGGACATGGAAATCAGAAGGCTCCACATCTCCCTTCCCCTGGACCAAACATTCAATAGTGTGCAAACACGGAATGCCCAAGCCAGCCTGGAAATTACCTTTGCATTGAAGGCTGGGATCCCCAGGCTTGGATTTCTTCATCTTGATGAACTTGTTGTACTGAGACAAGGCCAACTTGAGTGCATGACAGGAGATTTTGCAGCTGAGGGACTTGAAGGCATTTGGTAGTCCGGTTAATCCCTTCTGTAACTCGTGTGCCAGGTTCGTGTGGGCTGTGTCAAGTTGTCGGTCCACTGCTGCAGCAATTGTAATGAAAAGTGTTGCAAAGTCGCACCTAGCCGACGTCACATAGGTTTTCAGCCAGCTGTGAGCAGATTCACATCGTGACAAAGTCAGATTTCCTAGATGGGGTGTCATTCATGAACTTATGTCGCTCGCTCCAGACGTTCTTGTACAGGTATTTGTAGATGTTAGTTCAAGTGACTAGGTACCGTGTCAGTTGAGCCCACTTTGAGTTGCAGGTGTCCTCATTGGGGGCATTTGCGACCTCATGCCAGAGCCTCATGAATTTGGCCCATTCTTTGCCATCGCCAGCAAAGGCTTGCTTGCAGTTTGTCACAATGTTCCGATCGATGTGCCACATGCACAAGTTCGCGGTTGCATTCGGAAAGTGCTTTGAGATAGCATTACGCAGTGCCGATTCCCTGTCTGTCACAAAGACCTTTGGCGCGTGGTCAGCGTCCCATATAGATCTATGGGTATCACACAGGCACCGGAGTACAGTCAGTTTCTGATGAGAATAGATGATTAGTCAAATATACCACCCACTTCAACTTATCAAGAGCCCATGAGTAGGCCTCATTCTTCTCGTTTTGCATCAAACAAAAACCAATCAAAAAACTGTGATTGGTTGCAGTTTGGCCAACCACATGCAGCAGGGGGTAGTTGTTCAGTTTCGTCTTGTAAGTGCAGTCAATGTTGACCACATGGTGGAACCTGCGAGCAAGAAGCAACGATCCTGGTTGCGCAAACCACAAGTAAAGGAGCTTGCCGTCTTTGTCGTAAACGTCCTCGTGTGTCCAATTGGATTCGTTGAGGCAACGTAGGAGGTACTCGATTTGGGTGTTGCCAGCCCTCTTCTCTGCCCTCAGTGCCTGCTTTGTGTTGTATATTGTCCTGTTGGTTACAAACCTTCCCTCACTGCTAGTAAGGAGTCTAGCGATTGCCTGGGGTTGCATTCCAAGAGACAATAAGCGAGCAACCTCAGTTTGGCCTTCGACAGAGAGCTTCTTGTGGATGACTACATGTTCCAGATTGATTGGACCATGATTGTGCTCAATCGTCTTTCGGCATCGGAGTTCCCATGGTGCATCCTTGAGTTTTACTGAAGTCGGTTTGTGGCCGGATATTTTGAAGCAGCACCCCAGTCGCTTATTCCTAGATTCTCGAAACCGGATAGCATCAACTGAGGTTTGGTCTTCCCCGGCAACTGTGCATGCAAAGTAGATGTTCTTGTCCCGCTTGGAAGCACAAACTTTCAGAGCGTAACCATGCTTGTGGGCCCATGTGGTGACAAAGTGTTTGAGATCAGTGACACACGTGAAAAGGAATTTGGGTGGTGCATCCATTGCATCTGGAAACACAAGCAGTTCAGCCAGTCTGCCTCAAGTGGGCGAATTAAGAAACTAGAAGAACTTACTGCCAACTGAATAATCATAAGATTGTACATCTTCAGATTTCATCAACACTTTATGCGGTTGATTGGCGGCGGGTAACATTGCGGGGGCCAGCGGTGAACGACCTAAAGGATTGAGCGGGTATACTGGAAGATTGACTAGGTAAACATTAGGTCTTGGTAAGATGAAAACAAGGTGGAGAAATATTTGAAGACTCACCTTCAGCCACAGTTTGAGGGACTTGAGGGCTGAAAGTTACAGGGGGAAACAGTTGAGGGCTGGGTGGTGCAGGGTGATACCCGCCGGGAGATGTAGCCGTGACGCTTGGGTATTTTACTGGGAGATTTTGCAGGTAAACATTAGTTCGTGGTAAGATGAAAACAAAGTGGAGAAGTATTTGAAGACTCACCTTCAGCCACAGTTTGAGGGACTTGAGGGCTGAAATTTGCTTGGGGAAACAGTTGAGGGCTGGGTGGTGCAGGTTGATACCCGCCAGGAGATGTAGCCGTGATCCTTGGGTATTTGACTGGGGAATTGAGTAGGTAAACATTAGTTCTTGGTAATATGAAAACAAAGTGGAGAAGTATTTGAAAACTGACCCTCAGCCACAGGTTGAAGGACTTGAGGGCTGAACGTTGCTGGGGGAAACTGTCGAGGACTTGGTTGTGCAGGTGGCCAAATTTGAGGGCTAAATGGAGCAGAGGAGGTTATTTCCCCCAGAGATGGCTGCATATCTTGCATGACAGGTATTGAAGGGATTTGATTTGTCTGCGGCGGAGCAGGCACTGATGGTTGGCCAAAAGGGAAATTGTGAGAGGTTGGCGGGCCTTGGAAGTGAGTGGCTCCAAGAGTGAATGGGTTGGCTGGGTGGGACAATGGTTGGGGACCCGGCTGCCAGTAGTTTGAGATTTGTGGTGCTTGATGGGATTGCGGAAACGGATGGGATGGTGGGGCTTGAGTTATACAAGGTGGTGCGTAGAGGGCTGGCTGAGCCAGATAGGATGGTTGGGCTGGATCAAGCTGATAGGTAGAGGCTGGAGGTCGATTGTGATAGTGGGTGAATTGAGGCAATTGTACCTCATATGGGCGGAACACAGGCTGCGCTACTGGGTGGGCTGGGGGGACAGGGTTTGGCTGGATTGCCAGTCTGTAGTTGTTGTCTTTGAAGCTGTAGGTGGCTGGGTGGGCTGAGGGGACAGTAAGGGGCTGGGGGGCTTGGCCATATTGGTTGCTTGGGTAGCCATAGTTAGTTGCTAGGTGGCCTGATTGATTGATTGGAGCTGCAGGTTGGCCAAGCACGTGTGAATGTCCATACGCAGAGATTTGATTTTGATACATGTTTCCAAGTGGGGTGTGAGGGTGATGGTTGGGGTCAACCTCATAGAATCCATATGGGCGTGGAGGCTGATTGCTTGAGGAGTTGTAATGACCGGTGTGAGACATTGTTTGCTGCTGATTTGGTGAATTGTGCGGAATCTGTTTGCATTTGAATGGGAGAGTTTGTCAGCACGTGTTACTATATTTACGGTGAAAACAAAAATAGAAATAGGAAGAGATGTGTTTGAGATGGGCCACTTTTGGGGGGGATGGTGTGCGTCTGGGGCTTATACGGGGCCCTTTGAGCTGCCTGGGGGGTTTGAATGGCCCCTTTGAATGTTTTATTGCCCCTTTGGAGCATCAAAGTGGGCCTGTGGGCCCACGGGAGGTGATGGGCAGAGGCGGGCCCCTTCTTATGGCCATTGGGCCCTGTCTTTGGGCCAGTTGGGTCTTGGAGCCCTGGGCCTGTGGGCTTTTTTTCTCCCACAAAATTAAACCCCAAAAAATCCCTTTTTTTGGGTTTTTTTGGGGTTTTTTTCTCATTTTGTATTTCTCATTTTTTGTTTTGTTTTTGTTTTGTTTTTGTTTTTGATTTTTTTGTTTTTTTTTTTTTTTTGATTTTTTTTTGATTTTTTTTATGTTTTTTATTTTTTTTTTCAGATTTTCAGACTCACCGCTTTTTTTGATCGAATTGGTGAGCGGTGGGCGGTGTTTGTTGTGGTTCTGGTTGAAAAAACCAGGACCATAAGCGAGCCCCAGTCCGGAAACAGACTTGGGCTTGCTCACGTAATCGAATGGCCCCTCCCATTCAATTACGTGAGCAGGGGATGTGTATATCCCATACACATAATACATGTATGTATTATGTGTATGGGATATACACATCCCCCGCTCACGTAATTGAATGGGAGGGGCCATTTGATTACGTGAGCGTGTGGGACCCGCACGCCAAACAATTGGCGTGCAGGTCCCACACGCCAATTTTCTTTGGCGTGCGCACGCCATTTTTGGCGTGCGGGTCTCACACGCCAATTTATTTTGGCGTTTAGACCCTACACACCAAAAAAAATTGGCGTGTAGGCCCCGCACGCCAAAAAAAATTGGCGTGCGGGTTGGCATTGGCGTGCGCGCTTGGCGTGCGTTTATCAAAGCCCGTTCCATATAGTCCCTACCTATCTGCAAAGTACCAATGTCACATCAACGTGGAGATCTGTGCAGAGATTTCAGCTGTCAAATATCTGTAAAAGTATGTTTACAAGGGGCATGACAAGATTGTCTTGGATGTGGGCAGAAGTTTTGATGAAGTCAACCAATTCCGTGATTCCCATTGGATTGCAGCTCCAGAGGCATGCTGGCGTATATTCTCTTTCAAGTTATCTGCAAAATATCCTTCTGTGAATCGCTTGGATATACACCTACCCAACCAGCATAATATTATGTTTTCACCAGATGAGCACCTGCATGAGGTAATTGAAAGAGGTGCTAACACCAGAACAATGCTTACAGAATTCTTTGAAAGAAATTGGATTGATTCAGATTCTTGACTTCTGAAATATGCAGACTTCCCTCGACACTATCCATGGCATCCAAAGCGCAAGGAATGGAGACCACACCAACGTGGTTATGCAATAGGAAGAATATATGCAGTTTACCCCTCAGATCCAGAAAGATGGCATTTGAGGTTGCTCCTGAATAATGTAACAGGCCCTACTTCTTTTGAGGATCTCCACACATTTCAGGGTCAGCTGTATCCCAGCTTTTGAGTGGCAGCTTTGGCTCAAGATCTTTTGCAAAATGATAACTACTTGGAACATACAATGGAAGAAGCAAATGTCCACATGTCACCATATCACTTGAGAAAATTATTTGGAATCCTTTTAGAAGCATTTCAACCCTCAGACCCCCTGAGGTTGTGGAATTTTTCTTCCAATTGGATGACTGAAGACTGGGTTCATCAAGGCTATCGGGATGATTCATTGATGACAAATCAAATCATTGAAGAAATCAATCCAATTCTCCTGCAGAATGGTCTCCTTCATGTGGACCTTTTGTTTCCTGATCTTCCAAGGTATAATCCCTCAGTTGGCAAAAATAAACTCAATCAAAATTGGATGTTGCATGAAGAGGAATCAAGCTTTGATGTACCTCAGCATGAACTCAGCAATGCAGACCTTCTCAACTCCCAGCAAAAACTAGCTTTTGAGAGAATCCTTCTTGCATGTCATTCTGAAATTCCAACTTGCTTCTTCATTGATGGGCCTGGTGGTTCTGGGAAAACATTTCTATACAACTGTCTCCTTGCAAATGTGAGATGAACAAGAAGAATAGCCTTTGCATGTGCTGGAAGTGGTATGCTTGCCTTTTACACTATTACTTCCATATTTTCCTGACATTCTAATTATTTTTAATTTTATATTGAACAGGTATAGCAGCAATGAACATGCCCCATGGTAGGACTGCTCATCTCACTTTTGGGATTCCTCCTAAACTGTCACAAAATTCAGTTTCATCAATTGCCAAAAATTCTCATAAAGCTGATGTCCTCAAGAAAGCAAAATTAATCATATGGGATGAAGCACCCATGACTCATAGGCATGCACTTGAATTGGTGGATAGGTTGCTTCAAGACCTTATGGATTCAAACCTTCCCTTTGGTGGCAAGGTCATGGTACTGGGAGGGGACTTCTGTCAGGTTTTACCTGTTGTTAAGAAAGGGTCACACCCTCAGATAGTCAACGCAAGCATTGAAAACTCTCACTGCTGGATTAACTTTTGGCACAACATAATTTGCCTCTCAGTCAACATGCGTGCTGCTGGTGATCCTCAGTTTCAGAATTTTCTCTTATCCATTGGAAATGGTCAGGGGATCACTCACAATTCCAACAGAATCAATTTACCTCACTCAATGGTGGTCCTTGGTGGTTCAGATGACCAAAATCTTGATTTACTGATAGACAAAATCTTTCCAAATATCAGCACTTCATTCTCCCATCCCAATTATTTTACAGACCGGGCAATCCTCTGCTGCAAGAACAAATCTGTCAATCAAATCAATTCAAAGGTCTTGAGTTACATCCCATCTGAACTTATTTCTTACACCAGTCATGATTCAGTAGAGGACGATACTCAAGGTCTTTACTTGCCTGAGTATATTAATAGCATAAACCTATCTGGATTTCCCCCTCACCTCCTTCAAATAAAGCGGGGTGTGCCAATTATCATGCTAAGGAACCTGGATCAAACAATTGTTCTTTGCAATGGAACCAGATTGATTGTTGAAACCTTCAGTCCTTCAGTAATTTTTGCAAAAGTGGCTTCAAGAAACAGAATTGGTGAATTGGTTGCCGTACCTCGCATCCCATTTATGTCTGACCCTGAAGAGACTGGACTCCCCTTCAAGCTAATACGCACCCAGTTTCCTGTTAATATTGCTTTTTGTCTCACAATCAACAAGTCTCAGGGTCAGACCATTGGAAATGTTGGTATTGTGCTTCTTGAACCTGTTTTTAGTCATGGGCAACTGTATGTTGTTGCTCTTTCTTGAAGTAAGTCCAGTCAAACAACAAAGGTTGTAATCCCTCAGCCAGAATGGCCCTCCTTCATACCAAACTTCAAAAATTGTTTACAAAGAGGTTCTCTCACGTGTTCATTCACAGTGATATATCTTTGTTTGTTGCTATTTGGCCTGTTTTTTTTTTTTTTTTACTTTTTCATTTTCATTTTCATTTTCATCATCATTTGCTTTTTTCAATTGGAATTTATGTAATTACACCATAATTATTTTTGGTAATTTTCCCCCTCCAAAAAAAAAACACCCACTCCAAATAAAATTCACCTTGAATCCCCAAATTTGGGGGCTTTGCCCTTGTACATATATAAATATATACATATTTAATATGTTTGATATCCCCCCTTGATACAAACAATACCGTGAAGGGGCCAGAAAGTAATAAGAGAAACAGGAGACTCAACATGCATGAAAATCTTAAATATAATTTTTTCTAATTTTCAAATGTTGATGAAGACGGTAATTAGTGAGTTGCAGAGAAAGAAGAAGAAAGAAGAAGAAAAAAAGACCGAGAAAAAAAAAAAAAAAAAAGAGAGAGAGAGAGAGAGAGAGAGAGAGAGAACAGATACACATGCAGCTAGCTTTCTAAAGATAAGTTGTGAGGTAGACAGAGAGTGAGAAGATAGACAAAAATAATTCTTCTATAAATGTAAAAAGTGCCAACATCTAGCAAGAGAGACAGATAGAGAGTAGAAAAAAAAGCATGATAATGTGAATATGGAAATATGTGATCTAAGAGAGATCTCATACTTTTTTTGTTCTTTTTTTAAAAAAATAGACAAAAAAAAACGCTTGAAAAAAATATATTTACAGACACACACAACACAAGACCCAAAAAAAAAGATCACATATCATATTGATTTATTTATTTCTTTATCTATCTATCCCATTCACACCCAAAAAAAAAAAAAAAAAAAAAAAAAAAAAAAAAAAAAAAAAAAAAAAAGGGAGGAGACAGGAAGACAGAAAACTTGAGTGATTAATGAACTTCTATTGAACGATTAAAAAGAAAAAGAAAAAAAAACTAAAGCGGGAAAGCGAGAGGGGGATAGGGGGAGAGAGAAATAGATCTATGTGGGGATGATCGAGGTGGAGTTAGATGGAGAGACAGAGAGAGATAAGAAGGATGTTTTGCGATCAGAAAGATCGTAAGGTATCAGTGTAAGTTTCATGTCCGAAGTAGATTGTCAAGATCAAAAAGGGAAGGGATGGATGTGGGGGGAGGGGGGAACGATCTAGGGAAGGGACTCGAGTGGGAGATCCTGGTTGGGCGAAGGGGTAAGAAGAGGGGGTGATTTATGTGAGAGGAGATTGGGGTTCGAAGTTGAGGTGGTTGTGGATGTGGAAGGAGAAAAGTTATGGCTGACAGAGGATCTATAGCTAGGAGGCAATGGGATATCGGGAAGGGAAGAGTCGGAGATAGCGGAGGGTTTTTCGGAAGAAGAAGAAGTTTGAGGGGGAAGGAACGTTGGAGGGGCGCTTCCGGCTCTTGAGGATTGAGAACAAGGATGATGGTGATAGAGATGAGAGTCGTTTTCATCCTTGATCCAAGTCTCATCAACCCGTTGTTGGGCTTGATGAGTCTTGTGATTGAGAGCCGTAGATATCTCGTCTAATTCACTTCCGATTGCCGAGGTTGTCCGGAGGCAAGGAGAGTCGAGGGCGGGGTTATTGTTTTGTTGGGAGAGGGAGGCGGAGCGACGAAGGGGAGAGGAAGGTCTAGAGGAGCCAACGGCGAGTTTGAGCGAGGGTAGACGGGGGGGAGTGTGGCCGAGTTTACGATGGAGGGAAGAGACGAGGAAGAGCTGTTCTACTTTCCCACCGGAGGGCGAGCCTCCTCCTCGGGGGACGACCTTCTTACTCAGGGGTGAACGTTGTTGTCGGAGGCTGGGATGGTCGTAGAGACGGGGAGAAGAACCCCGACGGACAGACTGCTGAGCCGAGCGTGCATTGATTGCCCTCCGTTCTTCTCTTCTCCCAATTGGCGTAGATGTACCGTGCTGGAGTCGGGTCATGCTCAGAAATACGAGCACCACGAGAATACTTATGAATTGGACTAGCCCAATCCGCTTGATAAACGTGATCGATGAATCTAGACTCTCGATTCGATGGTTCACAAAGTTTCGTTCTGTCATCATTTGACTCTTGATCCCTTGGATTTCTTGAATAGTCTCGTCGTGTTTCTTTGCTTGCAATTTTAACTGTAAAAATAAATAAATAAGAATAAGCTCAAGTTCTTGCTTGTCAGGTAAGTTGAGGATTGAATTAAGGTCTCTTACGTACAGTTTTTTCGAGTTCCTTAAGACGTAGATCCAACTTATGAGATGAAGATCCCATAACATGAACCTGATCTTCGGTATATTTGAGCAGGAGAAGATGATTAGATTCGAGGCTATTGAGCCGTTTCATGATTTGACCAAAGATCGATTCAGATCCTTGGCCGGTTGGATTACCTGGAGAAGGGGTATGATGGTAGGCGATTTTTTCGGGCTGGATGATCTGAGAGAGGTCGATGATTGGGTTGTTGGGATGTATGGGATCAGGGCCGATGGGGGTTGGGTTTGTTGGTTCAACTTGGCTTAATAGGGCCGGTTCGGGAAGCTGAGTGGTGTGAGGTGGGTGGTTACTTGAGTTGGGTGGGGAGGATAGTTCTGGTTCGTGTGAAAGAGGTGGATGTTGAGTGTTGGTAGTTACAAAGGAGTCATCCTCTGATTGATGGGGATCGTTGGTAGCGGGGAGAGTCGAGGGATCGGTTTCATCTGACGAAGGTGAATTGTCTATGAGAGGTTCGGGTTTAAGGATGGATGCCGGTTCGGAATCTTGGTTAGTAGGGGATTCCTGGTTGATATTTGGTTCGACTTGTTGGAGCTGGTCAACCAAGCCTGATGCTTCTAGAGTTTTAGGGGGGTGGATGTTCTCTTGATCGGGTTCGGATTGATCTTGACTCGTATCCATTTCGACTTTGCTGGACGGTAAGGTTTGATTGTATGACTCTTGGACGGTTAGAGATGGTGGGTCAACTGGAGGATGATTGTGGGTGACTTGTTCAGCTTGAAGGATGGATTGGTTTTGATTTTGATCAATAGATGTTGTTGTTGTGACTGTCTCAGGATGTGATGAGGGTAAGGGTTCTGTTGTATGAAGATTGGGTAGTGATTGGGCTTGTTGTACGTATTGTTGTTCATTTTCTGCTACTTGTTCTTGTTGTTGTTGTTCTGGTGATTGATCTTTAACCTTACTACGTTGTTCAAGTTTTTCATCTCTTCGGTATGCATCGATCTGAGTGAGACCATAGATACGAACGAGTGAGAGTGGACAGTAGTATTCGGATCCATAGTGGGTTAGGAAGTCTAATCGAACGTAACGATAGAAGCCTTTGAGGTGTTCGATTGGGAATACCTTTTATATATATGATTGGTTAGTAGGTATAGGTATGAATGAATGATGATTAATATACTCAACTTGAAAGCCACGAGTATTATGAGTTTTTAGGTAACCAACCTGGACCCATTCTGCTTGAGCCACGCCTTCGAGACCTGAATTACTGACGGACATCTTGATGAGTTTAAACATTGAGCTAAAGAATTCAAAGTTAGCCAGGACGACATGATCGATTTCGATCTCATCGCATAGTTCGAAGACGACGTGGTTAGGTTGATGATCTTTTTTTGATTTAGTGGTACTAGTCGTACATGGAGTGAGTAAATATTTATCCTTCTTTTCGTTTAAGATTGCAGATGGAGATTTAGTTTGTTTTGATGATCGATGGATTGAGGCTGAGCAATCGAATGAGGCATAATTAGTCCTAGTCGAGAGTATCTTGAGTGGGTCATCGATACTACCGGTACCCGTGTTGGGATGAGGATGGTAGAGGATAGGTGGATGATATTGGTTTAGGATGGTATGAGTGATTGATGATTGATGTTTTTGTTTTTGGTGTTGGTTTGGTTGGGATAGGTTATTGGTAGGATATTGAGATGGTTGACAGGTGAGTGAGGAAGATTTGAATGGTTTGATTGGTTGATTGATGGATTGATTGTTTGATTGATTTCTCCATTCGGTAAACGATAATAGTTTGTTAAGTTGTTGATCGTTAGTTGTTGTTGTTGTTGGTATATCTTTCTTGACTTTGACAATTCCAGCTGGACATGTTTTAGATTTGAGTTGATTAATGAATGAGTTAAGTTGTTGATGTGGTTTTTGTTGTTGTTGTTGATATGGTTGTTGTTGTGATTGTTGTGGTTGAATGGTTTGAATGAAAAGTGTGAATAGTTGAAGTTGAGTTAGTAGTAATAATCTCATCTCAGGAATTTCTTTAAATTAATTTCTCTCTTGAACGAAGGAAATTACAAAAAGCTGGGAAGGCCTCATGAGAGTGGGGGGGGGGTTTAGGGTTGAAAGGGGAAGTCTCAGCCAAGAAAAATTAATAAATAAATAAATACATACTTTTTTTTATCTCTCAAGTACATATTTATTTATCTATTTATTTGTTTACATACATTCTAAATACGTACTTCTGCTATAACAACCTTTTACAGTCGATGTGACTGTCAAATTGTTATATTCATCATTCATCTCACAACCCCTAACCACCTCCTTTGACTAAATTGTTTTTTAAATAAATCAATATCATCACACTAAACAAAACGAAGCAAAAAATACTGGAGAAAAAATAATAATAATAATCCTGGTCCTCTGATTAATAGTACTTGATAAGATTGGCAACAAGGGTTGGTGTGTGTGTGATAGTAGATAGTTAAGGATAATAAAAAGATAATCATAATAATGATGGTGATACAATGACACAAGATGAAAGCCCACTGGTTATTTTTTTTTTTTAAAAAAAAAAAAAAAAAAGTCGAAAAAATATCTCAAGGACCATGAGAAAAATCAAACGATTGTCTGAGGGTTGGTGGTTAAAATTTCCATTAACTATCAATCGGAGAGCTATCGTAACCAATCCCATCGAACTCGGCTTCCAAGATCTTAATACCATCCGAGGTGAGAGTAGGTTTAGAGAATTGGGCGTAACCGTTGGAACCGAGATATTGATCTTGGGGTTCACTAGAATCATTAGGTTCATCATCCTCGATCTGGAAGATGACGGGCTTAAATGGCTGGTTGTTGGTCTTGCGTTTATTGGAGATGTCACGCTGGTGTTGCTCGATATTCTGTTTAACTTTAGTAGCCTCGGAGAAGTTTTGAGCCTGAATGAGACTCGTCAGATCCTTCCAAAACTTCCGACTCTCCATCTCGCTCTGCTTGGACTCTGGTTTGACTATCTTGGGTAGAGGTTTTAGGCTACTCAGGTCCACTAGCTCACGGGCTTGGTTACTCTGCTGCTCTTGGCTCGATCCACTCATCCTTGGACACTGTTCCGTCATCGTATATGTCACCAACCCTCGCCAGCTCCCCGAAAACTTGCACCAGATTCGATCAGAAGGTACTTGTTTGATCTTTGTCCATTGATTGGGATCATCCGCTTCCTGGAGCTCGTAAATCAACCCTTCGAGTGCAAATTTGGCTTTGCCAACCCAGCTCTACGATTTTTGGAGGTTCAAAGTCCAATTAGCTTCTTCTCTCTCCAGAATCCAGTCACAGCATAAGGACAAATACTCTGCATACACTCACTTCATCCAAATAATTGATCATCGTCCTAAATCGTCGCTTCTGGGCTGATCGGCAGGTGATATAAGCATAGTCTGCAATCACCACATACGGATTAGCACGTATGAGACCGGTGACGGTAGCTGTTGGATGGGTAATCTTCCAAACAAAGGTATTAAGGATGGTAGATTTCTATTTCGTGAAACGCGACAAGGAGAACATCTCTTACCTCATACTCTTCATTCCGGTTGGGTAGTTTGAGAAAGATACCTTTATTCATTGGTCCAGGGAACACTTTGACGCTAGTACCAGTGAACTTGGCGCTGATTTGGTCGACCCCATGAGCGACGACGAGCGGTTTTGAGGCTTGGGCGTCGGCCTTGGATCGAGCTTCGTACCAGAAGCAGGAGATCGGTGGATGATGGGACACCTGTTCATTAAGAAAGACGACCCTAGCCGAACTCGGGGGCTTGTTGGCTGTGGTCGCAAGACTCGAGCCCGACCGGTTGTCGTCCTGGGGGAGGTCAGGATCCTCGGTAGCGAGCGCCGTGCCGCTTGAAGCAGTTTGAACGCTCGCAGCTCGGGCCGGCCCGGTATCGTTGGTGCCTGTCGGACTGCTCGAGCGTGAATTGGTCTCATAGACCAGCAGGTCCCCACTATCTGGATCAACCTTCGATGGGACAACATCATAGATACATCGAAACTGTTCCCCTAGACTGAGTGACAGAAAGCCGAACATAAGTACGATACTGTGACCGGTAAATGTGTCAAGATTCACTCACACACTGTTGTAAGGTTTACAGACCGGGCCATGTATAAACTTGGAATCTTTGGTGACTAAATAAACACGTGGCAGGTTCATTAAATGTAAAGTGAATATTAATGATGAGTCATGAGTTCAATTAAGATCTATAAGACGTACGTGTCCATCGCAAGACTGCCAGCATCCTTTCAAAGTCATCTTCGGAATCGTTAATGGCCGCAAAGAAGTCAGGTCGATCTAGATAGCACCTGGATGAATATAATATATGTCCCAAACAGAGAGTGTAACCAATTGTCAGGTCCTTGGATTAGTTTTGCCAGGGAAAGAAGAGATTGAATGGTCTGATGGATGTACCAGTATTCGAGGTTTCCGATTGGAGTGATCAGATGGGCGGGCAGACTCAGTCTCATTGCGCCCATGTCCTTGACGCCGATAGCCTTCTTGAGGACAGCAAGGAGCTGCTTGAATTTGGTGTCATCCTGTGGTTCAGTTGGTTCGGTTCCAGTACTCCTGGCCTCCGAGTTGAGTGAGGTGCTTGATGGACATTGTGAGAGTGATTTAGATAGCTTGGGATGTGAGTTTGATGATGAGCTTCGACTGATTGAAGGCATCGTCCAGTTGTGCTTGGTAATGGTTCTGTCTTCAGGGGTGATTGAGCATTGTATTTGAAATTGTTGATGATGTTACAAGTTAGTTTAGATAGATATTTTAATGTAAGTGAACTGCAAGTTTGATTTAGTTTAGTTTAGTTTAGTTTAGTTTAATTTAGTTTAGTTTAGTTTAGTTTAATTTAGTTTAGTTTGGTTTAGTTTACTTAATAATTATTATAAATTAAAATACAAAGGCCCTTATGTAAATGTGATACACATCACTCGTGAATTTCACATGTTTCAACTTAACTCAAGTGTTTCTTCAGTAATACACTCCGCAAACATCTTATAATGTTTTACCTCACCTCTGTTATGTCAGTTTCCCATGACATTTGTCATTTATATATTTCTCACATTTTATATAGATAGTCTATGAGATGATGGGTTTTTGTCTCTCACCAACCCAAGTATGTACATAGATTTTACCTATAAATAGTTCACCTACAGAAATATTATTTCCCCTTGGGGGAGTTCCTGGTTCCAGCTAAAACAGGTTATGAGCCCGCGCTGTTACCAGCTGTAGTCCTTATTCTTGCTACTTTCCTCTCCCCATCCACAAGCTCCCAGTGGATCTCTAGTTCTACTTTTTTCTAAGTTTCAGGATTTTTCAGTTATACATACCTTAATTGATATCCTCAACTTTTTATTCAACATTGGATCTTTCAGTCTCAACCTGATATCCTCAATTCTCCAAGCTCTACATAGGATTTTTCAGCTTTACCATGATATCCTTACTAGTTACTCCGGATTTTTCATTCTTAGTATGACATCCAGATTATAGAGCCTCCATCTAAACTACTAGCAATTCCTTTCCATCATCTATCAATTTTGTTCTGCCCTTCTGCAGACCTTTGTGGTTTGATGTGACTGGTTTTTTGCTCCGCCCTTCTGCGGAGAGTGTATCTTCAATATACTTCACCCTTCTGTGAAGTAAAGACATTGTCATCTTATGTTAGCCTCAAGACTCAATATTACTTGGACATTTGGTCGGAAATCAACTTGTTTTGGTCACAAATCAACTCGACTTATATCACCTCCGTTTGGACAAAAATCAACTTGACTCATCAATTACAAATCTCTAGCGATATTGGTCTCAGACTCTTTGGATTGACTTGAATTCACCGGATCATCAACACTGTCCTTCTACAGTTTCTTGGTCTACTGTCTCAGTCCAATTTCCTTGGTTCTTTGATATTTGTTCATTCTATTGGCACTCAACACATTGCGGCAATATTGACCTCGGTCCAAACAAAAATTAACTTGTCTCGTTGTGAGAACTCCTTTTGGGACGGGGGTAGTTCTGTGAGGGGGAAATAACAGTTATAGTATTTCAGGTATGTATGAATTTATTACAACTGTTAAGGGTGGTTTGAAAGACCTGCCCCTCTATTTACTACAAGAGTTAATACAACAATTTTATTTATTGTTGTGGCTGATAACTTTCTTTTTGTTTTCTTTAAGAGAACTATTTATGTAGTAATCTCTTATCAGACACAGATCTAATTTCAACGTACAAATAATCAGCAAATGAGATTGATGAAGGGATCAGGGAAGTAGATAGTGGATGGATTGTTACAGAAAGTTTGACAAATGGAATACAAGCCTTTGGAATTGATGAGGAACAGTATTTATATGTTTTTAGTGTTTATTTTGTTTTTATGTTTAGATGCAGTCAGAGAGAATGAGTAGATGGATGTTTTTGGTATAATGTGAACTATTCAATGTGTTATACCCTCTTCCTTAACCTTTAGTTAAAAGAGCACAATTTCCCTTTTGTTTCTTTTGTGTATTTTAAACTGATATGAAAGATGTTGTTGTGGGTCACCTGATTAAGATCACACTATTTATATGGATGAGTAATTTTATTTAGTTTGCTAGCTAGATGATGGGGCGTGGGATCCAAGTGGGATGCTACTGGGATGCTCCTCTGGCATGATTTTCTTTCTGGGAGGGAACAACCTCCCCTTTATATAGTAAAATGTGAGGGATTTTTGCTGGTGGGATGTCTGATTGAGGTATTTATGCTGGTGGGGTCTCTTCTTCTACGCTGCCTTCATGCATGGAGTGCATAAAGTGAGCTATTTCTGCTGGTGAGGTTATGTACTTAGACTGTGCCACAGATCATGTGCTGCGCCCTGTGACCTAAAGTGAGCTATTTCTGCTGGTGAGGTTATGTACTTAGACTGTGCCATAGATCATGTGCTGCGCCTTGTGACCTAAAGTGAGCTATTTCTGCTGGTGAGAGTATGTACTTAGACTGTGCCACAGATCATGTGCTGCGTCATGTGACCTAACACTAAACTACATACTACTTCTATATATATACTATGTACTTATTATTTACTCTAATTCTTTGTAACTGTATAACTTTTGATTTAGCCGTGCAAAACCCTAACATAAATGGGTGACTTGTGGATTAAATTTACCCTAGATTTCAATTATGCACTTATATTGCTACTATTTTAGCTTCTGAAGGATAATGAAAGAATATAATCCTGCATGATACTTGAAACAGGGTTTGGAATACCACATCCTCCCCCAACTTAATGCTGTCCACAGCATTCCTGTTTCAAGGATCACCATCTAGAATAGGTTGATTTATCCAACTATTTTTTTTTAATTTAATCCCTTGTTTCCCACAATATTTCATACTCCTAGACATACTAACTTAGATTTCTCTTTTCCCTACTAATTTCTGCTTCTTGCCTTGATTCATAACTAGTGACTCTAAAACTTCTTCACTCAAAAATAATAGCTAAACTAATAGCTCTAACTCTCCAATAATCCTATCTCCCTCTAAAATCTCCAATAATCCTATCTCCCTTATAAATATCTCTAAAATTTTCCAGTTTGTTTAGTACACTGTCATGAATCTTGCCTCCACTTCTCTTCCTTGGTAAATAAAGCTGATCTTTTGTTCTGTATGGCTGAAGTGACATACTGTTTTCTGTATCTGTGATAAACTGCAAAAATAGAAAGTTCCTCTTCCATGTCCTGTCTGGTTTTTCCCTGAAAAAAGTGTAGGTATAGATAATGTGGAATCTGGTCCTCTGTCCTTCTGGTTTCTAGGATTTGAATTTTGATCTGGTCTGTTAACTTATTATTACTATCATCACTTGACCAATTTATTTGACTCCTGAGGATCTTCCTGTGGGTATACCACATCGTCAATTCCAAATTCCTGGCAATATTGTTGTTGGGACGACTTGAATGCACCGGATCAGATATCAATTTGAATCATCAATTGAACATCTCTAGCGATATCGTTGTTGAACTCCTTGCGATGACTTGAATGCACCAGATGTCCTTCTACAGTTTCAGTTTCTCCGTCTAATCATTTTCAGCACTCAACACAATGCGGTGATCTCTGGCGCACAAGACTTCAAACATCATTTTTTCCCCCCTCTTTTTCCACCCACAGAGGACCCTTGATTTCTACAACTTCTTTCTATTTCATTTTTTTTTACTCGTTGAACTTTTCCTCTCTCTTCTTTCTTTGAGGGTTGGTGAGGGGGGGAGTGTTATGTCAGTTTCCCATGACATTTGTCATTTATATATTTCTCACATTTTATATAGATAGTCTATGAGATGATGGGTTTTTGTCTCTCACCAACCCAAGTATGTACATAGATTTTACCTATAAATAGTTCACCTACAGAAATATTATTTCCCCTTGGGGGAGTTCCTGGTTCCAGCTAAAACAACCTCAATGTCAACTTTCAGCACGATCTCCACCGTGGGGCAAGCTGCTATATTGACTCTACCGGGGCACCTTGCTGCAGTCTTAGCAGCCCAAGACAGGGTTGCTACACACCGCAAGCTACAATATATTGTAGCTTGGAGCAGTGAAACCTTTTGGGTGTTACCAAAGCATCCTGGTTGTGTGTGAGTTAAAATGACCAGGGGGGAGGGGCCAGATTTCACAATACTTTGCTGTGATACTTGGCCAATGTGGTGCTATCAAGATGCTAGAGCAGTTCCAGATCTGGAACTGCTACAGCAACTGAGCTATAAAAAGTGCTATTTTAGAAGCTGTGGTGGCACTGCTAAATGGGGTTTGGGGTGCTATGTTTAGTATAGCACCCCAATATAGCACCTGCGGTGGAGATTCCCTAAGCAGGTCAATCTGTGGCAACTTTGGCCAAAATCCCTGTTATACCAATTTGGGATTGCGGCTTGTAACCTTTTCACCATCCTAGACTGTACATTTCACCCCAAGTATGCTGGTCCATTGGATTTGTTGGCATTTTGAAATTTGGCCTGCAGGATGAGATGCTGGCTGAGATATTCACTGCAAAGGGGGTTGTATTGCTTACAACCCCCCACAGTAATGTTGCCCAGAGTGGACCAATATAAGATCAGTCTGGGAGACCAATCTTATATTGGCTGAGCCTACCAATATATTTAAAGGGCCATTTAATGTATTGAGTTGGCTCCAATAGTCCAGCCAACATTACCACAGGGGGTTGTAACCAATACAATCCCTTTTGCAGTGATTGGTAGTATGCTTTGAGGTCTGCATCCATGGTTGAGAAAGGTTGGAACTTCACCACAGCAATGACCTTCTTAAAAGCTGCATCAGCCCAGCAGATTATAAATGACTTGTTGAAAAATTGAATGTTGGCATTGGGATTGGGATTTGGGACGTGGACTGGAATATAGGGCTGGCCACCAACATGTATATTGACCTTTTGATGGCAAAGACTTTGGGTTGCAGCTTTGTACTTGTTGTGTTTGATTTTTTGATTGTGGAGCCAAACAAGAACCTTCTCCATCATCAACCCATGTCTCCTGGTCCTGATAATAATCACATCAGCAATAGATTTGACAAATTACGCAAGACTTTGGTTCTGCCTGAGACATATTAGGAGGCGCAATTGGGATTGGAGTGTTGCTTGCATGTAGCTGGATGTGGTGGATGGCTGGGTTTGACTTTTTTTGGGGATTGGTTGGATGTTGCTGAATTGTTGTCACTGGTTGCATCATTGGTAGAGGCATTTTGTGAGAAAGAGCTATCTGAATTTAAATTGTAGGTTGAAAAAGAAGGTGACAGAAGCTCCTGGCAATGTGATTTATCCCCTCCTTCCTCCTCACTAATGTAATGTGACTGTTCCTGATCAAGATGAAGAGCACATTGCCAATGGATGTTAAAGTTCTCACAAGAACATTGACCAGTCACTGGCACATTGAATTGGATTGGGGAGGGGCTGTACAAAGGGTCTTGAAGCTGGTTGGTTTCAGAGGCCAAATATTCCTGTCATTTCAACCAAGTGTTGTTGTGAGCTGAGATTTGGCAAAGCTTAAGAAATTTTGAGGTGGTCAGGGCCTCTGAGGGTCCATAAAAAAGAATCATAGCTGGGTCCTAGAAGCAATGCAATCAGTCAAAAATTATGGTCTCAAAAGAGATGCCCAAGTCTTTTTCCTCATCAAGATTATATTATCAATCCTTCTTACAGCCAGACCAATATTAATTCTGACTATCTTCATCAAACTATAGGATGTCCTGTATGTTCACATCAAGTTGATCTGGAATCTTGTTGAGCAGAAAACAATACCAAGCCCCCCTCACCCAAGCTAATTGCAAGAATCCACCTCCTGCTTCTCAAACACCAATGAGATCCAGCAATCAGTAAAAGATACCGCTTCCGCCTTCCTGATTCCATTCAAAGACATTGTCACTTTCAAGAATCTCACTGAAGGTCAAAAGAAGGTTGGCAGAGGTTTGGTCAACCTTGGCAAGTTCTTTTTCAGCTACACTCAGGCAACTCTAGCCCGTCTTGGCCTTTGCATTTGGACACCCAATCTAGATGGCCCACCAACCTTGCTGTACAATGAAGGTTGTAGACAGGCTAGCTGAAGGTGGTGCTTCTATGTAAATGAAAATCAGCAATAAGTACACAACAGACCTTGAGCTTCTCATATACACTTACAATCATTTTTTGCACTTTCTGCAAAAAAATTGGTTCACTAGGGAAAAGAACCAAATTGGAAAGTTTTCGATGGATGAAGAACTAAAATTTATCCGCAGAGCAAGGGACCATGTAAGTAAGCTAAGCCTATTACACCTTGGATGGCTCCACTGATGTTTTCTTTAGTTTTGAGATGCTTGAATTATGTTTATCCTTGCTCAGGATCTTTCAAAACGCTATTGGAATATCATCTTGGATGTTAACAGTCACAGTGATGATGAGTATGAAACCAAGAAAAATTTTGATGTCATCAAGACATTGAAGTATCAATTGGAAAATTCTACAAAATCCTTCTGAAGTCTGGAAGCGGACATGGCAACATCTGATGAGCTGAATGGAAAGTGTATACAGAGGCAAAAGCGGGTCATTCTAACTATCCCTAAGGCATCCTCCTTCACCAACCCCCCCCCCCCCCCAAGGACTCCTGCTTGATTTATATAATCTATATTGGTTCAACAAGCTCTTTCCCCAACAGAGGATTGAAACAGCTCATACTTGCAAGGTTTCATTTCACCTGATGCCTCTCAATAACTCATGGGAAAGGGGATTCCTTCTGAGAAATTAAGCATCAAGCAGTTCACCACAAACTTCTTTGACTCTCTCAGTAAGCCTTATGATCTCACTCAAAAGATTGAGAATAATGAAGACAATACAGACACATCCAATGGGGAAGACAATGGTAGCTATGTTGGAGAATTGATTGACTTGCATAACACATCTGGAGAGGAGGAAAACAACAAGTACAAGGAAGAAGGAGATGAAGACTTTGTCAACAATACAATGCATACTTCCAATCAAGAATCCAACCAAAAGGATGGTGATGACACAGATTATCATGACAACAACAATGAGGAATGCAAGCAGCGCTACAGTGCCATGCTACTTGATGAAGATCATGTATGGTAATGCTTGATTTGCTGTTTTCTTAGTAGTTTCCAGTTTCTCAAAGATTATTTATACAGCTGTAACAATAAAGAATGAACAAAATAATAGCAAAAATACAAAAAAACAAACAGAAAAAGGAAAGAAAAATGTTGAATAATTTTCTTACATTGCATATTGCCTGTACTTACAAAAAAAGAAGAAAAAAATCTTGGCACTTAGTGAATACTTTTTCTCATCCTCTTTTTTTATCTTCTTGGACCCAATATTGGATTTTTTCTCCTTTTTTTTAAAGAAAACCCCATATTTTTTTGTTTTTTGTTTGGAGAAATAAATCTGATTATACATTTCCAATCTGGCCTACATATTTACACAAGTTTTTGATCCACATATATTTCTCCTTTGAGACAAAACCAGCCCCTACTAGCATGAAAATAACCTCAAGTAAGCAAAAAACCACTGACTATTTGGACTCGAACTCTAACATAAAATCAAGAGATGAATTTATCTCCAATGTGGCGCGTGTTGACACATAATGAAAATTGTATGTTGCAGAAGAAGTGAGATTCATTTCAAGTGGACAGTAGTTCTTGCTCCTAGTTGTTGTGTTTACAAAGTAGAATAGAAGTACAAAATCTGGGAAAGATCATGTGGAATTGGGTGAAGAACGACTAAGGGAAGATGGTATCTAAACATCCAATCTGGAAGGTGTCTATAACACTGCCAGCATAATTGCCTAGGATGAAGTCATCCCAGTTAAACTGGGATGCACTCAACCAATTTAAACTTGGTTGAAATCAACTGATGAAATATAAATCCAAGGGACCCCCCTTGGTTTTATATTTCATTGGTTGAGGTCAACCTACTTTAAATTGGTTTTTTTGCATCCTAGTTTAACTGGGATGAACTCAACCTAGGAAATTATTCTGGCAGTGTAAGCACAAACTCTGACCAGTTGATGAGGATGTAAAAGTGCATAAGTATTATCATCTTTGACAACTCACAACTCTAAGTTGTTGAGAGTTTCAATGAAGCTATTACTAATGCCAACCATGTCACCCTTACATGCATCTACCAGCATTTTGACTGCAACAACAATTATCACATTGTAATTGGGTAAGCTGTACACACGAGTCACCCAACAATGGCAGCTATCCCCATCTTTGATTTATTCAAACAACTGGTTTTACTTGGTCTTGCTGACATACAGTCCATTTTCACACTTGAATGAGTGGTGTTCATCTGCATACCAAGTTGCAATGCAAGATCCCTCTGGATGAAGGTAATATTGGTAGTGCCTCACTGTTGGGTCTTTTTACTGAAGCTTTTGGAGTAAAGATGCATAGAGGTCCTGATGAAGGAAGCTCCACCATTTGTATGGGTTTGTCAGGGTTTTTTTCAAGTTGATCTTCAAGAGTTGTTGGGTTATTGTTTTCAGAAAATGCCCAGCTTGGAGCTTGGCACTTGAGTCTCTGAAGTTGACAAGGTTTGTGCAAGCCCGTGCCTTCAATCTTGCCTGATATCATGATATTAGTCATCTACTTTCAGTGGAGAGAGGCCTCATTTGCTCACCAATGATCCCATTAGTCTTCATTTTTTTGTAAAATTTCATTGACTTGTTCACCAGAAAACTTGGATACATTTGAGAGACCCCACCACCTCAGATTTTCAGGAAGGTGGAGTGAATAGTGATGATTTGGAAGAAATTTGGCAAACCAAAGACTAGCTTTGAAGATTTGGTGTACAAAGAATAGGCCTCTGCAAGCTTCTTTGAATTGGCATTGGTAGTAGACTTTGTTGATACAATATCAGTGCATATGACCAGTGATAAAAATTTGAGCAGCACATTTTGGTCTTGAATGCTTGTGCACTTAGATGGGTCCTTGAAAAAGAAGTTGATCATGCTGAGTGGTAGGTATGTTGAAAGAAGCAAATGCCATTTTCTTGCTTTGAGATTCCCATGTTTGGGATCTCCAATATTTGAAGGCACTTGATTGACCACAAGGAGAAAAATATCAGGTAGAGCACCTTGTATGGTGTTGCAAGCGCTGCTGGGCACCAACCCAAGTCCCGCTTGACACCGTGCCAAGAGGGCTTGGGTTGGTACCCAGGGGGCTTGATTTTCAATGTTGTGCAGCCCCCAGATCTTGGCACCTGCCCAAGTCCCGCTTGGCCAAACCCAAGCTCTGGGCTGATCAATTCCTTGGATCCTTTGTCAGGTCACTCAACAAGCTACGTATGTAAGTCATTTCTTTTTATTTTTCAATTTAAACTCAACTTTATTTAAGAAGTAAAATAAATGAAAGAAAGAGAAAAAAAAAAATACTCAAGACAATTGAAAAAAAAAACTTATTATACACACCTTGAAACAAGGTGTGTATCAGTTTTTGCCGGCGTGGCACCCTTGCTTGGCTTTGGCCAAGCAAGGCTTGGGCCCAACCCACCCCAACTTGGCTATGTGCCAAGCGGGGGTTGGGAGTGTGCCAAGTGCGCTTGACAGTCGGCCAAGTGGGTTTTAGAGTTGGCCCAGAGTGTGTGGCCCTTTTTGGGACAAACTTGGGTGTGTGCCCAGCTGGGCTTGCAACACCATATGTTCAAGAGCACAGATTCATGAAAGTGAAGGCTTGATTCCAAGCTGTTGGATCCTTCATCCTCCCAATGTTCAAGCTGGCTGTTGTGAGCTTTGTTTTCTGGTGCTTTGCGGTCAAATGCCCAACAAACGCGCCAGTGATGTTTTAAGATAGCATTTTACCAGTTATGTATAATGCCTAATGTAACATTTCTTAACGGATCCCAATAAGGCAATTGGTTTAGTTTGGACCAACGGGTGCCATAGAACTTTACCAGGTGCTTCTGCTTTTGAATCCTTTTGCTGTCTCACCAACTAATAGCCTGTAACCATCTTTCTTGCCTTGTTTGATTTTGAACAATCTGCATGTTGGAAATATTTTTTTTTTGAAATTTACACCGCAAGCAAAACCAACTGGCCAAATGAGAATCAAAACTAGCGGGCGTTGATAGATGCACGCCAACGCCAACCCGCACACCAATTTTTTTTGGCGTGCGGGGCCTACACGCCAATTTTTTTTGGTGTGTAGGGTCTACACGCCAAAAAAAAGGGCGTGTGAGACCTGTACGCCAAAAATGGTGTGTGGTTTCCACACGCCATTGTATAACCTCGTTGGCCGGGAGGACTTCCTCCTGGCCAACGAGGTTATACAACCTCGTCAGCCAGGAGGAAGTCCTCCCGGCCAACAAGGCTATACAACCTCGTCAGCCAGGATGAAGTCCTCCTGGCCGACAAGGTTGTATAGCCTTGCCAGCCGGGAGGGCTTCCTCCTGGCTGACGAGGTTGTATAACCTCGTCAGCCGGGAAGAAGTCCTCCTGGCTGACGAGGTTGTACAGCCTCGTGCCGGGAGGAAGTCCACCCCTCGCTCACGTAATCAAATTGGCCCTCCAATTCAATTATGTGAGCAAGGGGGGACCCGCACGCCAATTTTATTTGGTGTGCGGGGCCCACACACCAAAAAAAAATGGCGTGTGGGAACCACACGCCATTTTTGGCGTGCGGGTCTCACACGCCCTTTTTTTTGGCCTGTAAACAATCGGCGTGTAGGCCCCGCACACCAAAAAAAATTGGTGTGCGGGTTGGTGTTGGGGTGCGTTTATCAACACCCAAACCAGTAATATTGTGTGTAATAAAAATATTTCCAATTAGCACGCCAAGATTCACGGACAGCCAAAGTCCATTTGGAATCTGTGGAGTATGCACAAATATTACGGTGTTGAGTAGGGCGTTGATAAACGCACACCAATTTATTTTGGTGTTCGGGTCCCACACGCCATTTTTTTTGGCGTGCGGGGCCTACACACCAAAAAAAAGGGTGTGTGGGGGCGCAGGCCAAACAATTGGCGTGTGGGTCCCACACACCTATTTTTTTGGCGTGTGGGCCCCGCACACCAAAAATAATTGGTGTGTAGGTCCCACACGCCAATTTTTTGGCGTGTGGGATAGCTCACGTAATTGAACCAGTGGACCGGTTCAATGACAAGAGCAAGTCCCCACACGCCAAAAAATTGGCAGGTGGGAACTCTCGTCGGCCGGCCAGGAGGAGTTCCTCCCGGCCAACAAGGTTATCCAACCTTGTCAGCCAGGAGGAAGTCCTCCTGGCCAACAAGGTTGTATAACCTCATCAGCCAGGAGGAAGTCCTCCCGGCCAACAAGGTTGTATAACCTTGTCAGCCCTGAGGAAATCCTCCTGGCTGACAAGGTTATACAACCACGTTGGCCGGGAGGACTTCCTCCTGGCTGACAAGGTTGTATAACTCCTCCTGGCTGACAGAGTTGTATGAGGAGTTCCTCCAGTCTGACAAAGTTATACAACCCCTGGCCGACAAGGTTGTATAACCTCTTCGGCCAGGAGGACTTCCTCCTGGCCAACAAGGTTATACAGCCTTGTTGGCCAGGAGGAACTCCTCCTGGCCAACAAGGTAATACAACCTTGTCAGCAAGGAAGACTTCCTCCTGGCCAACAAGGCTGTATAACCTGGTCGGCCAGCAGGAAGTCCTCCTGGCCAACGAGGTTATACAACCTGGTCGGCCGGGGGTTGTATAACTTCTTTGGCCGGGAGGAAGTCCTCCTGGCCAACAAGGTTATACAACCTCGTCAGCTAGGAGGAAGTCCTCCTGGCCAACAAGGTTATACAACCTCGTCAGCCAGGAGGAGTTCCTCCTGGCCGACAAGGTTATACAACAACAAGGTTATACAGCCTTGTCGGCCGGGAGGAAGTCCTCCTGGCCGGCCAACAAGATTTCCCACACGCCAATTTTCTGGAATGTGGGGACTTGCTGAGGAACTCCTCCTGGCCAACAAGGTAATACAACCTTGTCAGCAAGGAAGACTTCCTCCTGGCCAACAAGGCTGTATAACCTGGTCGGCCAGCAGGAAGTCCTCCTGGCCAACGAGGTTATACAACCTGGTCGGCCGGGGGTTGTATAACTTCTTTGGCCGGGAGGAAGTCCTCCTGGCCAACAAGGTTATACAACCTCGTCAGCCAGGAGGAAGTCCTCCTGGCCAACAAGGTTATACAACCTCGTCAGCCAGGAGGAGTTCCTCCTGGCCAACAAGGTTATACAACAACAAGGTTATACAGCCTTGTCGGCCGGGAGGAAGTCCTCCTGGCCGGCCAACAAGATTTCCCACACGCCAATTTTCTGGAATGTGGGGACTTGCTCTTGTAATCAAACCGGTCCACCAGTTTGATTACATGAGCTATCCCACGCACCAGAAAATTGGCGTGTGGGACCTACACGCCAAATATTTTTGGCCGGCGGGGCCTACACGCCAAAAACATTGGTGTGTGGGACCCACACACCAATGGTTTGGCCTGCGCTCCCACATGCCCTTTTTTTTGGCGTGTAGGCCCCGCACGCCAAAAAAAAATGGTGTGTGGGACCCGCACACCAAAATAAATTGGTGTGTGGGTTGGCGTTGGCGTGCGTTTATCAACTCCCATTGAGTAGTACCAACTTGTTGACAAGGGGAGCAAGAGCATCAGATATTGTAGTCATTTTAGGTTCCTTTGGCACAGGTATAATGCCAGCAAAGCAGATGTTGTTGTACTTGTTTTGACTGTGCAGGGAAAGATCAATACAAGTAATGGCTACAACCCCCATTGAAACGTTCCAACCAGCCAGCTTATTCCCAAATTGGTTAAACCAGTCAATGACAAGGGAGAAATTAAGGCGCACTTCATTTCCAGATGCGCTTTGGTCAGCCTTTATCAGAAATCTGCACCAAGCGTTACTTTGTTGAATGTCAAGAAATTTTGAGTGGTTTGTTGATTGAACTTTCTGTTGCCAGTCATTGATCTTGTCTTTGATACCAGGAACGTTCAAGAACCATTTCAACCATGATTCAAATGTTTGGGTGTGGTATGTTAAGCGTGGAGGGAAAGGCTTTGATGGAATATCTTGACAAGGTAGTGTGGTGTAAGAGGTGGGTTGGTATCCAATTTGAATTCTTTCAAAATTGGAGCTGAAGCATTTTTCACTGCAAACTTGAGCTTCTTTGATTTTTGATAAGGACATGTGGCTGGGGAATCTTCAGGTTTGCAAAGGCTAAAACACCTAGGGCAAAAGATACAGCTTTTGAGTTCAGGATATACATCTTTGAATGTGTGCAGATATTCATTACTTTCTCCAGGTAATTGTTGGAAAACTTTGATGAAGAACATTATCCAATCTAAAGCAATTTGGCAGTTACTTTGGCTAACACCACAAACCAAGCTGAGCCAAGCAATGATGTACATTACATATCATGTACAAAATGTGGTCAAAAAATTGTAAGTCAAGGTTTTAAAGATGAAGGACAAGCAGGAAGATCACATATGCAATTGGTCTTGGGTAATATGTTGGCCAATTTGGATTCTGAGTTACTGGGATCTTGGTCTTCTGGATGAGGCAAGTGGTCCAGAAGTGCCAACACTGTTTTGTTGAAATCTCCCAGAAGTGAAAATTCCTGTGACTGATGCCTCATACACTCACTTTGGTGGACCCAAAATCCAGGGGTTGTGTTTCCATCTTTTGATGTGATGGTTTTGTTGCCACATTGGAGACATGTACATACCACCAGATTCATTATGGGGTGTCAAGTAGGGTTATATGAGATGTTGATTGGAATTTGGGTTTGGATGATAGCTGCTGTGTCTAAAACAATGAAATAACATGAAGTTATTAAATGGGGCAGAAAAGAAAAGAAGAAATATCTTACAAGGTGTTGGTCCCTAGAGATGTTTATTCAGGTTTCAGATTCAGTTTCTGGGCAAGGATTGTTGTTGGAGTGGTTGGGTGGTGCAGTTGACAGGAGTGTATGTAAATTATGTAACACAGATGATGAAATTGGGGTTGAAATGAAAATTTTCAATTCAGCTGACATGATCAAAGCCAGCTGAATTTTGAATTGGCCCGCAAGCTCAATAATGAATATGCAAATTTTAAGCGCAAAAAAATTTGAAATTTTTCACCTGCTTTCAGGCTGTGTAGGCTACCAAGTCCATACCTGATGTTTTGCTAAGAGAACACTGTGGATTACAGCATTTCAACAACTGTGACAAACCAAAATAAAATGGCAGACTCAGCAATCTGGAAACATATTATTATGTATGGTAAGGTTAAATTATTCACCAAAGTTGAAGTGTGCAAGTGTTATGGGGTGTAACAGTCCATGTAATCCATTGTTACTGGTTTTGTTTTTTGTCCCAAAAGCGAGGGGATTCTTCTGGTTCCTCTTCATAATAAATTTCACTCCACTGATCTGCTAGAAGATTATTCAGAAAAATGCAGGGGATTATTGACTGGATAGTTGCCTTCATCTCACAAGTGTTCCTGATTTTTGATCAAATCTCTTGAAAACTGGCAAATAAAACCTTTAGGATGCCAATGGCATGTTCAATGTGTACTCTTGATTGGGCTAGCTGGTATTCAAATCCACATTCTGTGATATAAGCAAATCAGAAGCTTTGTAGGCTGTAATGGTATGTTGATCACTTGTAAAAGCAGAGTTGGCCAGGAGGAATTGGTTTTGAACAAAGAATTGGTATGTATTTTGGTAAAGCTTCATATTGGAGAAGACATTACAATTGTGAAAGGATCCCAGGTATCCTTCAAGGTAAGATATGAACCTCTTGTTTATTTTGCAAACAAGAGTCACAAGAATTGTGTATCTGCTTGGAAACCAAAAAAAAAAATCAGCTAAGAATCTGTAAAATAGTGGAACCAATGCAAATTCTCCACCTTTTTTTTTATTCCAGTAGTGGTGAAAATCCACTGATGTATTTTGAATCAGTGGAATGTTTGTTCCATTTACAAAGCCAAAACATCCAGGGAAGCCTTCCTCTTGCTTGAACTGAGATGATCCCATATTGTCTTCTTGAGTTGGCCATGATACCAAGTGTGAGTGTTTTTGATAAAGAATCTTGATCTCCTGAAAGTTTTAAAGGTTGATTGTTCCATTGCCAACTTCGAAGAGATTCTTGAGTCTGAAAACAGCAGCAACATTTCCATTTGATCCAAGATGGCACATAGCAATAGAAAGTTGGACTGATTATTCTTGTTGAGGATTCTGAGAGGATTTGTAAAATATTGGATTTGATTCAATCAGGTGAAGAAGATTGAGGAAACATGGGATTTTGTTTTGAAAAATCTGGAATGAGCTTGATTGAGGAAGTTCTTTAATTATTGACAATTCATATTGAGTTTGGAAACATTTAGTGGTGCCTCTGGCAGAAAGTTATTGTTTCTGGAGTTTTGTTTACTGAAAATACAAAAAGAAATCTTCAAGTCCTGAGTCAAAAATTATTAATTTTGCAGCAGAGTTGGCCACTTGAAATAGTTGCTTGTGTTGAGAGGGTGCTTGGTGCATGATTGGGTGGTATGAGGTGTGATATTTCCTTGGTTTGAAAAGAGGGAATGTATTTAAAGGTGAAATATGAGCTGATGTGAGATGTGATTTTCATTGATCATTTTGGAAATGAAGGATTTGGATGAAAAACCTGGGTTTTCATTTTCAAAACCTGTTTTCTTTGTAGCTATCCCGTTTTGTAAACCTGTTTATTAGATAGAAATTGTGTATTTGGCTATTTCCAATCACCAGGTTTTAATGGTGGATTTAGTCATTTTTGATACCCCCTAATATAAAAAACATCCATTTGTGTTCAAGCTTCAATTTCACCTGAAGAAAGCATTACCAAAGTGGAAACCATTGGGGGTTGTCTTCTGGCCATATGACACAAAACCTCCTTTGGACATGAAAATTGTGCACAAGAGCCTGTGGGTGTGGGGATGCATACTGCACCAAAAGTTCATTGGAAAAGGCAAAGATAAAAACATCCATTTTGACTTGGATACTCCCCCAAGAAGTGCATTGTTACAATGGGGGAACAAACCTTCCATCTTCACTTGGAACTAAAAAACTCTGAAGATCCTGGGTTTTTTTCTGATAAATTTTCAACACTGGCTACTTCAGCTCATTGATCACCCTCCCAAATTTCAATCCAGTCTGGTCAAAGTGCATAAATTTCTGATTTCTTCAATCCCACAATGAAACCCCTAAAGACCCACCCATCTTTCCAGAAATTTCTTTGGTCCACAGTTCCCTAGGAAACCACTTTTATCACAAATAAGGATTGTCTGACTCAGTTGAAGTCTTGGACCACAATATCCAACACAAGCCAGCCAGGAAGATAATTTGGAGCCCCTTAGGCTACCCTGTGCAGAGCTTCAGTTATTTGTCTGTTAGAAAATTGAACCACATTTCACATCCTCTGACTTGGTGTCAGCCTCCCTGATGCCAAGGACAAGTCCTTCTAGCTACAGGTGGTGCAAGGATATATGGAAAGAGTATATAAACTCTGGGTAAGGTACAATGTTACAATTCCCAAAAGATATGGGGGAATTGTGACGTAAAAATTGAGAGAAAAATAGGTTAATAATTATATTAAATAAATTTAATATAATTAAAAACAAGAGGGGCCTGATAAATCAGGGGTAGTTTAGATCCCTCTAAGGTATCTTACAAATAAATGCAGAGGATTTAGGTACCTGGAACACTGGGGCCTGTTGGAACAGGGGTGGTTTAATCCCAGGAATGGAAATGGGGGAATATCTTCAAGAAAAGGGTTATTACTTACTAGTAATAAAACTTGAGGGATCTTGGGGATATTCTGGGTGAAACTGGACAGTTTGAAGCGCTTGGATGGATGGATGGTGGAGCTTGATGGGCACTGTGAAGTTGTTGGGGAAGACAGGGCTAAAGAATAACTACTAAGAAGCTTACCAGACTGTGTTTATAAAGATGTATGTATCTAATAAGAAGTGGGTAAGGTTGTTAGTGGGTATTGTGAAGCATGAGGAGCCTTCTTTGGGCGGTTGAAGAGCTCCTTAAATAGTCTTGAGTTCCCCCTGGGGACCCTGTAGGTTTTATTGGCCAACTTGTGGGATCTTTGGACCACATTTTGGCCATTTTTGCTTTCTTGGTGACGCTTCAGCAGCCCCTGCTTTGAATACACGTCACCAATTGATTTTTATTAATGTATTTTATTATTTATTTACATATTTATATTGTCTTACAGTCTGTAGTACATCAGTACTGGTTGTTTATAGATTTAATACTAGTGGCTTATTTGTATTTTATAATAAGCCACAGTATTGTTTGTACTGTTTGTTCAGTCAGTATATTTTTATTTATATGTATAAATAATAATACAATCTAATATAATTAATTATTTAATCCCCAGTAACCTTTATTACATATGTAACATATGTAATGAGGTCACTGGGGCGTGTTTTTACTGATTTGGGTGTACCTGAGTGACTGTGGAATCCGCGTGCCAAGCTGAGAGTCTGTAAGGGGCTTAATTCTTGCGCGGGGGCTTGTATCCCAACTTTGGCGCAGGCTTTTAGACACGCGGGTTGAACTTCAAGTTCTGCGGACTGCGGTACGCGGGGTTTGAGTAAAACACGGTGTATTTACACTATCTCCCCTAATTTACATAACACCTCATTTCCGTGACTGGAAATGGGGTTTAAGCATATGTATTTACATATATAAGCATTTTAATTGATGCAAGTGCCTTTTATTAAAGGTACTTGCTAATTCTTGTATGCTAATTTACATAGTGAAGGAGTGAGAATTAGGGGTACCTGTGAGTGAGGTACCCTAGGTTAAATTGAGTGTAGATTCAGAATATCAAATAATATTCTAACTATTTATTTGATATTACATATTTTTTTTTATAATAATTTTTGTAGGAAACTTGTGACAGGTTGCTCTGTCATAGTAGCAAGCTGACACTTGGAAACACATCAAGTGTGAGCCGTTATTACCTATAGCTGCGGCAGGAAATGAGAAGTGGCTTCCTGAGTTTCTTGGAAAACTGCAACATCAAGTTTAATGAACCCATGTGCAAGATCCTTTGCAAAGGCCATAAAATAAATCACTGGAGTTTATTCCGTGAGAGTCCCAAAGAAAACCTGATGTGAATTGGCTTCACACAAGGGGTTTCCGATGCTCTCAGCAAAGTTGCTTGTGAGTTGGAGAAAAATTTGACTAAGAAGGAACCCACTCTCAGTGTCTAGCCTCCTCACTTCCTCACCTCTCAGTTGGTCTTACACCTCTCTTAATTTTTATTACACATCTCTTAGTCAGCCTTACACATCTTCTTAGTTGGTTGTTGGTCTTACAGATCTTAGTTGGTCTTACACCTCCTTGCTACCTCTTAGTTGTTCTTAAAAATCTGTTGGTTGGTTTTACACCTCCTTTCTACCTCTTATTTAATCTTACACCACCTTGCTACCATTATTGTCTGTTGTCTTAGCTGGTCTTACTCCACCTCTCTAGCAGTATTATCTTAGTTGGTATTAAACCTCCTTGCTTAATTATTAGTTGATCTTATACTATTGCTTCTCTCTGTACCTAAAAATAAATTAAATACAGCCCAGCCAATTACCATATAGCACATGCTGTGCTGTTGAGATAGATTCTCATGAAGCTAAGGAATAAATCCAGGCCAATTATCATATAGCACATGCTGTGCCACTGGGATATATTCTCACAAAGTCTTCTTAAAAAGTTAAATAATTTTTACCAAAGACCAGGTATCACATAATTTCAAATTACTAGTAAAAGAAACCATTACATGTAGCCACAGCTTGAGAATAAACTACTCATAAATAGGGGTGTAAAAATAGTGGGAAGGAGATCTTTAATGAAATTTTCATCACCCTAATTTCCAGTGAGTACCTGAGAACTTTTGAGACATCTCCTCAAGATAGAAAACACCTTTTCAATCAGATTTTAGTCTGAGAAATATGTTGCTAAATATATGAGGGTTAAAAGATGGTTGGATCTAACCATAATTTTGGATGCAAGTTTTATCCATTGCTAACATATCCATTGCTAACACACTATTTGGCCCAGGGTGTGGATTCATACAAGGGATATAATAATCTAAAATCTTGTCAGTTTTATTTTCTTTTGAGTCACAAATCCAAGGTACTTAGCTGGCAACTTGCCAATTATTCTTCAAGAAATTAATTGAAATAAAAGTGTGTGACTGAACCATAGAGCATAATGTGTTGAAGTTAAATAATCTATGGCACAGTTGAGGAGGGGTGTTGGAGTTAGAAACAAATTTAATATAGAAGATATCTCAACCAAAGGATTTCCTGAGTGCAAGAGAAATAAATTGAAGTATCTGGAGCATGGAAACTTCAAATTTGAAGCATAAAGTTTCTGGTTAAACTCAATTATCCTCAATCAGAAAAGAGAAAAGAAACAAATCAAACAAACATCCAGATCAAGACCAACTTGAATCACCACCAAACTATGAAAGCTCAACTTCAACAATCTTCTAGTCTTGGGTCAACATTGTATTGGCTTAATGAACATAACATGACATTCTTAAACCCCTGGATTGAACAATTATTATTCAAGATTATCTGTAGTGCTATTGTTAAGGTATAAAGTTTACTGTACTCAATAATTCTACCACTTTTTTCATATTATTGACACTGTCTTTCTTTATTATTGTGAAGTCAAAATTTTATCACTTTGTATCAAAATAAGAAGGACACAGCTCCTAGAATATTAAAACATCCCATTGAGACAGACCACAGGTATAAAATTGATAACAGTTTTGCTGTGTAAGCATGGGATGTGAGGTTTTTGACAGCCCTTTTGAGCCCATGTTATGGCAAGTGATATCTTGGGAGACACCAGCCCCATCTGCTCAAACAATTAGAAACATATATCATTCTCAGCTTGTGCATTTTGTGACCAAAATGGAGTCAATCACACTTTCCATTAAACACTAGGTAATCCAAGGGAATTTGGTCTATCTGGTTTATTTAGTTTGCACATCATATGGCTGATTGGGAGTAGTAAGTACCACCTTTGCTAATGTATTTTTAATTTTTAATTTTTTTTTTTGAATATTGCAATAGAGTGTGGCAATTGGATGCAGGACCCCACTCATTTCCTCAAGATGAGCTTGAAGCTTATCAAGATACAAGGTGGGCTGATGCTTTTAAAAATCCAGCTGAAACTCACACCCCTTGTTGCTGATTGCCAAGGGGTGTCAACAAGGGCCACAGGTTTATGGGTCAGTTACACACTGCAAGTATGCATGTATAGAAATAGACATTGCAGAATAGTCTTTGAATGGATGAAAAAATCAGTGGTGCTATTGATGTTGTTGGGAGTGCAACAGTAAATCAGCCATTGAGCAGCAATGGCCTTAACTTGTGGGTCATATCTGGAAAGAACTTGCATGTTGAGGTCAGTTCACCCATCATGGATAGAGGAGGAAAATAAAAAAAATCATTGCTGCTGGGTTTGTTGGCTGTTATTGGGAACCTTCAACCAGACAGGCAGCCCTCTGGGAGTACTACATCCTGTCTGGACTTCTTGTGAAAATCTGACGTAGGTTGCTGACAGTTTTTCCAGGCTTGTGCATTTTTTTGGTGGAAAAAAATGGGTCCCAGGAGGACAAGCTTTTATGGATTAGCTGTAGTTTATAGCAAAAAAACATGATTAGTATTGTCTGCTTATAAAATTGAAAATAGCATCAAAGGCTCATAACCTATTGTGGATGGAGGCACAGAGTATGTAGCAGAAGATTATATTGTGTTACTTCCCTCTCCCTTCTGACTCTCTAGTCTTACGGAAGAGGTTTGAGACTGCAACAAGTGACTGGATCTGTAACCTCTCACTGGGTTACAACAACAGGGGTGTCTACATTACTAATGAAAGCTTGTTTAAAAAGAAGACAAAACTCATGTGGGTGACCACTAGAGAACAATTGTCTGACATATTCACAAAGGCACTAGGTGCAAATGTTTTTGTGGAACTGAGCGAGAAACTTATGTGAGTTCTCCTTATACTAAACTTTCTTTGTTTTTTGATTGCTTGTTCAATTTTTTGTTTCTCTCTGCGTTTTCAGTTTTTTTTTTTCAGTATAGCTATACGTGTATTGGTGTTGTATCCCCTAAGGGCACATACCTAAGCACTCGTCGCACCACATGGTTTCTCCTAAGCATCCTAACAAACCTATTCCAACTCTACATACTTTACCTTGCAAACTCAGGATTGAACGGAATCTCACGTCGCCTTGAAGACAAAAAAACCTGCTGAGGCGGATTGAATGGGAAAAAGACGCCTTCGGGGCGTCAAATAAAGACGACTGGAAGGCGCCTGATAGTGGCCGCGGTGTAGAAGTTGCTACTTGACAATTGGAAAAAGTTTGTGTGAAAGACCCCCTTGGTAGCGCTCCATTGCCCGGGCCGGGGGACCCGACCTTGAGGGCAGTCACAGCCCTATATCCCCCGAGCCAAGCTTATTGATTATCGGAGCCAGCGGGACATTTCT
The DNA here is from genome assembly GCA_007896445.1 of Puccinia hordei. Lineage (NCBI taxonomy): Eukaryota > Fungi > Basidiomycota > Pucciniomycetes > Pucciniales > Pucciniaceae > Puccinia > Puccinia hordei. Next base: position 736,233 of record RDRW01000047.1, read on the forward strand.
CGAGGCATCAAGTCACTCAACTACCATCCATCTATCCAAGACTCAATGGAAGCTGCTCAAACTCAGCAAGTGCGAACATCAACCCCTGAAAAAATTAGACCGTACGCATTCTTGACCCATTCTTATGAATTTGTTTGGCTAATTGATTTTCTTTTTCGCTCTCATATTTCTTTAGCTGTTGCGCATGTCCCGAAACAAAGCGAGTCCGAGATGACTGTTTCCTTCGATACGGACCTCCTGATGAATCAAGTAAGCATACTTGGTTGTTTCCCTTATACACCAACTCCAAGGGTATACATATACCCCCCAGGGCGTCATTCTTTTATAGTTTTGTCCAGTTTACTGACATGACTATTTTTTTTCCTGATCTTACAGAGGAATCGACCATCAAATGTGCCGAATTGATCGCTGCTCATCGTGCTTGTATGGCCCAATATGGTTTCAACATCTGATACATTTCTACCCATGACCTTATCACTACCAATCAATCCACTCGCAAAAATGTAGCCATTTTTTTTCTCAGCTTTTCTCCCCCCTCAGTCGTCATTCCATAATACCTTCAAGCTCTACAACCTTCTGTGAATATAAATTTGTCTTATAACTCATCATTTAATTATGCTAGCAAACCCTAGCTTCTTGGATGAAGCATTTGATAAAAGGTTAGAATCTGGAGTTCGGAACTCGGTTGTTGATTCAAGATGTCCAGTATTTCGACCTTGTCTTGGATGCCTTCTTGAACAAGGAAGTACGTCGATATTGTAGGCGTGACCTGTAAGCCACCCAGTCTCCAAAGTCAACGATATGACCTCGGATTCAAGCTGCGCGATGTGGATACCGGAGAAAAATCTTAATTATCTTAATTGGAATTCGTTCATTATGAATTGCACCACGATGGTCTCATTAACTATCGTTTTCTGTCATTCAAGATGCAGAAGATTTCCTTTGCAACCCTTCAACGCCTATGCGGTCCAAGTGGAGAGCGGCGTGATCTCGCGCTTCGTCAAAATGTGGCTTCAATTACAATTTTTGGCGCCCCTCGGAGCTGATTAAGTTTGCGACGATTGGCGCTATCGACTAGTACGCTCTCGGAGATTCGGAAACCTGGTTGGCCATTTGGCAACTCGGAATCGCCACAAGACTTTGGCGTTGTGTGCTATCAACCCATCTGATCCAGAGCTCGTCGACCGCTCAAGCTGCATCATTCATCAGATAAGGACAAGATCTCACAAGAAAAGTCAAGAAATGTGAACCTGATATGGAAAGTGAAATGGGGAAAAAATCTATCCCTTTGGCTGATTTGATGCAACATCATTCATCGATGAGCAAGCCTGAATTGTGTCGCAGAAGTAAAATGGGACCACATACACTTGTTGAGTGCAATTTCCGACTAAAGCAGGATGCGTTTCAAAAGCCAACAGAGTCCATTGGCCCCCACAGTGGAGGACTTCCTGTGGCCATCTACAGGGGCTGCAGATCAGATGAGAAATCTTCCAATGTCTGATAAAATGCAATACCCACGTGACTATCCAGTCGTCCCTGTACATACTGTGTGAGGAATGCCGGATAGCCAACACCTCACCCAATCCCTGCTAGTGCAACCTTCACTGCTGATCAGCCAAATCACCCCTCAGCTGTTCTCCTCTCTACTCCTCCCCGCTCTGTAGCTACTAAGCTGGACAGGCCTCACAACCAACCAATAGGAGTAAAAATGATTAACACCTCTTTGCACTCTCAACACAAAACTCATAACTCAAATTTTGATCCTCATAATTGTCCAAATATCCCTCAAAATTGGTCTGCCCATACTCACTCGTCATTCCATTCCATGCATTCTTCACATGACCCCCCAAATCCAAACTTTTCTGCTTAGTTTTAGAAACCCATCTGCTAACCCTTCCAGCTCATTGTAGCTCTCTGGAAGCTCATCTATCCCCCCTCCAAACAATTATCTTAGATTTGCTTACCCCAGCTTCCATCATTTTCCTCCTTTCCTCAACCCCAACTTATAATGCCTATAACCAATGGTGGGCCTGCTACACTAACATTAGATTTAGTGTAGCATAGTCAAAGATTTTTTTAGCTATGTTAGCTGGAGATCTGGGAAGCTAACACCAATTAATTTCCATTTGCAGAAAAAATAGTGCTTAGTGTAGTGTTAGCACTATTGAAAAAAAAGTAATGCTACAGAAATTGCCTGTTAACTGATTTTGGGTGGTGTTATCTGGAAAAAAAGTTATGCTAACTAATGGAGCTTGAGTTGTGGGCTAATGGAAAGATGACTTTTGAAAACAACACCAGCAGAGAAATACTCTGGAGGAGAGAACAAAGGAGCCCTCTGAAGAGGGCTAGGGCTGCTAGCTTGTGTGGTGGAAAAGCACTCACACTAAAAGAGATTTTGTATTTTAGAGACCCCCAGGGAACTGTGTGCAGAAGAACAGATGATTTTTATTTCTGTCAAGCTAATGGGTATTTAATATATTACAAAATGTGACAGGTTGTGGGACGGAAGGCAAAGAAATGAGTATTCATCTGGAAGGAGAGAAATGAGTGGCATGTGAGGGAAAAGGAAGAGAGTGCAAAACAATGGTGATGAAATTCCAACACTAACTGTTAGTGTAGTGCGCTTTTCAGCTACACTAAATGTTGGTTTAGCACTCTTCTAAGCTATGCTATATGTTATCATAGCAGTCTTCTCAGCTCAACAATTTAAAAAAAATTGATTGCTATACTTGAACAAGTACAACAATAAAAACAGCTGATTTATGTTTTATTCATTTATTTGATTTCTATGTTTTATTTATTTAGTTTTTTTTTTTTTTTTCAAAACCATTTTGGTTTTCAGCTTGGTTTTCAGGCTTATTTAAACAGATTGAAGGTGTAGACAATGGAGTAAACTTTTCTCCAACTGGATAGTTTTGTACTCTCAAAATGATTCTCCTCTACACCCTACATCAAAATCTCTCCATCACTCAATTTGACTTCCAAGGTGCATTCCGACATTCTCCACTCACCAAATAGATTTGAATCAAGCCTCCAAAAGGGGTAGATATAAATGCTCCTTTCCTCAAGCTCAAGAAGGCCATGTACGGATTAAATCAAGCTCCACACAGCTGGTGTGAAACTCTTGTATTGTGGCTCAAATCCATTGGCTTCCACAAATCAAACTGCAAAACATGATTTTACTTGTGTGAAAACAAAATCTCAAGAATCTTCTTCCACATCAAGAACTTGATATTGGTTGGATCAGGAAAACAACTTCAAATAAAATTTTGAAAAGAAAAAAAAAGAAAAAAAAGACAAATCTTCCTGCCACAAACCCAATAGAATTGCCTTGAAGAACTAGGAATAACTAAATGCAAACCATCAATGACTCCACTCACTGCTAATCTCAAACTGAAAGAAGAAAAAAATGAAGATCACACAAATGTCACCTCTTCAAGAAAGAAAACACCAATTACCGCTCTGCAATTGGACTTGTGAGCTACATAGCAGGATACACTCAACCCGGGATGTCCCACTGGAAAAAAGTCATGAAAGTCTGGCAATAAATTTGGCACACTAAGGATCTCAAGCTTATTCTGGAAGTTTGAAAAGCCTATCAACTGTTGGAAATATACAGTGATGCTTCCTGGGGAGACAATCCAACCTCTTGACCATCTCAGTCTGGTTTCCTGCTCTATCTTGTTGGGTCATTGGTTTCATGGAACAGCACCACACAACAAAAATGCCACTTATATCATCCACAGAAGCCTGATTGAATCTGCTTGTAGACTTTCCATGAAGGACCCTGGTTGAAGGAACTCTTATATGATGTATGGAACATCCAATTCATCACTGAGACTCACTATTCCAAGGAAAAGAACTTGGAAAATTCTTGATGATGAAAAAAAAGAAGACTTCAAGGAAGCACTACATAGAGCACAAAGCTCTTGACAACAACAACCTAACCTCAAGAAGTTTGGATCAAATCCAAAAACATTTGACACATTGACCTGAAAACCCAAGGAATTTGTCAAGAACTTGAAATCTAACACCAACATCAAGATCATCCTCATCCACACTTGAGACATGCTTTCTTATGTCTTAACAAAGGCTGCGCCCAAATCACCAATCCTCAATCCCACCAAGACTATTGGTCCCTCTTTCATGATCTCCTCTGTAACCTCTTCCCAGCCATGTTGCACCTGTGACACCACTCTCATCATCTGGCATTTTCCAACTCAATCAGAATTCCCCACCTCAAATCATCTCTGTTCATCCAATCACTCCTCAACTTCACTCAATCATCACTCTCCATCAACCCACAATAACTCATTCTCTTCCATTCCCTTGCCATCCTGTTCCTTTCTTTCATACTTGTATCCTCCCTTAATTATTGTCCTTCTTGTCTGCTAAGGTTCCACTCAACACATCAACTCAACTAACCTCCATTCTTCAGCCAGTCCTCTTATTTCCTCCCTTCTTAGTTCTCATCTCATAGTCTTCCCTTCTTACATGTCTCTGCTTGTCCCTGCTTATCTCAACATTGGCTCTCTTTTTCTTCTCCTTTCTCATCACCTCTCTCTCTCTCTCTCTCTCTCTCTCTTTTTCTTTTTGTTTTTGGTTCATCCCAGATGATTGTTTCTATTTTGATAGTACTTCATGTGGTTTTGGGCCTTCTTTTATTCATTTTTTTTATCCAATCACATCACAGGAATGATTCTTAGTTTCCATTTATATATATTGTGTTTTTACAAATGCTTGGACTGATTTGCATCAAGATTTGTTAAAATCTGTCAAAAAAAAACAATATTTTTTGTTTTTCGAAACCCATGATCTGGTCATTAATGATCAACATGGCTGATTCCTGATGCTGTGTGTGGCAGTAACCTGAAGATTAAACTGGGCTGTGGCCTTAAATAACCTTGCCATCCAAAAATCTTCAAAAAGTTCAAGAATTTGTAAAAACACAATTATAAAAAAAAATCAGTGAAAAAAAATTATGATCAACTTCCTAAAGGAATTCTTCAATCTTTAGTCTTAGAGTGAAGGGGTCCTAAAATTTGTAGAAATGTGGAGTGGTATCAGGACATGAGATATAAGGGGTGTGCATATATCAGGTGAGTAAGAAATATCTGGGAAAAGTGAAAAAATGTCCCAGAAATCCACCAACATAATTAAATTTTAAAGTGTGTAGATCATATTCCCAGATGTTCTATGTCCAAGCACAAAAGTTTCACTATTCCCCAAACTTTTCTGTATTCTTTAATTCATTTGATATTGTATGTGTGTATGTCAAAACACAATTTTATTGGTTTGTTGTACTAATATCACACATAGTTCCACCCATGATCTCAAGATGCTATCTCCATGCACAGCCATAGAGGCCACCCTGAACTAAAGACTGTGTTTCTTTCTCTGGACAAACAGCTTTGAAAATAACTTAGAAATTCCAACAAAAACAAAAAAACACCCCTACTGGAAACACATAATTATAATTTAATTTTCACCATTTTTTTTTGCCAATCATCAATTTACCAATTTTAAAACAGTTTATTTTTTTTTTCAAAAAAAAGGGCCAATTGGGGCATTAGAATACCCAGAATCCCCCCCTCCCCCCAATAAAAAAAACCCCGCCGAGGTAGATAGATATCAAGGTCTAGAAACTAAGCAGTTTGAGTTAAAATTCATGACCATTAATTAGTTTATTATGGCACAACACTAGGAGAAAAAAAAACAAAAAATGAATCAAATAAAAGATGAAGTGATGATGAGCTTCTACAACCATGGTATATTCCAGCCAACTGAACCAGCCGAGACCGGATATATGAATGACCAAGCCCAGTCCATCCAGACGATGACGATCCAAGCCATCCGGAAGTTAAGGATCCATGCAAGAGAGACTTTCGAAAAATAAAAAAACAAAGAACGTGTCCAAAAAAACTTTTTTTTAATAATAATTTTGGTCATCGGACAGCTCCTACATAATAGATACAAGTAATGAAATATAGAAGTATTTATCTAAATATAATCATATCATATCATATCAATTGAGTAGAAAAAAGGGCTTTAGAATTATACATAGAGCATCCAGGACCACAACCGAAAGATCCAACCATGAATAATGAATAACAATTTTTTTTTTAAAAAAAGTGATTTGTCTGTGAACGTTGATGTATGTTGATGTATGTATGTGTTTGTGTTTGCGCATGTGTTCCTGTTCATCTAAAACGGAATGGTTTTGAAAAAGTCGACGTCCATGGATAGAAATATGTTAAAGTGGTTGAGGCTGATGAGTGACGGCATTCGAAGGAGGAGACAAAGGGATGGTAAAATTGTATAATATATATATATATATAAAGTGAATCGACCAAAAAAAGAAGAAAAAAAAACTAAATAATAATGAAAATGGGATGTGATGTGATGTGTGTTTTCGGGAGGGAAAGATCAAGCCTGGACAAGAGCAAGACTGTTATCCAAGACGGTCTGAATATCCCAACGCTCATTACCATCGACATTGACGACACGTTTATCGAGGAGGGTGTTTAAATGATTGTGAGGGGAGGAAGGAAGGTTCGACAAGAAGCCGTTACGTTTGGACATTTTGAGGCCGAGGATGTCGCCGATCTGGTCGGTGGCGATCAAGATCCGATCGATATCTTTCTTAGTGTGGGAGGCCGAGACACAGAACCTGACTCTGGATGAGACCAAGGGGGTGGCGGGATAGGCGACGACAACGACCACGATCGCATATCGCTCCAACATCATCCTCGAGAAATGTAACATCTGTTCATACCAAAAAAATACACATCTCTCGTCAATCAATCAAATCTCTATCTCTCTCATTTTCTTCTTAGAGAAGATAGTTAGATAGGGGAGTGATTGGTTACCTTTCCTGGTTGGAAGATTAATAAGGGAATGATCGGAGAGTCCCTGTCGCCATAGACGATAAAGCCGAGTTTGCGGAGTCCAGACGAGAGATAACGAGCGTTGAATGCGAGTCTTCGGAGTCGTTCTTGGCCTTGATGCATCACCGGTCTTTCTACAGCCATCGTGGTCGTCGATGGAAGGTTGGGAAGTGGTGGGGTCGACTCAGGCTCCTCGATCCCAGCGATCAAGGTCAACGAAGACATGATCTGTTGAATGACTGCCGGACTCATTGATTCTCCATACACCGACGAATGGTTCTTGGCTCGTAACGCATTGATGATCGATGCTTTTCCCGCAATGTAACCCCCACTCGCACCGACTATGGTCCCAAAAAGATTCAACTCTATATCAGCGTTAGGTCTCCCGGAGTCATGCTGTGTCGAACTTACAAGATTTGGTTAGCGTGCCCATCATGATATCAATCCCTTCTGGGTCTAATCCATAGTAGTCACAAACTCCTCTTCCTCGGGGTCCTAATGCACCAATCGAATGAGCTTCGTCGACGTACAAATAGAACTGGAGAAGGGGATAGATAGAACGATCAAAAACAAAGACAAATTTAACTGGAATATAGAAAAAAGAGATTTGCGGACCTTATAGATAGCTTTGAGAGCATAGATTGCCGGTAGATTGACGATCGTGCCTTCCATACTGTAAATGCCTTCGACCACCACGATGATTTTCTTCCATGGACGATGGGTTCTAGGCTGACCTTGAGAGATTGATTCTCTCAAGAGTTTGGCGAGATCAGCCATATCGTTATGTTTGAATTGACGGACCATTCCTCCGGAGAGCCTAGAACCGAAACGGATAGAGGAATGATTGAATTCATCGGAGATGATCAAGGTTCCCTTGGCGGCAATGGCTGGGAAGGTGGTTGAATTAGTGGCGAATCCTTGGCTGATCAGCATCGTATCTTGGACTCCAAGGAATTGGGAGATCAGTTTCTCGCAGCGGATGTGTTTGAGTAAGGTGCCTACGTCCTGACGAGCGCCGCCGACGGAGACGCTCTCCTCGAGTAAACTCTCTTCGACTCGGTCGGTCACATAGCCTTGAGATTGTGCAAATCCAAGATAGTTGTAGGAGGAGATGTTGAGGGCCTGTTGAGTTTGATGAGTGTACTGAAAGGTCTTGCAATAATCTTTAGTTACTCGGTCGATCAGTTGGATCGTCCGTCCGGCCACACCGGTGACCGGGCGTGCGAAACAGTCACTCATTCGTGCCATGAGTCTTCGGGTGTAGAATGAGTCAAAGTCTGAGTTTAAGGCAGCATAACCATCCTGGGGCATGAGATGTAAGAAGTCGGCCGACTTGAATCGTTTACCGAAAAAGTCACGGATATGACTGTAAGATGGACAAATGAGTTAGTTTTTGTTTGTTTGTTTGTTTGTTTGTTTGGTTGGTTGGTTGGTTGTTGATTGAGGATGAGGATTAGGATAAGACGAACCCGAATAGGATGAGGATCAGATAGGAGAGGTAGGTTGATAGATAGACCCAGTAGCCTGGTTCCTCTGGTTCCTGAGTGATAATATCTTGTGCTGAGATCTGGTAGGTTTGATCCTTGGAGGAGGGAGTTGATTGGAGTGATTGAAAGCTTGATGAGTTCCGATTGAGGATCGGTCTGAATTGGGAGACGTAACGATAATCCTGGTTATAGTTATCGAATCCAAACTCGGCATGATTAGGATCGGTTTGTGAGTGGGTTGGTTCGAATGAGATGATAGGAATCGTATTGATGAGTTGCTTTGAGTGAGGTGGATGTTGGGTTAGATAGTGTTGTTCGTTGTTGTGTTGGTTGAGCTTGAGTTGTTCGGATGAGAGTGAAGAATCTGAGGAATCTGAGAGTGAGTCTGAGGTGGAGGAGAGTAATTGATGATGGACTAGTTTGGTGTCAGTCTCCATGATGTATGTACAAGATGGATGGTTGAAGTTGGTTATTGGTAAAAAGTTTTTTAAGAAAAGTTTCAAAGTTTTTTGAAGATATACACACACACAAATCTAACACGCCCGACCCCTATTTGTATGTACATAAATAAACCGATAACACAAACGCTTAGACCTCCTCATTCACAACCTTTTGTTTTGCTTTCTTGAGAGACCGTGCATGATCTCTCTATCTCCCCCTGGGTTGATTATTAGGGGTCGGTGCTGATGACCTCCTCAAGAGAGTACTATCTTGGATTTGGATTGAATTACTCTAAATAGAATAAAGACTGGTTTTTATATCAATACATCATCAGGATAAATAATAAAAGGATGCTGTTAATATGATTCAATGAAAATAAACAAAAGGTTAGGATTATGTTATCAAAGTAGATATTTAATAAGAGATAGCATGACAGAACTGGGTAGAAGGGTGTTGATTGGAATCAGGAGGATCGGTGGTAGCATGAAGTGCACCCTGGGTAGAGATCTGAATACAACTAGAGATAGATGAAAAGTCGGTGATCGAATCGGCGATTGAGGTGAGAGAGATGGCGGCTTGGTTGGTCCAATCGATAGTCTGATGAACCGGAAAGGAGTTGGAATGATGATGTTGGGCGAGTAGTGAGTTCTGAAGGGTTTCGATGGCACGGTTGATATGAGCCAGTCCGGATCGATAGACGGATAGGATCGAGGCGGCCTTACCGAGTGAGTCGCAGAGGTAGGAGTGTACATCGAGTATATCGCTCACCAGTTCGTCTGGTTCGAGCCTTAAGAATTTGACCTCGGCTAAGGCTGGGGTGAGGAGGGCGTCTACCCAGTAGTATAACTCTCTAACTTCGAGCGTTCCACTGGTTAGACTGTCTTCGACTTGAAAGGTTTGGTCGGCCAATCTACCTAGAGCATCCCATAAACTATGTTGATAGAGGATGAGTAATTGTGTATTGTTTATATATATATAAATAAGAAAGAGAAGGACTAACTGAATAGTAGTAGTAGTGTTTTGATCGAGATGATTCTGCCTTAGGAACGAGCCTAATTGGTTGAGTAGTTGAGAGAGGATGATGATAGAAGCAGCGGTGAATTTTAATGGTTCGAGTGAGAAGGTGAATCTAGCGAGACCCTGATCGAGTAGTAGACTAGCTCTGATGACCGAGAGGGGTGGATGAGGTGTTGACTCCCATAGTTGGAATTGAATCTGATACTGAGTGAGAGTACTGGTGATTGACTTTGTTAACTCGGCCAAGGCTCGTTGACCGACGCGTGCATCGGCTGGTTGGATGAGTGCAAAGGGTGAGTCCTCAGTGGTAAAAGCTTCGGATCCATGGTAACCAGGGGTTAAGTTAACACTCGGCTGAGTATTAAACGATCGTTGAGGTTCTTCTTCCTCATCCGAATCATCAAATGCGCCATCATTATCATCCTCATCATCCTCCTCATCCTCATCTTGATCCATCTTATCCGAATGAACTCTGGGAACTATTGGGTGATGAGTTTTTTGAAGAAAAGATTGGAGGTTGATGGTTATTAGGTGTCTTTTGAGTTAATGGTAACTCTGCAAATGTCGAACGACTAGAGTGAGGTGGTGTGAAGGGCATCTGAGGTGGATGAGGTTTAGATGAGGTTTGTTGGGTAGACATTTATCAAGGTAATAATAATAATAATAATGATTTGTTGTTGATAGTGGGTTGAATGAGTAGTGGGAGGAGGACATGATGTTTTAAAATGGTGGATAGGTGTGACTGTGACTGTGGCTGTGGCTTGGTGGTTGATGAGCTTGGTTGAGTAGTTGGGTTGAGTTTTTGGCTTGAGTAGGTTGGTTGAGATATGCTTATATGCTTATAACTAACCTAAAGACACCGACATCCCTGTTGAATCGGTCATTCACTAGCAGTTATTAGACTCAAAGCCAACCACAAAAAGCTTCCAACGGAAGAGATCAAACCTGAAACTATTTCCTTGGCATCAAAACACATCAAATTACCCAGCTGCTCAGACAAACAATACCTTCCCTGAGTTTCATCAGAACACGAGCCGCTTTGGGTGGAAATAACCCCTAGAGCAGGTTTGTACATGTAACAGATAAATTTATTTTATTGAACTGACATCGTACTATCTCCTCCAGTATCATTCACATCCAAGAAAATAATTCAAGGGGAAAACCTTTCCACAATTAATTAAATTGGTTGTGACCGGATCAAATCAAATAAATGTTGTCTTACTCCTAAAGAACTATTGGAACTCTCTCTTCTGCTAACAATCATCACCAATCAGAATCTCCTACATCTGAACATGTTTCTTTGGCGGATCACATTCACATTGAACAAATTGATTAATATGAACCAAGTGGGAAAAAAACAGACTCACATCAAGCCCAACCAAAGAATGATTCAGCCAAATTTGATGATTTGCAACAGTTGCACAAATTCTCAGCCTTAGAGTCATCTCAGCTGTCCTAAATCCTACCTTATTCCAGGCAAGTGAAACAAGGCCAGCCAAGCAGATCTACATATAGATTACATATTTAAGTAAACCTTGAAAATTTTCAAACTTGGTTTATCCCCCATTGCAGGAAGGATACACAACCTCCAGACACCCAACTCAGATCACCAAATCAAGTTACAGTTCACCACTCTAACCAACCAAAAGGCCTCTTTCAACCAGTACTTACTTCACCAGTATTTTCAGTCAGTCCCCTTTCTGAACCTAATTGCTCATCTCATAGTATTCCTTCTCCCTCTCCCCATTCCCCTTCATCCTCAACCAGAAAAGTAGATCAAACCAAGCTTCAATCATCATATCATATCTAACTTAATCATCTCAAAAACATCCTCAAGATTTACTTCAATCTTTTTATGTGGTTCTTCTTTGAAACAAACCACATCTCTATAGAACCTTGAATATCCAGCTTGATCATAGTCTAAAAAAACTGGGCTGATGAGACTTTGTCATCTCATATTCCTTCCATGTTTACATTATGTGAAGAGGCTGTTGCATTTCTCAAAGGCTCTGGCAAGGCTTTCCAACTTTTCCAGGCTGTTGATTATCATTAATAAGAGCACTCAGATTATTCAAATCAAAAAACCATCACTTCTTTTCTTCCCTTTCTCCTTCTACCCCTTAACAGTTGTTTTCTTTATCTTTTGAAATAAACTGTTGCCCCTCATCCATGTGTCCTGTTCTCACTTTAGATACCCAGGCTCACACAAATCAAATCAATGTTTTTTTATTCCATAACACAAGGCTGCCCTTTAAATGTCAATTGGCTGCAAGTTGAAACTCCAATGGCTGAGCTCAATGGATAACAGAGCTAATTCCCTCTAAAAACAATCAACCAGGTTGGTATTTATTTAGGTGTTTTTTTTTTTGAAAAAAATATTAATGTTTCTTGGACAGTAAAAAAAAAGAAAAACAAGAGGGAAATAAAGATGGAGATGAAAACATTTTGGATATGAAAAAATTGAAACTGTGATTTTTGTTTCTCTACCTTGCTCACATCTTCCTCTTCTACCTTGCCCCATTCCACATTTATTTCCCTCAATGATTGTTTTAAGACATCTAATGGTCCCACATGGACTACACTATTGAGTCCCTCCAAGAGAACAGCTCCGTGGGAACTGTGATCACATTGGTCTCAGCTTCTTTTGAGCCTGTAGCTTGCATGACCTGATCATTTTGATCAGAGGGAGTTCCTGGGAAGTTTCCCTTTGAGATTGTCCTGATTATGTGGAGATTATATTGTTTATAACTTCCAAAGAAATCCTGATGCAAGTGTGAGTTGTTGAGGATTATTTGAGGGGATTTTCAAAAATTGGGAATCATTTTTTGCAGATTCCAAAGATCTGTTTGATGGAATTTTGAAACATTGCATGCCAAGTCATACAGCTCTTTGAAAAGGTACCAAAATTCCTTTTGCAAGGCCATAACTGGAATTGGTAAGATAGAAATGATCTTCTGGTATCTTGAAGTAATTCCTTTTTTCTGAATTCAAGACTTGCCCATTGTGAGCAGATCCTTGTTATAATTGTAAGAAAAGAGAAGGTATTTGAACAGACTCAGGTGACCTTGATGGGACAGGATGGCACAACTCAATGAGGAGGAGAACTGATGAGGTCTTATTCCTTGTTGTAGACTTAGTATTTAAAGGCTTTCTACAAGTGGTCAGAATGTGGTTGAGAGGAAAATAAATAAAAGACAATAATGAATAAGATACTATTTTTGAGACTACACCACTGCCAGCATAATTGCCTAGGTTGAGTTCATCCCAGTTAAACTAGGATGCAAAAAAACCAATTTAAAGTAGGTTGACCTCAACCAATGAAATATAAAACCAAGGGGGGTCCCTTGGATTTATATTTCATCAGTTGATTTCAACCAAGTTTAAATTGGTTGAGTGCATCCCAGTTTAACTGGGATGACTTCATCCTAGGCAATTATGCTGGCAGTGCACATGAGGAAAAAATGACTAACACAGCTCTACTACACGGGGTTCTTTGACTACAAGGTGTGAGAAGGCAGTACTATTTATCTTACTAGTTATTCTATAAAAATGATAAATAACATTATTTATTATTCAGAAAAAAAGGTCTTTTGGGGATGAGGAGACAGAATTCCAACAATCCTTCCCAGCCCACTGGCCAATACATGAATTACAGACTAAATTCACATACACCTAGAATTCTTTGTGACCAGAAAACTTTGCAGTTCTGGTATGCAGCCACATTTTGAGAAGCAGGGATTTGACCAAGGGTGTGGACCCCATCTTTCCAAGTATGGATATACTTTTGGATTTGATTCAATTTGTGATTGGAAAATGGCTGGAGATGGGGCACAGATACACTTGAAACTCAACACCACCAAAGCTCTGAGAATTTAATGGAGTGCCCTAAGAGAAAATATAATCCTAGGATCAGTAGATTGTAAGATTCAATTGAATATAGCCACCACCAGGAAAAATAAATTGTCACTAGACTACAGGTGACATCAGCCTAGGTTCAATGAGCTGCCCATTAGTAGCACAGTTGGCCTTATGTAAAGACCCTTGTGGGGTACAAAGGGGCCATTGTAGCCTAGTTGTAGGGGAATCAGAGCTAGAAAAAAGCTACAGTCATTGTTTCTTGATTTCACCAGACATCAGGTGACAATTTATTTTTCCTGGTGCCCTTGCCTGGATTTTGTCTTGCCACTATGCTGAAAACAATCTTGGATGGATCTATTGCTATCTGCACAACCCAAAATGTACATGAAACTCACAAGTTACTCTTCCAATGGAAATTTTGAAGAAGGATCAATGTTTTTCCTTGCTATTTGAATGCGTAATTCTTTGAGCATTGGCTTCTGCATTCACGTGATCTCTAAAAATCACCGTTCATTACCACAAATCAGATCAATTGTGTAAATCCAACCAGTAAGTGTTTAGGTTTTGCACAGATTCTTGACTGAGTGGAGTAGATGGTAGGCACCCAGAAGCACCATTAATTGAAATAGGAATTTGACCTGGGATTCATAATCTTTCACAACTTCAGATTGGGCTTAAATGGAGGAGGATGTTGAGCTTTGTGAACTGTCTTCTTCATCTGATGATGAGTTCATCAATTTGATGTTTTCTTTATCCAAAGCTGGGTAAATGCAGGGAACTAGAGCTGAAATCATGAATGAGATTGTCCAAATGCACAGGCCACAATGATATGATGAATGTAAAATCACTACATGGTGGCCAAAAATCATGTAATTGCACAAGTTATGTGTAAGTACCAATGATATGCTGTATGAATGTGGAATGAGGTGTGTCACATAACATCACCACACCCAAATGGGGCCTTAAGAGTAAAAGAGAATGTACCATCATCTTCTCATGCATTTGAAGCATCATCAATTCTCTGAGGTTTCCAAATCAGTTCTAAAACCAATCACTGGACTACAAGCAACACACTCCAGGTGGCCAATCCAAACAAAGCTCCTCATCTGATGTTGACTCTTTCCACGAGTCAAGTTGTAATATTGATCCCAATTAAGGTTTAAGTCACAAAATGTATTTTAATGATCAAAACAGCAGCCTCAAATACAAAATCCAAAAAGTGTATCTCAGTAATATATTATCATTCCCTTCTCAAATCTAGATAAAAAATATTCATATTCTGATTAGTTGTTGTGGGGTGCTTTGATCAGAGCCATTATGGTAACATAAGAATCAAACTATGTATTTAATCCCAAAATGAATTTAATTTTGATCATGAACTATGAAAAAACCTTGAAATAGAAAGAGAAGGTCTTACCAATTGAATCAGATAGACTCCTAAACCCTGGAGATCAAAGCCACTTACTTCCCTTTTAGGCAAATCCATAACAAAATTGGAATAAATGATATCATTCCCTCCTTTACAGACTCTCTCTATGCACAACTGGTCAACATTTCAACTACATTTTTTTATATACACATCCACCATTTTCAATCCAATGAATTTGGAAGTGGAATTTGTGGTGGTCTCAATGTGAGCACTACCTGTTGAAATTTCACGGATCTCTCTCTTCTCTCTTGTGTTTCTCCCACCTTTCACTCTTTTTTTACCCTCCAGATGAATATTAATATCCAATTTCTTTCCCACATTTTGTCCCCCAAAAATGTAGCACATAAAATTCCTGAAGATACATAGTAATATAACCATCTGCTCTCTGCACCTGATCCCTGAGACTATCTTCCACTCTCTTGTAGTCAGCAGCTTTTTTCCCTCTCACAAAGCTAGAATCATTAGCCACAGAAAGGGCTTCCTTGTCTTGTTCTCAGCCTCAGAGCTTTCTTCCTTGAGGTCCTGGTTACCAAACCTTTTCTTCCTCAGCTTCATAGCTTTAACACTACCAGAAACTTCTGATCATATTTTACATTGGATATTATATCAGAAATCCACAAATTGATTTTCAATCATATTTGTAATATTCCCACCCAAAATAACACCAAAAAATAATCTCACCAGGAAGTTTAATAAAATGGAGGAAAAGAACATTGTTTCATAGAGATTGGAATTGGTATAATAACATATTCTGGGTTTCTGATATAATTCCAGATCTCAGGTGGAACAAATTGAAACATTCTCAAATTAAGTTACTTCAGAAAATCAACAATGAACAGTGATTGTGAAAAAGAAAAACCCCTTGGGTTGTTGGGGGGAGTTGCAAAAGCAGCTCCATATCCCACATTTTAACTGGTCGCAGTTGAGCCAATTCTACTTTTAATGTATCTAATCCAATAGTAGTGAAAGTTAATTTCAAAAAAAAGAACTAGCTCAACTGCCTGCAGTTGACATTCAGAAGCTCTATGTCAGATTTTTACTATTGCAGAGCAACCTGTCATAATAAAACAGTAATATCAATTAAAAATACATGTAAAATAAATATAAAATAATAAAGTTAGAATATTATTTGATATTCTAAATTGAAGTCAAATTTAACCTAGGGTCCCTCACTTACAAGTACACCTAATTATCACTCCTCAACTAAGTAATTCAAGATTAAACATATAAAAAGTACCTCTCAAGATAAAAGGTACTTGTATGCTTATATTCTTCTACACATATGCTTAAAACACATTTTCAGTCACAAAAGTGAGTTGTTGTGTAAAATAGGGGAGATAATGTAAATGATGCATGAGTAGATCATCCACAGTTGTCTTGATAAGCCAAATTTATCAAGATGAGGCCCCACTTGTGTGCTCAATAGCGCTTGATAGCTGTTCAATTGCTAGGATTCTCAATAGAGATCCATAAATTTATGGACCTCTATTGAGCTCAATAATTTAACTGTGGATAACTTTCACAAGTCTCCTTATTGTGAAACCTCCCCCATTTGAAACCCCTGAGAACTCCCCACTTGTAAAATCCCACCCCGTGTAGTGCTCCTCTGTAACTCAAGTTATCAACTCAATTTGCAGAGGAGCCCAAGTGTGGAACCGGCTTGGTACCTCAGCAATAGAGCCGGGTTATCAAGCTGTGAGTGGGGAAACTCTTGAAAAGTTAACCGTTGTGCTTGCTAAGATCTCCACAGCTGTCAAAATTGTACTGAAACAACTGTGGATGCTCTAAACTCCAAGCCCACGTACCGCAGTCCACGCAGCTTAATTACCCATGTGACTGAAGGCACCCCAAGTTGGAGTATAATCTCCAGCGCAGGATATTAAACCCAGTAACGAATCCATGCATGGAAAATGGACACCAGAGCCCTCAGAATAAGTACAAGAGGCAAAAAAAGGCAACCTAGTACCCTCATTACATATGATACATATGTAATAAAGGATACAAGGGATAAAAGAACATAGTAACAATGTTTCATGAATTAATTAGAAGTACAGAAGGTACAAAAACAAAAGTATAAAACAAGAACTGTGGCTTAATCTAGAATACAGTTAATCAGAAATAAGCCACAAATACTGATTACACAATCAGTACTAATGTACTATTTTACTTTAATTAATAAAGTAATATACTAAAATGAATATAACAAATATAAATCAATGTATATATATAACTTGGTGAATTATGCCCAAAGCACAAGCCTCTGTAGTGTCACCAAGAGGGCCAGTACTTAGCCAAAGTGCCCACAAGTTGGCCTTTAAACACCTATAGGGCCCCAGAAGAATCTCAGGACTACTTAAGTAGCTCTTCAACCACACAAAGAAGGACCATCATGCTTTTCAATACCCCTTAGACACTTACCCACCTTTTAAATTAGATACAAATCTTAATAAATAGTCTGGTAAGGTCCTTAGTAGTATTCCTTTAGCCCTGTCTTCTCTACAAAAATCACAGTTACCACCCAGCTCCACCATGCAACTTCTCAAGTGCTAAAAACTTTCCTGTTTCCACCCAGAATATCCTCAAGTTCCCATAGGATTATTACTAGTAAGTAATAACCCTTCTTTCTTGAGAATATTCCCCATTTCCTTTCCCTGGGATTTACAGCACCCCTGTTCAAACAGGCCCCAGTTTTCCAGGTACTTAAATCCTCTGCATTATGTGCAAGATACCTTTGAGGGATTAAACCACCCCTGATTTATCAGGACCCTCTGGTTTTAATGATATTGAATTTATTTAATAGGGGGTATCAAATATGACCAAATCCACAATTATCTAATCAACTTGTTTTGAAAATCCACCATTTGTAAAAACCATGTATATCAATATAAAATGGTTCAGAATTCTCAAAAGTGGAATTGTGTGGAAAAACCTAATTTACTGGTTTTAATTGTGGATTTGGTCATATTTGATACCCCCAAATATAATTATTACCCTTTTCTCTTATTTTTATGCATTAATTCCACATAGTATATTAGGGGGTATCAAATATGACCAAATGCACAATTAAAACCCGTTAATTAGGTTTTTCCACAAAATTTCACTTGTGAGCATTCTGAACCATTTTATGTAGGTATCCATAGTTTTTAAAAAGGGCATTGATAAATGCACGCCGATGGGCGCACGCCCACGCCCATCGCACTTGGGCGTGGGCACGCCTGTAGATGGGCGTGCAGTTTGCACGCCCATCTACAGGCGTGCGACACCCCCGAGGATGGGCGTGCAGCCGCAAGCCTGCCGGGGAGGACTGCAAGCCCCTCGACCGGGAGGGATTCCCTCCCGGTCGAGGAGGTTATACAGCCTCCTCGACCGGAGGGATTCCCTCCCGGTCAAGGAGGGTATACAGCCTCCTCGACCGGAGGGATCCCTCCCGGTCGAGGAGGTTGTACAACCTCCTCGACCGGAGGGATTCCCTCCAGTCGAGGAGGTTGTATACCCTCCTCGACCGGGAGGGAATCCCTCTGGTTGAGGAGGCTGTATTCCTCGACCGGAGCTGATGTCATGCGTACATTCTTGTGTACGCATGACATCAGCATGTATATAGGCAGGGGCGTGCCCCTACCTATATACATAGAATCGGCATGCAAGCCCGCACGCCCTTTTCTGAACGGGCAGGGTGTGCGACCGCACGCCTGAAGTGTTGCACGCCGATGGGCGTGCAGCCCGCACGCCGATAAAAAAAAGGCATGCAATGGGCGTGGGTGTGCGCCCATCGGCGTGCGTTTATCAACGCCCTTTTAAAAATGGTGGATTTTCAAAACCAGTTGATTAGATAATTGTGGATTTGGTCATATTTGATACCCCCTATTGTAATTAATTGTGTTACATATATCCCCAGAGTTCTTTAACTATTTTCAAATTATCTTGCACCATGTTTAGCTTGAAGGAACATTCCTTGGCATCAGGTAGGCTGACACTCTAGTGAAGCTGGTGGTGTTAACTCAACCTTTCTCAAAGGGTGAATGGACCAAGCTTCAATACACACTCACTGTACACATGAAATAGTGACTGTGCCACCAAAGTAAAATATTCAAACAGTCCAAGGTACAATGGCAGCTTGGATAAAGCATGCTACATGTTAACTGCAGGCAATTGAGCCCATTGTTGTTTTGTTTTTTGGACTGCTCACTGCAAGAGAATGACTCAGTTTGCTCAGTAATCAGGTGCAGAAGACCAAATGAGGTGTACTTCTATGTGATGGATTAGCTTCAAGCTATTATAACTGGATGAATGATTTGTGGGACATCAGGAGAGGACTGCATGCATCTTGAGGTGGAGAAAGGGAAAAAAAAGGAGTGTGACATATTCAGATGTGGAACTCCAACAAAGGATGGTTCCCCAAATTCAGCACATGTTCTCAGAATATTCCATGTCCAGTTTGATTTATACTCACTTCCCAAAGCACAGAGTTCCTTCACATGGAATCATCGAATTTACTCTTTGATTTGGTTAAAAGTACAACCTCATTACACCTTTTTCATGATCTGGTATTTCACTGTTTTCCAATAGAATCATAAAGTTTTCTGTGTGTGAAGAAAGCCTTGTGGATTATTGAGAAATCTCCCTCTCTGTATGGTACAAGGCCCAAATTATATTAGAGGTAGATTCAGGATGCCTTGCTCTAGGTCCATGCTTGATTTTTCAAGAAGGAAAAACTGTAAAATGAGCTCGATACAGTGAGGGGTTTTCCCAGTAGGCTGTGAAGGCAGAGACGGCTGCCCGACAAGAGTGGTTTGGGAGGTCAAGTGCCTTCCCTAAACGGTCAGTCTCATCTCAAACCTCCACTATCGATCTCAAAGTCGACTGACGCGTTCGCATCGCCTGCCTACCAATCTCCTCACAGACTCTCTCTCCGTGATCATGCCATCCAAGATTCCGATCGTCAAGAAGCGCACCAAGCCGTTCATTTGCGTCGGGGATCCCGAGACTCTTCTTCCTCAAACGCCAATCTAATGTGCCTTCTTGCTGTTTTACCATCAGTCGGCATCAATCCGACCGATATGCATCGGTCAAACAGGCTTGGCGTAAACCCAAGGGTATTGACAACCGAGTCCGTCGACGTTTCAAGGGTCAACTACCTATGCCCTCCATCGGATATGGTTCCAACAAGAAGACCCGGCACCTGATGCCCAATGGTTACAAGAAATTCGTCGTCAATAACCCTGGAGAAGTCGATCTTCTTTTGATGCACAACACCACCTTTGCTGCTGAGCCACAACGTTTCAGCCCGAAAGCGAATCGAAATCATCGAGAAGGCTCGTATTCTGGGCGTCAAAGTCACCAACTCTGCCGCTAAACTGAGATCTGAAGAGTAATAGCTTAGCCACCCCAATTTTTCCGGCAGTTGCTCGCCATCCTCGTCATCATTTTACGTTAAAATTTCATCAATTCTTATCAACTCGGATTGGAACTCAATCTCGGCGCGTTCAGTCTATCACATGTGCGTCGTCAAGTCCGCCAGCCCCCTTTTCCATCACACCGCGCACTATTCCTGAGTCTTAGGAGTAGTCCTCCTCCCACAACCGATGGTTATCTTACACTTCCTCAGATCGGTAAGACCGCCATGAGCATTCCTAAATTAAAATTTCCCATATTCTCTAGATGAGTAGGTCCGTCAAATCGAGCGGGTTTATCTCTCCCATGCCTGAGCTGCAGCTGATGCTTCGTGAGCCATTCCCTCCAATGGGTGTCATTTAAGATGCCATCACCGGGGAAAATTGTCTACTCATTATTTCACAGTAACCATGAATGTGACATTCATGAACCCATGAAAGTAAAAGAGACGGTCCCGACAAGCCAAAGCAAAAAAAGATGGTCCTAACAAGTAGACACGTGCTGGGATTGCCGGGCTACTTGTTTTATTCTTGGTACTTACATAGATACAATCTTGTACATATTGCGTATAAACACTTGATGCAAACCTTGACTAAAACAATGGGCAATGCCTTGGCTGTCTTGAAACATACTTACTGTGAGGAAGCTAAGTGCACCAGGAAAAAAACTCACGGCAGAAGGTGGCAGGTGATGATGAGTAACATTAATTGTGACTCCAGCGCAAACTTGGTAATCCTACACGTGTCTCAAAATGACCCCTTTGTTGTCCTCAGGGATTTGTGCCACTTTTCTTGATTTTATGATGGAATAAAGGCTGGAATAACCTCCATGTCCCCTGCCAACTACCCGAGACCTGCACTGAATAGAATATCTAGATATGTGCACATTTATGGGCAGGGGTCAACAGGGCAGATACTGGTAGCAGTTGGAATCCTGCCTTTTACACTCATCCCTAAAATAACATCAGGATTTTTTTCTTTGTATTTTAATCATGATTGCTTGGGCTAAGATCACAGTTTTTCTTTGCTTTTTTTTTCTTTAGTTTTTTTTTGATACTTTTTTATTCATTTTCCTTATAGCCACATTATGAAACTTTTCAGTTATTATTGATGTACATAGCCTAAAAAAATGATTGAAATTATTGGTCATCCTCTTCATTTGAGTGTCACCATTTTTTCCCCTTTGGAAAGTGTTTTGAGTCCATTCAAGTCCATCTTCCCTCTTCGGCTGAAATCCCTAACTTGGGTCTTCTCTAATTAAGCTTGGTCTAGGAAATTTTTATTGTGAATCAAGGGTACCTTCAGCTCATTGGAGACTTTTGTTCAGCCCCAACCACTTTCACCAATTGGGGATGTTGATGCAGACCTAAATCACAAAATTTCCAGGTACCTGTACAAGAAGCAGACTCGGATGGCCTGTTAGTGGACCAAATTGATTGATTCAAGCAAAGGAAGTGTTTTCAGTGACCAGGTCGATGGCTCATTCAATGATATTATTTTGATTGACCAATATTACAATTAATATGTAATAGATACATTTTGTTACTTTGTTTCACATGTGGCACTGGAGGACTTCCCATTGTATCAATTTATCAATGGAGAGGGAAGTCCTCAACATTTTCTGCTTGTACTATTTTTTTGAGATTGACTTCCACCAGAAAATAAAGTTTAAAACCTCCTTCTCAATTAAGCCCTTTAGGTCATGATAATTCCTCCATTTCCTTAGTTCGGTAGTTTTATTGTGACTAACTAGAGCATCTTGGTAGACTTGGAGTATTTCCTTAAGTTTCAAAGCACTATCTAGCTGGATTATTTGATCATTATGTTTCATTAGGCTTGTCTGTTGTACACCGTGTATCCAAACAGATGATTGCACCTGTCGCTCAATAGTCATTCAGCTCCTTTGAAATTTCAACCCTCTTCAGCATTTGGCGTGTGAAGTCTGTTGAGTTATTCTGAGGTCAAGCAATTTGGACTTTTTCCAGATCTCAAGTAGCAAAGGAAAAAGTAAATTGGTCTGCACTTGGTGACGCAAACCAGTGACAACTCAATCATAAAACCATAGTTCTCCGTAGTACCATGACAACACATTTGGCTTGATTTTACCGCATACCTGGATTTTGTTTCATATGTAGAACTGAACTGTCTTTGATCTTTTGAGGTTAGGAGGAATATGGCTCACATGGGGTAGACGTTTTGGTCAGCAAATCCAGAATCCGATCACCCCGTCATATTTCCCCTCATCGGGACACATTACTGTATGTATTCATAGTATTGCGAAACGATTTATCGCGCGTGCCAATTCATATTTCATGCGACACAAAGAAGCATCAGTGCTCATATCAGACTTTCTTGCTTGGCTAACATTAGCATGCAATAACCGTTTCGCAGGGTCGACGTTTTTGGTGGATGGGGGGTGGTCGTAAGATTGCTTTCCTCGCTCGTCAGACCAGCCTCGACAAGGTTCTGCACACTCGGGCGAAAGGGCTTCACCAGTAGCTTCTCATCTGGCCTGAGAAGCGCGTGCATGACACTCTCGAGAAATTCAGAGGAAGGATCAAGTTCGATTGGAGAAGCCGCACATTCGAGCTGAAGATGAAAGCAGATTAGCCAATAAAATATCTAGCCACCATAGTAAACAACGACTTACCTCAAGGATCAACCAGGGGAGACTTGTGTTGCCACTTGTGGCTCCTTTGTTTGTCACTGTCCCCAGGCGGATCCACCAATCTGGCTGAGTTTCTTTGGCTGAGCTAGCTGAAGCCATCGATCCCACGTTGGATGCAGGTCCCATTTCTGATTCAAAAGAACTTGAGTAGATGCCCCAGGACATACCTTCGACTGCGACAATGTTCGGCCTAGGGCACCAAGCAGATGGGATTGGTGTAGTCTGGGGGACGCAAATCGTAGAGCTTAACAGCTGCTCGAAAGAGTCTGGAACCGAAACGATTGAAATTCGGTAGTGACTCGGTGTCGTTGTAACCGGATAAGTTTTGATAGCGGCAATATTTTTATCCAACATCACGTCAGATGATCCACGTTCAGCATTCGTGGCAATGGGGGGTGGGGACACTTCAATGCTGTCGTCGTTGGTGGACGGTTGATCGACAGGTTTAGGTTGCGCGTCCGACTTGTTTGCGTTATCCATATGTGTCTCATGGTTCTGAGGGCCTTCCAGTTTCTCGTGTTCATTGATGGTTTCTACCGGAGAGGTGAGATCGGATGGCTGAGTTAGTATCTGCTGAAGAGGGCGATTAGGAGCTTCGGCGTCTTCAACCATTGCAATCAATTGACCGGGTCTTCCAGAATGACGCAGACAATACATCGTCCGCTGCTTTCTGCCCCTATTTCGATCATCTACCGCGTCCTCTTGTCGAGCCAGAGGCTTGGTGGGATGCTCTATCGGTGGAAGGGGCTGTCTGAAACTTCGAATCACTACAAGCCAACGTTCCCTGGGTAAAGCCTGAGTATGTCACCGTCGATCAGGGCAA
Organism: Puccinia hordei; assembly: GCA_007896445.1. NCBI lineage: Eukaryota > Fungi > Basidiomycota > Pucciniomycetes > Pucciniales > Pucciniaceae > Puccinia > Puccinia hordei. Next base: position 760,233 of record RDRW01000047.1, read on the forward strand.
ACTGTTTTGAAGAATGGATTCGGTATGCAATGAGCTAACCTGGTGATCGTGCAATAATCGATCAGTAACTAGTTGGAAGGCATCCACCCCGACTCCCTCAACTCTTGCAACGAGAGAAACGCCCATGAAGTATGCCGGTCACCAATGTAATACCGATGTAACCGGGAGGAGTGTGGTTGATGCCGCTTGAGCCTGGCACGAAGGCCCCTCGCGCGAGTACCTGCAGAGGGTCTTGTTTGGGGTAGACATTGAGTTTCGTGGCGAGTTTGGGCCATTGCAATTTTTACATTCTTCCACTCAGGCTTCAGGCCCCTTGAATATTGCCTCTTACGCAACTGGACCTGTCTCAAACTTGCCTATCTTTTGGTGTTCCACTCATCTCTGAAGGTCCATCTTCCTTGTTAGGACTGTTCACATAGGGACTTCAGCTTAAATTTAACCATAATGAGCGGGAGTTAAGACCCATGGATAAATAGTCCACACCTACGTGAGCAGTCCTATTGAGTTTTACAACTGGTGTTTTGGCTCCTGGTAACGGGTAACATAAATTCTTGCTGGTCTGATTTTGGCCGTAATTTTAACCTAAAATCACTGACCCAAACAACCATTACTATCCATAAACAGATTCTGGCCGGCCAAAAAACCCAGATTCATGTTGCACTTTTTAGGCCATCCTTCTACATCATCCTGAGACTCAATCACAGCACAGTACTTTTTCACCCCCCTTGATAACACTTCTCCTTGCTCTGCTTCCAGAATAAAACTGTTTGCTTTGTTTCCTGCACCCATATATCTTTGTGACCATCCCAATCAGTAAGGTAAACCCAAAAGAAAAAATTGTCTGCATGTTAGATTTGGCACACTGATATTTACTTATTTTATTTGATTCTGTGTCTGATTACTTCAATTATTCCAAATTTTCCCAGTTTACTAAATATTACCCTGGGTAATCATTTGTTGGGTACTCCTAACCTGTCACAGCTTGATCTGAGATCCAATTATTATTGAATATCAATTATCCTAACCCAAGAGTCCCTATAACCTGATCAGCCCCCTCCTGAAAGATGCAAATGGATGGAAAAACAAGATCAAAACAATAGCAGTGATATTTGCTTATAGGGTATAGAAGGAACATGTCAGGCAGCTAACCATAGTGGAGAAACTTAAGGAGGCCAAGAATTTTGGGTCAAAGAAACATAATTTTGAATGCAATCTACCTCCTTTAATATCCCAAATACCGGCTGAGGATAACACTCAAGAGCTGGTGTAGAAATTCTGAACAATCAGAACAGATCCTAGGGGTTATATATTAAACTAAACTAGTAATAATGAAATTTGAGGCTATGGGTGCTGTTGAGGCTTTCCTCCTGGATAATTCTGATGAAGAGAGGTTTATGAGAAAAACAAGTAAAGGTTGTGGCTGATTTAACTTGGATTAGGCTGGCTAAAGCCAATGAGATTGTTCCTAATCAATCCTACAGGAAAGATGCAGAAGGAGAAATCAATGATCACTTGTCTACAAGTGAAATAGAAAAGTATGAAGTGGCCTTTGTACTTTATGATTTCACTTTTAGACAAGTGATCATTTTCTTTCCTGGAAGTGAGTGAGGAAAAATAGTTTGTATATTTTATCCAAAGAGACAATAAATGAGGGGATTGGTAAATACAGGCCCACACTAGGGAAATGCCCATCAAAAAAAGGGTGCTGTGGAAAAAGGAAAACCCCAATGACAGAAATGGTATGTTCTGCCCTGAGACTCCAAGTGTCCTTCTTCCTGGTTGGTTCCATTTTTTCTTTGATTTCCCCTGCGGTATGAACAGCTGTTAGTAGATGACTAACTGGATTCCCTGCAACACCTTTTAATTAGAAAGTGGACCTTTCTGCTTTCTTTTGCCTTCCTGGTGATGCCCTTCACATTTATTGTTGTTGTCTACCTTTTTTTTCCGCTTTTATGCACATGCTGAAGTCAATAAGAGTTGATGTATAAGAGATCTCTTGTATGCTGAAGTCAAAGATGATAGCTATCTACTCTGATGATAAGATGAGATAATCCCTAAACTCTAATACTAAAAATCTATTTATACAAAAGATGCTCCCCGGTCATGTCCCACAATCCCTGGTACCTTCCCTGTAACCCTACTTGCCTGTATCCCTAATTCCACATTGCACCACAGTATGCCCCCAACTGCTATACCCTGTTGACCCCATAGTTGATAGTTGCCGCTGTGTCTGCCCCCTCTTTGTTTTCAGTCTGTGCCCAAGCCCCTTAGCTCCACCTGGTCCTGCCATTGTTGCACATACTGAAGCAGCCTTTGTCTGCCCAACTGATTGCTTTCCCCACCTATAGAATGATGCATGCTGCACCCTTGTGCTTTCCCTGCGAAATGTCCAGTGAAATTTGGTATGTACCCCCTTCCTCAGTCTGCGGCTGAGACCCCGGTTGCGGGCTCAGCCTCAGTGCTGCACCGCCTGTATATAAATACTCCCGCAGTGTCAGACATTGAGACAATAAGCCCACATGTCTACAAAATAACACCTTGGACATTTTGCTGTCCCTGCGCGCGGGAACGTCAACTGACAAATACATCCACAGCAACTGCGCAGTCACAGCGGATGTATTTGTCAGCTGACACTGCGGGCGGGAACGACACCCAGTTTTCCGCGGTGTAATACAAGTCACATAACCCAATGGTTAAGGACTTGTGTTTACAAAAATAAAAAGGAATAAATGAACTAAGTAAATTATCATAAATTCATAAGTTCAATTCCCATATGACTCATAATTTTTATACTTATTTTATCCAATATGTATCATTTTAATAAACTAACTAATATTAAGAAATTCTAATTTAAGGAGAGATTAATGTCTCTCAATGAATTTACCCTACATTATTACAATTTATTTATATCTCCTACAAGGAGACTATTATCATAAATTACCCCATGTAATACAAACTTTTTGAGTTATTACATTGGGGATAACATAATGTGTAATATTTAAGAGGCTGAGATTTCCTTCTAAAGGGAATTTCCCCCAGATTATTACCATACAAACCTGCTTACCTTACTATTGTTTTAGTGAGTGGGGTTTTTTATCATCTTCCATTCCTCTTTATTCTTTATCCTTTATCCCTTTTCCTAGTCACTAGAATCTTTATTCAAGTGACTAGAAGTCCTCTCCTACTCTCAGGGAGCTGTTGAGGCAATTTGCATAGAGCTTTACATAGCCACATTCCTTTGTTACACAAAGGTGCCAGCTTCTCCGCTTTCAGAGTAGAGGAGCTTATTTCCACTGGCCTCACCGGCTATAGTGAGAACCTAAAAATACAGGTTGGTATACTGTATACAGTATAATATACAAATCTGATATTTGACCCCGCGTCACATAAGAGATGGGGGCTGACACGCAGCGTGCAGCCAGGGGTGTGTATCTATCAATCCCCAATAAATGAAGGAAAAATTGGGTTACCCAAATCAGGTGACAATTATAGGAGCTTAAGGTGAAAAAACTCAATGGAGAAGGAGGACTGATGTGGACTTATTAATATTAAAAAAACAACCATGTATGAAGATGCAAAAAAAAGAGGAAATTGGGTGTTTCAAAAATAAATGAAAAAATTATACATCAAGGAACACAAATGTGTACAAGGGTGTGTTGAATCAATGAAAAATTACTTGAATAAGTTTTTAGGGATTGATAGGAGAGAATAAAGCTGTCTGAGGGCATCCTTAAACGCACCTGTAGCCCCAACTTAAATTATTAGTGGTGTCTAAAAAGGCACATGTGTTTAAAAAAGGCCCATTGTCCCTTGAGGATACCAATTTTATGCTTTTTCTATGTTAAGTTGTTTTTATTGAAAATATTATTTTCCTCTCTCACCTGGACAACTCTGGGTAAATAAAACTGGCGTGCTCCAGCAAGGTAGTATGTAACACTAGTGTTACAACATCCCCCCCCCCCTCTTGCCAAAGACACCACCCTACATTCATATGAAACAGAGAAAGAAATGGAAAATAAGAGAGAAAAATGATTGATAACATAAATATATAAAAAATCAACAAAAAACAACAAAAAAAAAAAAAAAAAAAAAAAAAACAGAAAATACTGCAGACAATATCACCTCAATTTCACCACCCATAAGTCTCTTGGTGCAGACCCATGAAAATTTTTGCCCCAAAAAACTTAGTGAAAATATACACCAACTGATCCTGAGTTGAAACCTATGTCAAAGTTTTTTTTTTCTTTTGGAATAAAGCCTCATCAGTAATGTAGAATTTGTGGCCAGAATGAATTTCCTCTTATTAGAGGCATAATCCATTGATAATCTTGCCTCCGCCTTCTTGCCTCCGCCTAGGTGTCACAATTAAGGTTTCTCTGGGCCAAGAAAATTGGTATTCTGCAGCAAGGTAAGAGCATGTATTAACACATTCTAAAACCATGAATTTTCCTCAAACTAGTTGAATCCAGTCTCTGAGAAAAAGATCTCATTCTGAACTCAGCCTGTAAATTTAGCTTCAGTTTAATCCCTTCTTACAGTTTCCACAATGAGATCTTTTCCTAATGAGAAAACATCAAAAAATGGATCAATGAATGGCAAGGAAGTAAATCAAGCCATCAGATCAGTGTTTCCAGGATCTAAACATACCCAAAGATGTATATGAAGCATTTTCTCCTTGAGTAATCATATATTTTTGTATTGACCAAGCCATCCAGTCAAATAGGAAGTGATGAATTGGTTTTAGTCACAAAAAAAATGGCAATTTATTGAGTACCTCTTCTTTCAGTAAAAGAAGACTTTAAAATTGATGCTAGGCTTCCAGTAGAGTGGAGATTTTTGTTCCATAAACCCAGAATTCAAGATTTCAGCTTTCATTACTTCATGAATGTTCTTTCTTCAATCCTTGTTGGTCCAGATTAATTACTGTGGAAACAATGTAACTATATTCTTGAGGTTTCCTTTGAATGGTCCCACCAATGTCAGCTGGCAAGTAAAACATGGTCACCCCTAGAATGGGAAATGTATTATTTTACTCTGAACTCTCTTGATCCCCATACTCTCAGAAGAGAAGATAATGATAACACCCTTTTATTCAACTCATTCATCTGAAGCTTGAAGATAAATTTACTCATAACTACTTCTAGCTTGATTGAACCTCTCAAATCTAAACATCAGATCCTCAAGCCTGAAATTCTCAAAACTTATCACCAGCTGGGAATAAGCTCTGTGGATCAAGTTTAACCCTGTCTACAACTTGGAGCCACAGTTAAATTCAAGCAAACTTCCATTGAGTGGATTAAAAAAATCCCTGGAGTAACCCCTGAGAACCAAGTCTCCATTGCAATCTTACACTGAAAAAAAAAAACTGCTTCAACAGTCACCAGTTGACATATGGTATACTTGAGTCCAGATTTGTTCTTACTTGAAGCTTACTTCAGGGCAGCTTTTGGTGCACAGTGACTATGCATCATGCACAGTCACTGTGCAGAAAAGCTTGTTTCGAGTATGTCCAGTGTAAGGTTGGAGTAAGGTTGGAGTAATATCAAAGCTCTTGCATGTCAACTGGTGGCAGTTGAACCACTTTTTCCTTGCAGTGTTATCCAATCCTTTTCAGGGTGAGAGACAACTGATGCGGCATGGTGATTTTTTAACAAGGACTGTTTTTATAAAAGATAGTTTCAAATATTCTCTGCTCAAAGAGCCACTTAATGTATTCAGATTTTGTGGTGAGGACTACCGACTTGAAATACTCAGCCCTAATTTCAAACAGCTGGGCAAAATTAAACCTGTTGTATGTCCTGCTAGGTGATTGCTTGTTCAGTTATTGACTAGAAACCCCAATTTCAGGAGGTTGTTGGATGTGGGCTTGGCTGCATGGGGGTTTTAGTGATTAGAGGCTGATATTACAGGTACCAGGATGATTCCATTGGCAAGATGAACTTAAGTCTGGCTGGTGGGGCAGTTCTGGTGTCTTAAAATCAAAGATAAATTATATTGGCAAAGCATGTGCAACACTTCTGGTTTTTCCATGAAGAACTTCTGGTGAAATCCATTGGTTAGCCCCCTCCCCTATGTGAGAATACAGGTGTGAGGGGTCTAACTAGAACCCTAGCCACAAGGATTGGTAAGCTAAACCATCCTGCAGTCAACCACTAGACATTTATGCTGATGAATATAAATTTTCATGCTCCAGAACCAGGCAGACTGAAAGCCAAGAACTGATGTCTTGCTAAGAACCAGGAGGCTTCAACCACCCCAGAACTCTTAGGCAGAATCTCAGACAAAACCAAACTTGGTAGGTTGTCTGTTATTCCTTAGCTAAACCAAGAGATAGACAAGAGCTAATGATATACTAATGTGATCATTATTTAGAAACAAACAGGGCCAAGAAGGACCTGAGAGTAGCAAATATATAACCACAAAATTCTTAGTGTTTGTGAGTTATAGATTAGAACATCAGAATCAGCTAAGACGGGTTATGACCACAGCAAATAAAAAGACCAACACTAATGCAAAGTATTATCTTCAACATTATTTGTTTTCTATTGATACAGTCAAATCACTAGTATTACTTGAATCAAACATAAGACCTCTTAGTTGTCCATAATCTTTTACCCTATCACCAGGAAAAATCAATTGTCACCTGACATCTGGTGACATCAAGAAACAACGGATGTAGCTTTGTTGTAGCTATGGTTTTACTCCAGCTAGGCTACAATGGCCCCTTTGTGTCCTACAAGGGGCTATACATGAGGCCAACTGTACTACCAATGGGTAGCTCATTGAACCTAGGCTGATGTCACCTGTAGTCTAGTGACAATTTATTTTTCCTGGTGTATTGCATCTATGTAACATTATGTGATTTGTTCTGATAATTTAGAAGGAACTATGGTCATGTCACTATTGATTACTGAAAATCTTAGTTGAATGACTTGTTATTGATCATCATTAAATAATTGAAAGGTTATGTGCCCTTTGTTTTTTTCCCCCTTTGTCTTGTGATCATGCCCTTCCTTACATCAGCCCAGTTGGTATTAAGCCCTAACCAGCAAGATTGTACCAAATTTCAGCTTGATTCTTGATTCCCACAACCATTTCAAGCCATACAGTTTATCAATCAGCAAGCCTCAGTTCAGTCAAGGCGTGGAATGTCTCAACATGAACCAGCCTGATGGATAAAAGTACTGAAGTTAGTTGAAATCATAAAATTCAACAACATAATATAATGTGAAATAAATACATCAAATTAAAATACTATCTTAGGGTTGTGAGTAAGTATAGAAAACAATTAAGCTGATAGGATGCACAAGTATGGATTGGGTATGAGGTTTCAATTTTTTATATTACAAGACAAAGCAGAGCTTTGTCAATGTGCTTGACCAACCAGTTGGCTTGTTGACGAGGTGGAGTCGCGGAGATATAGACAGTTTGAGGAATGATCCTGCGAGGAATTCTGTACAACATGAAACCGACGCCATGTGTTTACAAAACTGGATCTAATAAACAAGCAATTGTCTGAAACAATCTACATTTATCGCATAATGATAAGGGGATCCTGTTGTCCGGCGCGAGGCCACAACAGCACAGAAAAGGGGAGATGGGGTCAACCAAGCCTACGTTCGCTTAGAAAGTTTGACTGTTTGTTGATTTTGAAGTGTTTCAAAGCGATGAAAGGGAACAGGGATCGATGGTTGCCTGGGAGGGGTCAACGAGAGGGTCGGCTCGCCTTGCTGGATGTTAATGGGATGTTTGAGTACAGGACTTCGCGCGACTGGTAAGAGACAGGAATGTCGTTCTGTCGCAATATTTGGATGTTTGATCACAGGCCTTAGCGCTACAAGTTGTGCATGAGCAGGAGAAGTTGAAAGGATATGAGAGATCTTGCTAACCACGCCTCCAATGTAAAGGGTTTGGTTGCTCCTGAGCATTTCGTCGAAAGCCGAAGAAGCTATCGGTTTAGATTGAGTAGCTGGAGTTTGAGTATTCGCCGTTGACTGTGATTTTGAGGTGAACACCCACTGCTTCTGCGCGCGCTGGCTTTTGGAGCGAAACATTTGAGTTATCTTTTCCTTGAAGTGAGGGCCTATTCCAACAGGAAAGTGATGTAGATGCGGTACAAAGTCAAATGTGGACGATGAGGCGGTAAGGTTGGCAGCTTCGGCAGGACCCCTTTTTGTACCCAGGCGTTGGTAGGTTGGTGAGAGACCTACAGTGGGACATCGTTGGTTGCAGCCAAATGTGATTTTGTCAACTTCTACACTTTTCCCATCGTAGTCGTCTTCGCAAGGATTGTCGTGAGGCTGATCCGTCAGATAGCCTGATTTATGGCCTGACGGGCGACTAAACGTTAAATTCATCTCCCCTGCTTCCCGGTGTGGCCGAGAATCAGTGACAATTCAGTACATAGTTCGGCCGAGAGCCTCCAAGTACATAAATGTGTAGGTTCGGCTGGTTGTTGATCAAAAGCAGGCTCTTACTTAGGATTAGCCAACAGTTGCACACCTGTGGAGCTCGGTGCCGTCAGTTGCGAAGTGGATGTTTACCCTGAAGTTCTGATCAGCGGCAATGAGCTTGAAGGAACCTTAGCGATGAGCAGACATCTCGACTTCAAGCATCCAGAAGGAATGATACGACGAGTGTATCCTCGGAAGATGAATCGGCTACGTAGGCCACTAAAGCTGGGGCCACAGAGTGATTCCATTAATCTATCGGTGCTCATCTACCCGACCTCTTGGCTTATTGCTCGTAAAATCAACTTGAACGTGTCGGCCCCGCCTCAGAGGCATGCCCTGACAATTAGAGAATGTGAATCCTCCCAATAATATCAGCCTTGACTTTCGATTATTCAACATCCTCATCGATAGAGAAACTGTAAATTCTCGGGGAACTTATTCCAATGCTCTGCCTGGGCCTGATGGGCCTTAGACGTCAGTGAGAAACTAGCGAAGAGAGTGTGAATTTTAGCTTTGAGAGACCTCGACTCTCCTCGTCAACAGAGAACCTGTAAATTCTCGGGCAGCTCATGGGGCGAATTTGACCCTGTACACCGCGGGAGTACACCACGGGTGCTTTCGCCTTCTAGTCGCCTTTCTTTTGGCGCCTCGAAGGCGTCTTTTTCCAATTCAACAATTAACAAGATATGCAATCTGACGAAAGAGATGCGTCGCTGTCAGCTCAAGCACGCTACGGTATCTCGGTGAAGTGCGAGAAAGGGAACGGTACCGGGGCGGCTGAGGCGAAACTACAGCTAATGGACATGCAAAAGGTTGCGGAATTCCGGTTTTTTTTTTTTTGGTCACCGATTTTGTTTTGTCCCCCCAAAATGTTTTTTCCACCCGACCCCGACACACAGGGTAGCCGACTTGGTGGAAGAACAATCATGTGATCTGTATTGCTCTATATCACAATACACTCACGCCGAAGGATGCCGGAAATAACTCCTCACCCAATGATTTCCAGCAACTTCAACATCAATGGTAAGTAAAATTAGAACATTGGTATCATTGGTGAATATTTTGAGTCTGTTCATTGACATTTTGCCTCTCCAGATGATCCATTGGATGATTACAAAAAATACAACCTTCCATGATTAACTCAGATCAATCAGTGGTTGAACCATGATATTGAGCAGGATGGTGGGGCTCTTTCAGATTGTCTCAGCAACACAGCAAGCAAGTTATCCCATTTACTCAAGATTTCCAACATGGAGAACTAGTAAATGATGAGAACACCAAGACCAAAATATCACTCAAATACAAATTGTTCTTTTCAGTCCTGGAAGAGAAACCAACTAGCCCTTGTGAGAAAAAACAGAAGGCTAGCACAAGAAATAACAAGGAAAAAATCAGATCTCTTGCATCCAATCCAGGTAAATTGCACTTTGAATGGGACACAGAAAACAGAAATCTACATGCCTTCAAGATGGCTGCTATCAAAGCAATCAAGATTCTTGATGAGTTTGAAGTGGAAGCTCATTTACAAGAGCAAGAAGATGAGGGAGAACTCATTTGGGGAGCTACTATTCCTCACAATGGACAATTTTCAAATAAAAATAAGGCACTTTTGGACAACAATGAAGATCTGTTGGAGTTCCTCAATGAATGCAAAGGGCCTTGCAAAGGAAGGTGATTCATTATTACTATGATCCAGAAGGATCCCAAGATTTCAGCCCAGGTGAGCCAGGTGTTTCTCTAGATTGGCACTGTTTGGAAAATTTCTCTGATATCTTCTTTATAATCATGAAAGAAACAAAAAATTCTCAAATTTCTCAAGAAAACATAATGCAGCCAAAGAAGAAGAAAAAGACGCTGAGCCCTCTGCAGGGGCTGTTTTCTCTGCAACTTTCATGCAGAATATTTGAGAGCTTTGGGCCACACATGAGCCGTATGAGGACTTATTGGGATCAGCCAAGGTTCCAGTTTTCATCAACCCAAGCAACCCCCAAGAGTGTATAAAGCTGAAAATGGACCAAATCCTTTTATGGGCAAGAGTGGTGGTCTGCCCTTTGTTCCATACATGTCAAGCTAGGATGAATGACTGATCAGACTCTTTTTCAGGAGGAAAACCCAGAGATCACTGTTTTCAAGCCTCCAAAGTCTGATTCATTTGCATTCACAACAAAATCTAAGTGCCTCAATTCCAAGAATGGCAATCTGATTATACCCAGAAGATCAAATTCTTTAACCTCTGCTGCTTCAACCTTGAATCCATCTTGTACTGCCACAATCTCCCTGGTTCCATGCGGCTGGATTCCACAGAGGGAAGCTATGATGGGGTGGAAACACGCTCCTTGTGGATGGCTGGGTATGCCTCAACCAACCTTTTTAGCTCACATGAACCTAGCAGGATTCACCTCAGCCACTCTGGCCAATCAAAACTCTGCAGAAAATCTATTTCCTCTGTTTAATATGGCAAATCTAATTTCTTCAGTTCTTGGAAACAAGCAATCCCATCTTCTCTGATGCCATCAGACAATGACCTTGACCTGGAAGAATTCTTTTGATTTGCACACATTGTAGGACTCTTGTGGGACACTAAATATAGTTTGGTGAAATATCTGCTGAGGGGGAAATAAATTGCAAATAGGTTGAAAGGCTGTTACAACTTACGGGTGGTTTGAAAGACCTGCCCCTCTAAATGGTACTATGCAAATAACTAAGCAATTTGTAATCAATATTTATAAAGATGTGGCTGATTCCAAGATAGATCTTACTTTTATATAGTAATCTCTATCAGACCTAGATACCTCAAATCACTATTTGTGTAGATCTGTTAAAACTTCTGATTATGATGGATAAAATAAGCCAGTGGGATTAACTATGTAAGATTTTTTTTTACTAATACTGGGCTGTTGATTGAGAAGGTTGGTAATGATCTCTCCCTTAAGAAATCTATTGATAAGGCACTTGAAGCAATACTAGAGCTTCTGTTAATACTACTACTACTTGTTACTGCTACTACTAATATTTTTTAGTCTAGATAAAATAACACTGTGACCAAACCTCTGTAGGCTGATGATAAAAAGGGAACTGAAGAGGGGGACAGATGCCTTCTTATATATTGAAGAGTGAGGGATTTATGCTCCAGGGGTTATGCTACAGGAAACCACCAATACACCTTATCTTCCTGCATAGATTACCCTACAAGTACAAAAAATGAGAGAATTATGCTGCAGGAACACACCTATACACCTCATCTACCTGCATATATTGCACTGCATGGCATCATGTTTTGATATGGGAACCAAACAACCTGAGACATAATCCACATGCCTGCCTGACCAGCTGTTAAATCCTTGCACCCAGACTATTGGGGGTCAAAGCCTCTCCTCCCACTTTTCTCCTTCTTCCCTTCTTCCTCCTCACCTAATTAATTCCTGCCTCCAAATCACAAAATTCTGATCCCTCAACCCTTATAATACCATATACCACCACTATAAAGGTAGTATACCCTTATGCCTGTACCAATAAAACCCTTCCATCCTCCCTTCCATACCTGGCTGAGACATGTTCTCCCAATACTTACCACCTTACCTTTTACCTTCCTTGTTGAGACAAGTTCTCCCAATACCTTCCACCTCTTATATTCCCTTCCTCTGTACCCTATTCCATTCTATGTACCCCTTGTCCTTCATTCCATTCCCCCATAATTCTGTGATATATGTAATCCTATTTTCCTGCATAGAAGTTTATCTTACATTCATTATACTATTCCTCCTCTTGTAATTAATTTTTCTTGTGTATATGATATGTCAATTCTTCTACAATCTGATTTTTGAATTGTCATGAAAATGGAACAACACGATGTTGAACTTAATCAAAAAACATTAGATGGTCTTGAAGAGCTAGGTATTGCTCATTTTTCTCACTTTCATAGTTTTTCAGCTGCAGAACTTGAAGGCGCAGGGGGTCAAATGGATCACACCAGAAGACTCATGGACAAGGGGATTGCTAAATACAAACCCCTGGCGGCACACCCTTAAAAATAGGGTGGGCATCCCTCAGACCCTTTTTGAAAAGGGCGTGCAGTGTGGGAGAACTTATATACAGGCGGTTCAGCACTGAAGCTGAGCCCGCAAGCGGGGGCTCAGCAGCAGACTGAGGAAGGGGGTACGTACCAAATGTCACCAGGATTTTTGCGGGGAAAAGCATGAGGGCACAGCATGCAACATTCTGTAGTTGGCATGGGCAATTGGTTGAGCAGACAAGGGCCGCTTCAGTATGCACAACGTAGGAGGGACCAGGTGGAGCCACAGGGCGCAAATGGAGCGGGGGCAGAAGGAATGGGGAAGAAGCAGGGGCAATGACCAACTGCGGGGGTCAATGGGGTATAGAGGTTGGGGGTATGCTGCGGTGCAATTCGGAATCAGGGAGACAGGCAAGTAGGGTACCAGGACGGTCCCGGGGATTGCGGGACATGACCGGGGGACATTTAAAAATAGAGGGTTGGGTTAGAGTTTGCGGGGATCATCTTATCTTATCGTGGAAGTAGATAAGCGTACACAGACATCACTTTACTTGAAAAAGAACTCTGAGCAACTTTCAGCGTGTGTGGACAAGCAGAACTGAGAAGGGCATCACAAGGAAGACAAACGCAAGCGGAACAGCCCACTTCCTGAGTATAAGGTGTTGCAGGGAATCCAGTTAGTCTTCTGCTAACAGTTGTTTATCTCGCAGAGGAAATCAAAGAATCACTGGAACCAACCAGGAAGCAGGGCATCCACGGCGGAACATACCTTGTCTGTCATCAGGGTTGCCATTATTTACACAGCGGTCTGCACACCCTTTTTTGGGTGTCAGCATGCCTGTAGATGGGTGTTCCCATCTACAGGTGTGCAACACCCACCCAAAGATGGGTGTGCATTTGCGTTCAAACAAGGGTGTGAAAATCACAGACCCTTTCTATGCACATAGGTGGGGGCATGCACGTCCCCACCTATACACATGCATATTATTTCATAGTCCCTGCACGCAGGGACTATGACGTAACCCTGCCGCACCAAACCCCTACAGCCCCCCCAGAAGATAACCTACTTGACCGGAGGGATTCTCTCTGGCTGAGGAGGTTATACAACCTCTTCAACCAGAGGGAGTTCCTCCGGTCAAGGAGACTATAAAACCTCCTCAACCTGAGGGAATCCCTCTGGTCAAGGAGACTATAGAAACTCCTCAACCGCAGGGAATCCCTTCAGTAAAGGAGGTTTTCCCATGCCCTTCTATGTATATGGGCAGGAGCGTGCCCCCACCTATATACATGGAAAGGGAATGCAAACCAAATGCCCTTTTTTTTGAACAGGGAATGAAACCGCAAGCCCATCTTTGGGTGGGTGTTGAATTCCTGTAGATAGGTGTGCAAACTGCACACCTATCTACAGGCGTGCTGAAACCCAAAAAATGGCATGCCCCTGGTGTGGGTGTGTACTTATCAATCCCCCATGGACAACCTAAAGAAATATGAGAAACATTTAAAATCATGCCACAATGCTAACTGTACCCAATGAATCAGATTACTTGTAATATTCACTTGTAATATTTTTCCTTTTGCAATATCTTTCATTTTTTGTCCTCCTAATACAAAAACTATGATAAAAGACATCTTGAAAAAATCAAAATAGCTGAACTTGCTTTCTGAGTTTGTTCAATTGAAGAAAACACATGTATCCTTTTGTGTCCCCCTAAGTTTGTTCAATTCAAGCTTGAGGTTTCTTTCTATCCTTTTTTTCCTCCTAAGAATAACACATGTGCAACATATTTTTGTAATTTTATTTATTTATTTTATATAAATAATGGATTTTCAGTAATAATAATAACTAATTAATGTTGAAACTGAAAGAAAAAATGAATAGGAAAAGAGCGGGTAGATAGCCTACCAGTGAGATCACAAAAAATAAAAAGAAAGAAACATTGATTTTGGTCTAATCAACTTAATTGCCAGCTCCTCAAAAGAGATCCCTGTTGAAATCAGCAGAAAATACAAGACTTATGAATGAACCCTTCAATCAAATCATAGTCTTCATTTCCTCTGGTCAAAAAATACTTGTATCACCGCAACACCAACTTGTAGACTGAAAACCCTTTTTTGATGGGGTTAAAGTTGGGAGAATATGGAGGGAAGGATTGCACAAGGAAACCTTGAGACTCTAAAATTAAAGCAACACAACCATTGTGGTGAATTTGAGCATTATTGAGGACCAGAACACTTCAAGGAGCAGGGAATGGATTCATTGATGGGACCTAAACCCATAGATTTGTAAGATAATCTATGACCCTGCACTGCCAGCATAATTGCCTAGGATGAAGTCATCCCAGTTAAACTGGGATGCACTAAACCAATTTAAACTTGGTTGAAATCGACTGATGAAATATAAATCCAAGGGACCCCCCTTGGTTTTATATTTCATTGGTTGAGGTCAACCTAATTTAATATGGTTGTTTTCACAGTACTCTCCAACAAAAAATCCTGAAGAGTAAACCAGAAATTGTTTATTTAGTTTTAACCAATTAATAATTTACCATACTAATTTATTTTTTAAAACTCCTTAACCTTCTGTGCAGCTTCCACCAACGTAGACAAACTCACCCCTGGACTTGATTCACTGCAGGTTACAGAAAAAAGTACCACAGCCCATGAAATAAGAGAAACATATGAAGTTATCACTCACAGGGAAGCATACTTAGCCCCTTCAGATCAGTCCCCAGGTGAATATTCCACCTAAATAATTATAAAACATATCAAAAACCAAGAAATTCCTAATAAATTTCATGCCATGTTTACTATGTCTACTCCCTCCCTTAGAACTAGAGGTTACAATGGCCAATCAAGGGAGAACAATTAAGAATCAAGAATTTTATTCCCATAAGCATCATTTTTTACCTATGGAAAACAGGAATCTTTAATTAAAATTATTTATAGAAGTAATAAGACTGATATTAATTCCAATTCCTCTGATTCAACTTCCAGTAGAGGAAAATATGAGAGGTTCTTTTACATGATGAAAGAAAACAATAATTGTTAAAGGATGTGCACAACAAGACCAGATAAAATTCTGTGAAAGCCCATCTAAACTATTGCCAGGAGGATTTCTGTCACATGGTCTGCCTCAAAGGTCCACCTGCAACCCTCCACTGCACAAAGGACTTGAATACCCTCCACTTAAGTCCAGGAATCCTTTTATCTCTCCTCAATACAACCAATCTTTCTGCCCAAAATTGGAGACCCCATGGTCAAAATTCAAGCAATCTGAAATCCAGACACCCAAAGAACACAGGGAAGAACACCCAATGGCCCAGCCAAATCTACCCATAAATGGTGTACCTAGGGAGATCCTTGCAGGGTAATTGTCAGCTATGTGTATGAAACGCTGGCTTAATTTCTATAAATAAAACAGGTACTGTCACTGTGCTGAAAGGTTATCTGAATAAATATGTACTTTATTCTCTCTATAGTGTCCTAACTATGCACAGAGGATAACCTAAAACTCCTTATAATTGTAGATTTGATATACAAATCAATCAATTGGAGAAGACCAATAGTTAACCGTGTAGGTTTGACTATTCTTTGTCTTTTTGGGTAAGATGTAGCAATATAAATTGATATTAAGCAGCTGGAAAGCACTTAAGCTGATTGGCTACTGTCAGAGGTGGTAGTCTTGCAGAAACTGCTTTATAAGGAACAGATCAAGGCCAAAAGATGGGGAATTCTAAGGTAACTTGAGACTATTTCCAGTAGTAAAAGGTTGGGTTGGATAAAAGGGGATACACTACTCTAATAGTAGGAGGAGAATATTCAGAGTACTTACTAAAGTGGTACTGGGGGAATATGCTGAGTATCCAATCCTAGGCCAGGAAACAGCCTCCTTTTATATTCTAGAGATTCTTTGTGGAAAGTTCTAGAATATTATGTTAAATTCTACTCTAATGTATTACAATTCAAATGTACTGTGATTTAATGGGAATTGTATTATATTGAGTACAGTATTTTCTATTTCCCCATGACCTCATGACATGTATGTATAACCAATCACATCATGGGACAATTCTAATAATAGAATAATACTGGGAAATTACCACGCACTTGTGCAATTTCCTTCTTATTAGCATAACTTTAAGTTCTTATAATTATGCACATAAGTTTTATTGTCTCTCAGCTTTTATTACAATAATTTATAATCTATAATTTCTGCGGTTATTCCATCTCCTACTAAGTACCTTCTGAGATATGGTAAAGTAATAGAAGGAGTTGGAATTTGGTGGTGGTTTGAGTGAGGTGCCCCACCTAATTTTGTATGAAAAGTCGATTCCTGTAATAATATTCTAGGATATATTATTATTAATACAATATTTTATTATTTTTTACATTAAGTCAGTCTTTAGGATACTCTGGAGTATCTCTAGGGCTGACAGTAATTACCAAAATCTGGAACAAGGCAAAATAGCCCACCAAGAGCACCAAATTGAGGAATCCCCATAAATTATCTTAGTGTAACATCTAGTGATAGTAATTGTAGTGTAAATCCTGATAATCAAAATACTAAATCCACTCCAAATTTAAACTATCAAGCAGAAGCCTTTAAGAAAATTTTAAACTCTATGAATAATAGAAGTAAATCATTTTCAAATTCTTTACAAGAAATTTGCCGTAAAATTACAAGGGCTACATGTGAAAAAGTTAACTCTTAGGATAGTAAAGTATTCCTCATCCAAGAAAGAATGGGAGAGATGGAAACCAAGATAGATATGTTTAATTCAGAATTTTAAAAACACTGTAAACAATTTGGGACAAACCTTTCTAAACACTGCAAGAAAAACTGGCTCAGCTGCCTGCAGCTGAGCCAATTTACTTTGCAGTGTAAACCTACTAATCAAATTGATTATTGGGTTGAAAAAGAAAAGTAATTCCAACCAAGATCTTATCAAGAAATTTGACCAACTATATTTAAATTGTAACAATTTACAAACAGAAACTACAAATAAAGGAGATTCTCAGTACAAAAGATTTGAAGATTTAGTAAGCAGAATGGAGAAGAAATTTACTTGTTTTCCACCAGAAATTGAAAAAAATAATAATTATAATATCATGCACAAGTTGGAAGAACTCCTGAATGGAGATTCCCAAACACACAAGAGGCATGATAATATAGCTGCTACTGGGGATGACAGTCAACAAACACCCCCAGACATTGAAAACCTCTAGTATCAAAGGATATATTTCCAAAAACTTTCAATAGCATTCCCAATGCTCCTAGAAGATCATAATCTGATTCCTGATATTTCAATTAAAAATGTGGAAACCATGAGAACTGTAAGATTGGGTGAGGACAAAGCAATCCATAAAGTGTTTCTAGCAGGTCTTCCAAAAATCATGACTACTTCAAGTTGATTGACTGGCTTGAAACCTTGAAAGAAGATACAGATGCCCCTGATAAAATCATCTGCTCCAAACTATAAATATTGTTGCAAACTCATGCATGGTATAATTTTAGAAAGAATAAAATACCAGGTAACAAAAATTGGTCCTTGTGGAAAACTGAAATTATAAATGAATTTTTAGTACTCCTGAATGGAAAAAAAAAGTTAAGACTAATTTCAGGAAAAATAGATTTGAAATACAAGGTGATATTGAACCATCTGATTGGGTCACTAAAAAAGATTACAGGATTGAAGCAATTGAGAGGAACCTGTATAATGCCTCAATTATGATAAATTATTGGCTCCATTATACCACAAAACTGGGTACCAAATGCATCACACACTGGATGAAGACAGACCTGACTGAATTTATTAATCAAATGGGAAGTATAGTTCATGTAAAGAGAAGAGATAAGAAAGACAAATCTAACTAATTTAAGAAGGAAAATTACAAAGATTATAAGAAAGTAGATCAGAAAGACCCCAAGGAACAATGTGAAAAACAATTGACTTGATATGAATGTGGGAACAAAGGAAATATAACCACAAATTCCCCAAAAAGAAATCTGGCAAGAAAGTAAATTGAATTAAAAATACTGATGGCAATAAAGTACACATTAGTGATGGCTCTCATTCCAGTGTTTATTCCTTGCCAGATGACTCTGACTCCAGCTCTTTTGACTCAGATTCTGACGCTGAAGGCACTCATGCCATTATATCCCCAGATGCATTTAAAATATCTCATACTATAAAACTGAATGATAAGTGTAAGCCACAAAAACTCAAGAAATTACTGTTATCCAAAGCAACCCATACTGGAAATATGCACAGGACTGGTTGTACACATATCACTACTTTTATTTGGAATAATTTCAAATTAAAATGTTTAATTGATGGCAGTGCATTTTTCTCCATTATAATGCCCAAAATTATTAGATACAATACTGCCCAATTCAAAGAATGATATGTCCCCCTTTAATTCTACATAATTCAACAGCTGTAATATTAAACTGAAACCACTAGGTATCATTCAACTAGATGTTATATTTCCCCATAATAAAACTAGCATACCTAATAATAAAACTAGCATTGAAATAACTGTGGAACTCACAGTTATGGAAGACTTTAAGATGAGATACATTATTTTGGGAAATAATGATATAATTAATTATGGCATAGATTTCATGAATTCCAATGGAAGATAATATACAATTAATATAGATGTATTCACCAACTCTGAACTAGGAATATTAGAGAAAATGAACCTAGAGCAACTGGAATGTAATGCTGTAAATGGCAATAAGTTTGACAACATAATTTATGAAGCTAAGATAGATGATACTCTGAATCTTACACAACAATAAGAATTAAATAACTTGTTGCACAAGAAAAAACTTGCATTTGCTACTGCCAATGCACGCTTGGGAAGTATTAAAGGTCATGAAGTGAGGATAAACCTGAGTACCACTAGACCTTATCCGCCTTCCCTGAGGAAAGCTGTCAGCCTTAGAGACAATAAGTATGTCCTAAACCTACAGTTAGGCCAACACTTATTGCCCTAAAGACTTCAAAATAAACCAAAGTCCCCTAGAAAAAGGGAAATAGAGCTTTGCAGCTCATGTAATAATGGATAAACCCATAATAAACAAAACACATACCTTATAACATGTGAAACCTATGGATAATTACCTTATCCTTGGAAAGATAAGGATTATAGTCTAAAGGGAAGACATAACCCATAGAAGATACTGTAACACATATTGTAACAGTACAAATGAATGGTTTCTACTTTGAGACTAGTGGCCATTCCAGATTGAGAATACCAAGCCACTAGTTTCTACACTAGGCCCCAAATATCATGTGTCAGATTAATTACAGGACACATGGTCTATGTACAGCTTAAGCCCACATGGTAATTCAACAAGGAGGTTGAGAATTACACATGTACTTATACAGGCACTAAAAAGCTCCCAGCCAAGTACTATTTAAAGAAGTACTCTAAGCTGATGGAAAGAAAACATACATAAACACACCCATTACTGCCTTCTTGGTTTTTCACCCAGATTTCTAAGTCACCAATTAGAATTAGATTCTTATTATTGCCTTACAAGTCTTTGAAGTAACCAACCAGCCAGTATTCTGTTTATCAGCACCATGTCCTCCCTTATATCACCAACAATCCATCCCCTTAAACAAAGGACCCAAATCTGTCCTCCTCTTTTGGTTAAACAAACCCAACTACCCTTAAAGTGCTTTATTGCAGACCTATATTCTAGGTTGGAGGTTGTCCTTTGGCAACTTAGCTCCTTTTATCATAAAGTTGAGCTTGAGTTCAACATACTCATTTTTGTTAGCTTCTACAAAGCTTTTTTCCTTGTGTGTCCTGTTGTCACTAAAGAGACCCAGGCTCACAAAAGCTGCTTTCCCAGCCTACTAATACTCAAATCTATGTTTATTCAATTGTCAAATGTGCTAAATATGTTTTTCAAACTATCAATTATTTATTTTAATTGAAGGACTTGTGAAAATTAATGATGGCCCAAGTTTCAGTTTTGAACATCCTCCATTGTCCCTAGGGCTGACAAATCTGCTTAGTCCAGTAAAAAATGGGGCTTTATCAATGCACACCCCTGAATTACACAAGCCGTTTTTTGTCATGTTTGGTCTGCACAACAGCCAAATTTGGTGTGTTTGGGTCACACACCAACCTAAATGTGTGTTTCAAGCTAATTTGCTGTTTGTAGCCAAGGTTTGGCCTGCCAATTTAACCAAACTTGGCATGCAGATGAACACACCATTTTGATTTGGTGTCTTTATACACACACCAACAATGGGAGATTTTAATCTCCCATGGGTCACACCAAAACCAATAAAAAGCTATACAAAATGGCTTGTGGGAGTATAAACTACCATATGCTGCTGATTTCAGAGACCTTCAAGTTGAAGATCTCTGAGGTCACAGACAGAGCTCTACTCTCTGGATGACTGCAAAACAACTAGCTCAACTGATGGCAGTTTACATGCAGCATGCTCCAACCAAGCTACTGCTGATGACCTGTAAAGGAGAGGTATTCCAGAGTATCCCAAGTTGGAATCCACCCTCTGAATTCAGAACATTAAGCTGCTCATGCAGATTTCTTTTTCAAGTGGTTGAGGTAGCTTCCTTGCCTATACAGTAAGAATATGTTTTAGTAGTCTGATATGTAAGTTTTCAAGATCAAGGGAAATTATTAATTGTTTCATGTGGAATAATCACCTTTCTTTTTTTTTTTCTGAAAAGGTAAAAATCGATTAAATTTAAATTATGTCATCAATTTTAACCCTTTATCAAGAACTCCCTCGCTCTGGCTAGTGTGCTCTTAACTCTGGAGAAGAGAGTAAGTTAATTTAGACCATCATGTCCCAATTACTAAACGATCAAGAACCAAACGATCTATACCTTCATCACTACCCAACCTCAACCTCAACCTCAACCTCAACCTCAACCTCAACCTCAACATCATCCTCAACCTCAATCGAATCAAATCAACATCAACTCACACCTTATTCGGCTAGCTTTAATCAAAACTCATTCCAACCTACTCCAACCTTCAACCAACAACACCATCAACTCATGACCACACCACCCTCAAAATCTTCACATCGAGTCTATCCAATCAAGAGTTTAGTCAAACTACCCAACTCATTCTCACCTCAACCAACAACAAACCATCCCAATCACTATCATCGAAAACAACCATCATCAACAACTCAACCAACAACCAACAACACTACAAAACTAACAACAACAACAACAACAACAACACCACCACCACTACCACCACCATCATCACCACCACCACCACAACAACCTTCCACCCCACCATCACCACCCGGCTCTCATACCGAAAGCTCATCCCATTCTCGCTCTAATACTAGCGTCTCCTCATCAAACCCAAGCAGACGGACAGACGCTCTACCACCCATAGTCGAACAGAGCATCAGTAGTAGCAATGGATCCTCAGACCAGGGTCAAGCCTTTAACGAAAAGATGGGCATCGGTCGAGCTAGGAAGAGCTCTACCACTAGATTCTTCCTTCCACCCAATCACTCATCAACAACCTCACCGATAAACAATCATCATCGTCAGACAAATAATACTCATACGACGACTAATAATACTACTACTACTACTACTACCAATCATCATCAGCATCATAATAAACCACCTGCCTCGATGTTAATCAACCTCAGCGGGCTCACCGACTTTGACCCCTCTGCAATCGCCACCTTCTCCTCATCTCGTCCTCCCTCGGCTCGCTCTCAGGACTCCTCTTCTACCAATCATCTTAGTACACCTAACCAAGCCATCTCAACTCACTTCCAAACCCCTCCTAATCAATCCAACCAAGCCCTACCACCTCCCAACTCATTTCATCCCAATCCTTCTTCTACTACTACTACCACCCCTTCAACCAGCTATCACAATCCATCCCACCATCACTCTCACACCGATCTCAAATCTAAATCCAAACTGGAACGCATCCACTCACTCACTCCCCTTCACCCTCCACCCTCCTCCGACAATCAATCTACTCCAGGCCCACCCACCATCGAAAAGCCAATCTCTATCGCCGGAAGGAGTCATGCCGCCCACTCCCTCGCTAACCAATCATCCCACTCAGATCTAAGCCAGTGTAGCTCTCCACCAACGATCCTCTCCGATCCTGATTCCTACATAACCACCCGTTTCGAGTATCAACAGAGTGAAGACGGTCTACTGATCCTCACCGGGCGCAAGGGTGAATTCACCGCATGCGAGGACGAGCCCATTCGGATCCCAGGTGCCATCCAAGCCTTTGGAGTCCTGATCGCCGTCGTCGTCCATGGCGAAAGCAATCCGATCACCATCCCTACAGTTCATTACGACCCTCACGACCCTGCCAATGGAATCATTCCTCCTACCGCTCCGAGCTTTGAATCAGATGATGACCGCGAAGAGATCGTTAACATTAGCAGGCTAGAAGTCGTCCAAGTATCCGAAAACTCTAGGCATATCCTTGGCCTTAGCCCCAAGCTATTGTTAAACCTATACTCCTTCACAGAGGTTCTCACTCGAGATCAATCTCAGCTACTCTGTGATAACTTGGAAGTCTGTCTAGATAGCTCCAACACATCCACAGCTGGCCCACACACCTTTCGGATGACTGGTCGAGGTGGAATCGGTACCGGGATCGATGGCCCAATGAGTCACACCGAATGGACCTGTTGGTGTGCCGCCCATCGACCCGATCCAGTATCACGTCCCAGATTGATCATTATCGAGTTCGAACTCGAGAACGATGAGATCAATCCACCCTCCACTGTCTCCGTCGAGCCAGTGGACGAGGACGACCGAGGTGGGCTAGCTGGCAAACCCTACGAACCCACCGAACAAGATTTGATCGAATCCACCATGTCAATCAATAAACCTCTTAGGGCACTAGCCCGTCTCAGACGAAAAGGTAAAGACTTTAGCGGCGATAGCGTTGAAGTACTTTCGATCCTCAGTCAACTCAATAACCAATTCGATAAGGCTAATGATATGCCAACGTTCCTCAAGATGGCCGTAGGTTTGGTCAGAGAACTCACGGGATTTGATCGTGTGATGATCTACAAGGTTAGCTAGTTCTTCTCCTCCTTCTTCTCTGCTAAAGTCCTCAATACTGAAATTTCCAGGTTCAATTCGAATCCAGTTTGATGAATCTTGGAATGGTCAAGTCGTCGCTGAACTGGTCGACTGGAAGCGAACTCGCGATCTCTATCGAGGCCTCCGATTTCCAGCATCAGGTTAATCATTCTTCTATCTCACAAATCATCCTCAACTAACTTTGACATCTCTTTCATACGTTCTCAAAAATAAAAACCCCCTATATAGACATACCCGCACAAGCTAGAGAGCTATACAAAATTAACAAAGTCAGGATGTTATACGATCGGGACCAACCAACTGCTAGGCTGATGTGTAAATCTGAAGAAGAGCTTTCAAAACCCTTGGATATGACTCACTGTCATCTCAGAGCAATGAGTCCAATTCACATCAAGTATCTAGCCAACATGGGAGTAGTGAGTCACTCATTCTTCTTGCTATAAATAAATAATCATCAATCTACTGACTTTCCTGGCGCCCCTAACTACTGCTTCATCAGAGATCATCATTTTCCATCTCGATTATAATGAATGATGAATTGTGGGGATTGATATCCTGTCATAGCTACGGAAGATTTGGACAGAGGGTGACCTTTCCAACTCGTCACTTTTGTACGATGTTGGGCGACACGGTCTCAAGGAATATTCACCGCTTGAATCTATCTCAACGATTACAATCGCGTAAATTAATCAATACCACCTCGACCTCGAAAAACCCATCGGGTTATATCGTCGCCAAAGCGGAAGATTTACTATGGTTGTTCGATGCTCAATCCGGAGTACTCTCGATCGGTGAAGAGGCTAAGATCTTGGGTACCGTTTCCAATTCTCAAGAAATCCTGGCCATTCTAGAGTATCTCAGAGCCAGGCAATTCGAGTAAGTAAGAGAGAGAGAGAGAGAGAGAGGCTATACTTTTTGGTCCAACTTTCCTTTTTTTTTTTTTTTTCTTATTTTGCTTGCAGCACTATTCAAGTTTCCACAGACATCAATCAAACATTCCCCGACATAGAATACCCAGGTGGATTTGAATCAATCTCTGGTGTCCTCGTCATTCCACTGTCGAGAGGTGGTCAGGACTTTATTTGTTTTTTCAGACCAGCTCAGTCCAAAGAAATCCATTGGGCCGGTAACCCTCATGAGAAAGTAATTAAAGATGACAAAAACGTCAACATCTTGGAACCTAGGAAATCTTTCAAAATCTGGTCCGAGGTAAGCAGTCATAACAAAATTCCTGCACTTTTGAACGTTGTATCTGACCAAAAGGACATAAAAAAAACACTGTTCTATTTTGATTTTTAAATTAACTTTTATAGACCGTCAAAGAACGTTCCAAGGCTTGGACCGACGAACAGTTAGAAACTGGCTCGGTCTTGAGTCTGGTTTATGGAAAGTTCATTGACGTTTGGAGACAGAAAGAAGCCGCCGTACAAAATAATCAGCTACAAGCCTTACTTTTATCCAATGCAAGTCACGAAGGTACTCTTTCCCCTTTCTGAAAACAAGACAGACCACAATAGATTTCACACCTCGTCTCTAAATAATGTTCCGCCCGCTCACCAATTTCAGTCAGGACCCCGTTGCATCAGATCTTGTCTACTTTGGAACTCGCTCTTGACGGTCAGCTCGATGAAGATACTCGCGATAATCTGTCAAAATCTTATTCTGCTTCTAGATCTTTGGTACATGTGATCAACGATCTCCTAGTAAGTGAACCTGAGACAAAATCATCCACTAGAGACAACTTTTGAGCCTTTTTTTTTTTTTTATTCACAGGACTTGACGAAGGCTGAACAAGGTGGCGACTTGTTCTCAAGAGATCCATTTAATCTACCATCAACGATCGAAGAGGCTGTCTCAATTCACCAACGTGAAGCCGAGAGGAAAGGCTTAGTGTTTGAGATTGTTGAGGATCCTCGAGGGGCGCCTCCGATCCTCCAAGGAGATCGAGCACGGCTCCGACAAGTTGTCTCGAACTTGGTCGGAAACGCTGTAAAACATACCATTCAAGGTCTCATTCATGTCCAATGGGGCTCTGAGGCCCAAGAAACTATTCAACCCCATCCTCAAGAGCAGGCGTTGATGCCCGAAGACATTGTTAGGTCGGCTTTTCTAAACAACTCCGATGATTGGCTTGATAGTTTGTGGGGCTGATGAACTACGGTTTTTTCTGAAAACAGAATTTCGGTTGCTGTTACTGATACCGGCAAAGGCATTCCTGAAGCTCAACTTGAAAATATCTTTCGTGCCTTTGAACAAGTTGGCTCTGGAGAATCACAGGATGATCGACTGTGTGAGTCGATTGGTCTCGGACTTGCCGTCGTTGGTCGTGTTGTGCACAACATGGGTGGACAGTTGCGGGTCGATTCAACTGTGGACCAAGGTTCAAAGTTTACGATCACCTTACCTTTTGTGGTGCCTAAGAACAATAACTCGCGTGGCTCGACTGCGAGGAATTCTGACGATTCCATTAACGTCAAGTCAATCAGTTCGGACTCGTTGCGAAGCAGACACACGAACAATAAGCTTGCATCCAGTCGAGGCAGTCAGGGAAGCAATCATGGCTCTGGCTCGATGGGTACATGCAGTAGTGGGATCGATGAGATTGTGGACGCGATAACTGGTGAAAGCAGCGGTCGGAATTCCTCAGAAGCGCAATATTCACCCCGTTTTACCAGTTCTTTCCAAAATCGAACTGGTACCGGCCCACGCAAGTCGATCAGCTTTGGATCTACAGAAGGTTCCAAAGGTAGTGGAAGTGCGCATTCTCTCGGCAGTAACATGGGCGGAGAGATGACTCGCCGCCGGATCAGTTCAGCATCCAATCATAACCTCCCTAGCCGAGCACTTCCAGAAACACAAAGGAGAGTATCTCAGGTCACACCAGCTTCATCGAGGCAGCTACCTGTTGATCGGACGATTAAAAGCAAAAAGATCTCGTCCCAAAGTCCTAAATCAAATAAGGGAACAGCTAAGCCTGAAACCATCGGGCCTTCTCAACCTCCCTCCCAGACATCCAAAAAAGATAAAAAAGATAAAAAAGATAAATCCCGATCTTCCTCCAATGTCGAACGACCCTCGATACATGCAATCACTCAACCCGGAGAGCCTTCCTCCAGTACTCTCACTCCCGCCCGTGCCAATCATCTTCATGCTGATCCCAATAAACCCTCGAGTCCTAGTCCCGTCCAACATATTAGTGATTATCAGAAACCTACTCGGGATCAAACTCCTCCTAAATTACCGATGAAAGTGATGGTTGTGGAGGACGATCCCATCAAGTTTGTCCTTCTTTCTCCCGCTATTCAATCAATCTTTTTGGTATCGGTCCTCTAAGAAATTTATTCACCTTTCTTGTTTGTTTGTGGGGTGGTTCAGTCGATTGATTTTGAAAAAAAAGTTAACGATGAGTGGGCATTCGGTTTCCTTGACCGTTCATGGTCAAGAAGCTATCGAATTATTCGAACGTGATCCTAGTAAATTCGATATAATCTTGATGGATCTACAGTTGAGTTTGAATTTCTCGTTCTTTTTTTTCGTCTAAAACAAGAAGAGGAAACTGAACAGCCGAAAAAAAAACAAATCCCTTGTTTGACAAAACCCATAGGATGCCGATATGTGATGGGATGCAAGCGACAAGGAAGATCCGAGAGTTTGAGACAAACTCATTAAATGTTAGGAGTAAGAAAATGGATCCAAACGACGGGGGCAAAGAAGAGGACCAGGGCGAGGGCACGATGGGTCAGTTGCCCCAGTCGCATCGCGTGAACTTTGGCGTGCCGATCATCGCCGTCTCTGCCTCTCTTCACGAAGCCCAACGTAAGGATATCCTCGAGGCGGGGATGGACGGGTGGATCCTTAAGCCTGTCGACTTTAATCGACTGGCTACTCTGATGATCGCGTCTGTTGATGTCTCGATCAGGGCTGATTTGGTTTACAAGTACAGCACCCATTTCCTTCCTTCCATCTCACTCCCGAACTCATTTATCTCTTTTATTTTATTTTATCAGGCCTGGCACATGGGACAAAGGCGGATGGCTTTGTTTACCAAAAAAATCCGCGAGGAATCCCGCCAGGAAATAATACTCTCCTTTACACAACTCTTGTCTTCCTTCTCCTTCTCAAGAACCTTCATCATTTGCTTCCTTTCAACATTCCACAGAGGAAGGATCACACCACTATTATTTTGATTGGTAAGGTTATCATCATCACCATCAAAAACAGATTCCATGCACGCAGACAAATAACATGAAGAACTACTGAGGGGGAGGGGGAGGGCCTTGTTAGGCGTTATTCAGCTCGACAAGGACGCCTTTCAAAGTGCGTTTTACCATGTTGGGTCCAGCCTGGGATATCGGACCTAACTTAGTAACAAATGATTTAACTAAAGAAAATAAACGAAATGGGGGAAAAAATAGTAGATCACTGTGTAGTTTGCAAATTGTGAATTGCTTAGAAGATGGAGTATATGACTAATTTTTTTGTCCCCCCCCCCCCCCCTTATCTATGATCTATTTGTACCCCGATCTCACTCACTTGAGCTTTATAGAAACTGTCTCCATCAACTCTTTTTCTCCCACTCTACTGTTGTTGTATCATTACATCATTGGTATCATTGTATCATTTAGTCATTGTATCATCATCAGCATCCTCACCTTCATCATCACCTGCATGCACTTCATCTCCATTGCACTATCATCATTGTCGCCATCATCATCAGCAGCAGCAGCAACTCTCAGATCATCTTCATTGATGAACCAACAAATGTTTTGGTAATGTTTGATGTATATAACATAGATGTCAAATCTGCTTTCCCAGCTTCTCTATACAACAGTGTTCAGCTGCAAGGGTTTTTTTTACTGAAGAAACATAATCCTTCAAAATAAATAAACAAATCCCACTTAGAAGTCTTCATTTCTTTCAAATTAAGCTTGTTGGTCCTGATCATTCATCAAACTTAACATACAAGTCCCGCACGTCTGTGGACAAGAACCTTGTTTGAAAAGCATCCCCTGTTCACATTGCTCAGATACTTCTGGTGAGAATAATGTATAGAATTAAAATACAGATCCTACTCAATTCATTGCCAGCATCATTGGCTAGGTTGGATTCATCACAGTTAAACTAGGGGGATGAAACCAACCAATTCAAAGTTATAGGTTCACCTCAACTAATTAAATATATAATTAAAAACACAAGGTGTGGTCTACTTGGATTTAAATTTCATCAGTGGATATTAACTATTTTTATATTGGTTGAGTGCATCCTAGTTTAACTGGTGATCACTTCATCCTTGCCAGGTATGCTGGACGTGTCCAAGGCTGGTGTGGCTTCATGGGATGAGGAGCACAATGTGGGCTGCGGCAAGGGCAGGAGATGGACTGTGACATCTATGTCACAACACACAAAGGGGGACTTGCTTCTCATGCGGTCTTCATAGTTGGGCTGTTTTTTTGGTTCTGCCATTAGAAAACTGGGTGAAAAACCAAAAAGGTAGTAAATGGGTATGTAATTTATGTATTTTTTCTTTCCTTCAGCTCAAAGTACTCTTTATATAGTACTTGGCTGGGTGCTTTATTGCCTGTACAAGCACATGTGTAAGTCTCAACCTGCATGTTGAATTACCATGTGGGCTTTTAGCAGTAATTAGACCATGTACTTTGTCATTAATCTGGCACATGGTGTTTGAGGCTTAGTATTGAAACAAGTGGCTTGGTATTCTCAATCTGAAATAGCCACTTGTCTCAATGCAGAAACCATTCATTTTTACTGTTGTATTATGTGTTACGTTATTATATATGGGTTATGTCTTCCCTTTATATGATAATCCTTATTTTTCCATGGATAAGGTAATTATCCTACATGTTTCACATATTATAAGGTATGTGTCTTGCTTTTTATGGTTTATTGGTTATGACATTAGCTACAAGGCTCAATTTCCCCTTTTCTAGGAGTCTTTTGTTTATTTGAAGCATTTAGGACAATAATTATTGGCTTAGCTGTAAGTTTAGGACATCTTTATTGTCTCTAAGGCTTATCACTATGGTTGAGTAGCATAGCTGAGCAGAGTGCTACACTAAAATATAGCGTAGCTGAAAAGCAGTATGCTAACAGTTAGGGCAGCTGAGAAGAGTGCTACACTAACAGCTAGCATAGCTTTTGTTCCAGCTAACACCACTAAAACATCAGCCAACAGGATATTTCTGCAGATTAACTTTTTTTAATGGAGCTAACACTATGCCAACTGCTGTTTTTTCTGTCATTGATTTTTTTTTAGTGTTAGCTGCCCAAATCTCCAGCTTCTCTGGTTGAAGAGGCTATACAGCCTCTTCAACCAGAGGGAACTCCTCCAATCAAAGAGCTGTATAGCCTCTTTGACTTGGGGGTTCAAAGAGGCTAGAAAGCCTCTTTAGCCAGAGGGATTTCCTTTGGTTGGGGTTCATCACCCCCCTATGTGTAGAGGTATGGGGTATTCCCATACCTATACACATAGATGGGTATGTCCCTGGTATGGGTGTGCCACCAGGGGTGTGTGTGTATTAACACCCTAATTATCAATCCCCTTATTAAAAGAATCATAAATGTGTTTTTTAAAAACAAATTGGGCTTTGCAGGGCTTCAGAATACCTGGAAAAAACCACTAGCCTGGCAACAAGCAAGAAAGGTATTGTGTTCCTTCTGAAATGTCTTAATAAAAACATAACACATCAGCAAATAGAACTTTGAGTGAGGAAATGTAAATTGGCTGACATGGCTGAGTTTAGATTTACATTTATTCTCATTAAATTCCATACCGGGATACTGTTTGTTGAGCTCACCCGCAACTGAACGGTGAACATCTGCCTTAAATCCATTTTCCAATTGTTTTCCCGCCTTGGCAGCTTTGAAATAAAGCTTCATGGCCGACTTGTCCATGGCACCTGTCCACTAGAGTTTCTTCTTTTCTCGTTTCTTGGCCTTGGTAGCAGTTTCTCAATTGCTTGCAGTGGGATTTTTTTGAGAGGATCTCTCTGTCTGAGATTCTGGAGCAGATTGGGCTAAAGGTATAGAAGATATACTTGATTCAAAAGACGGGTTTGCGCCCAGAGAGAGAGATTTTGAGACATTTGAATGTTGAAGTTTTCCGCATTCAGAATTGTCAGACTCGTCAGATATATCTTCATCATCTTCCAAGCCTACATGTGAGGACTGCAAAGGATGTGGTGGTTGCCAAGCAGACTGCATTGAGAAGCCCAACTGATTGGGTTCATGAGTTTGAAAGTGAGGCCCAATTGAAGGCCAGGTGGTTCCTTAGTTGCCAGCTTGGAGAGGTCCTTGGTCAGGTAGTGGTAAAAGGCCATTACCCACCATTTTGAGATGGTTTGGAACAGGTTAGAGGTTGGTTGGATATGGGTGACTTTGGAAGGTTGTTGGAGTTGGGTAAAAAGGTGGGGCTGATTGTTGGTACCATGTGTTAATCAGCGCGTTTGGGTCAGGAAGCAAAGGATGGATTGAAGGCTTGGTTGATTGGGGGGGAGGCTTTGACAATGGTGGTTTCTTGCGTCTGGGTGCCATCAAGTTGGAGATTTGTTTAAAGTTGAAGGGAGGGGTTATTAGTTGAAGGGAGTGATTATTACAGTAAATTTGGGGTCAGGGCAAGATATCCCTTTTGGCGGGGGGAATATTGGAGCATCAACACCGGTTGTCAAGTTTATGGCGCTTGGTGGGATGCCAAACAATGACAGGGGATAGTGTAATATCCCCTGTCCCCCCAAAGAAAATCTGCATGATTTCAAATAACGCTTTGATATTTTTGGGGACAGCAAAAAAGAGCCAAAATTGACTGTAATAACTGGGAATTTCAACCTATGAAAAAGGGCCTGGATGGTCTAGCGGTAACCATCACCCACAGAAGCTTGGTGTTGCCCCTGTGCAATAAATTATCTCACTCCTGAGAGAGTGACAAGTCTGGTGTTTGAATCCCAGCAGGCCCAACCCCTGGCCGCTACCCCTTCCAACCCAGTTCAATTGCAAACCCTTTATTAGTTGTCCCCTTCACACAAATATCCTCTCTTTCAATTTCAACACCCGTTACCTGTTTACAAACCAACCTGAGAAGGTTAAAAACATCACACCCCTACCACAACCCAGTAGATCAAATTGTCTAGATTACCGCATTGTGGTATTCCAAATCCTGTTTCAAGTATCATTCAGCTTAATATTCTTTCATCAACTTCCAGGAGCTATAATTGTGGTGTTCAAAATTGCATAAGATGTGTTTACACAAAATCATAAACTGCAATTTTGGCTGGGAGATGTCAGCATACATAAAACTTAAAATGACATCTCCCAGCCAAAATTGTAGTTTATGATTTTATGTCAACACATCTCATGCAATTTTGAACACCACAAATATCAGCAATATGATTGCAAAATTGGAATCTAGGGTTAATTTAATCTATAGTCACCCATTTACTCTTTGAGGGTTGCATGGCTCAATCAAAAGAGATATAGTTAAAAAAGAATTATAGTAAATCATAAGTACATCTACATATAACTAAGGGAATGCCCTTTGTGAGCCAAACAAACCATGCAAGGTTTGTACCGCATCAATACATGCAACCTCACGGGTTGATGTCGGCCTGTTAGGTTGCATGACACGGATCACGGATCTTGGTGTCAATCTGTGTCTTTCTACAAGTCCCTCCCCCCAAAATTGGGGGCTATGTACTTGTAGTATATATATAGAAGTAGTATATAGTTTAGTGTCTGATCACAAGACAAAGCACATGTTCTGCAGCACAGCCTAATTACATAACTTCACCAGCAGAAATAGCTCACTTTATGCACTCCCTGCATGAAGCAGTGCAAGATTAGATAACATCACTAACATAAATAGCTCAATTTATGCACTCCATGCATAAAGGCAGTGTAGAACAAGAAAACCCACCAGCATAAATACCTCAATCAGATGTTACACCAGCAGAAATACCTCATCTTTTACTATACAAGGAGGCTACTTCTCCCCTTTGAATGAGGAGGGCTTGGGGGATTCATCCCACTCCCCAACATCCAGCTAGCAAACTAAATAAAAGCACCCGTCCATACAGTTGTGGTGTTCAAAATTGCATAAGATGTGTTTACATAAAATCATAAGCTGCAATTTTGGCTGGGAGATGTCAGCGTACATAAAACTTAAAATGACATCTCCCAGCCAAAATTGTAGTCTATGATTTTATGTAAACACATCTTATGCAATTTTGAACACCACAAGTAGTATGACCTTAATCAGAAGACCCACAACAAAGTCTTTCATATCAGTTTAAAATACACAAAAGAAATAAAGTAGGAAACATTGTGCTCTTTTAACATAAAGGTTAAGGAAGAGGGTACAACACTTTGAATATTTCACATTATACCAAAACATCCTTCTACTCATATTTTTCTCAGACTTCATCTAAAAAGGAAAAACAAATAAAATCCTACACATTTAAATACTGTTTCCTCATCAATTCCAAAAAAGCTTGTGTTCCACTTATCAAAACTTTCTGTAACAATTAATCCACTTCCCTGATCCCTTCATCAAGCTCATGACTGGTTATTTGTAGTTGAAATTAGATCTTTGTCTGATAAGAGATTACTACATAAATAGTTCTCTTAAAGAAAACAAAAAAGAAAGTTATTAGCCACAACAATAAATAAAATTGTTGTGTTAACTCTTGTAGTAAATAGAGGGGCAGGTCTTTCAAACCACCCTTAACAGTTGTCATAGATTAACTGCTATTTCCCCCTCACAGAACTACCCCCATCCCAAAAGGAGTTCTCACAGTGTACTCACAGAAACTTAGGTCCTCATAACACCAAGTGCTCAAACAATTGTTACAACTTAAAAACTTGTAGTTTGAAACAAATGATATTCATAGTGTGCAATGCCAATGGCAAAATTACACTTTAAAAAAACCCCCCTATGTGAACAGTCCTATTGTATTTCTCTCCTCTCTGCAATTATATTCCCCCATTGTGGGGTCTCTTTCTCATTCTCAGAATCAAAACATCCTTGATTCATCTCTTCAGGTGCGGCATCCAAGGCTCCTTTATCAAGGGAGCCCTAGTGACCGGGCACAAGGACAGAGATATTTCTATTAGGGGTTTTTCCTTTCAACCATTTTTACCCCCCGTGCTGATTGAGACAAGTGTTCACCTTGCGCTACAGGGTTGAGCTCTCAGGAGAGGGGCGGCAAACTGTTGTTCGTCATAGCTAAGTTGCGCCACGTCCCCAACCCGGCGTGTACCGAGATGCCCGTTTTTCCACTTGTCAATCCGGCTTGCAGGCGACTTCCGGGATAAAGCCACTATGGCCGATCAGGACCGTATGGTAGATTTTGCTGCGTTGTCGGTACCAGAGGTCATGAAGGCCGACGCGCCCAGGATTAACCAACAGGTCATCAAAACCCCGGATAAAGGTCAATGGGCCGGTGCGATTCGGGAGGACCTTGCCAACCTGAACTTACGACCGGGATAAAGATCATGTCGGCGAAGTAGGTTCTTAGGAAAAAGTTGCACCACAGTGATGGTTCTATTGATAGGTTCAAGGCACGTTACGTGGTAGGCGGTCACTCTCAAATTGCTGGGATTTAATGCAAGGAGAGGTTTGGCTCCACTAATGTTGTGTCTATGCGCGTGTTACTATGCTAGCGGCTTTTGATGAATGATTGCCCGTTTGTTGTTTTGATTTCGTGGCCGCTCATTGACGGTCTGCACGTCCCCGCGGCTCGGCTTGTCACTTAAAAAGGCTGTGGATGGCAGCAACGTCTCGTGTCACTCTTCAACTTTCCTCCCTGTCTGTTATCTTGTCCGCTGATTTTCTACCTCTCTACTCACTCTTGAAACTTCTCTTGTCTTTTCGGGCAGTTCTCATCGTCGTGCTCTTTCGCTCATTTACATATACGTATTCACACTCCCTTCTACTTTCTCACTGTTGATGATCACCGGGATATAGCAGGCTTTTGTTAGTTTTGGCAGTCTCTCCTTCCAGCAGCTGATACCTACACCCCTTCTGTCACATTATTTCGAACCCGACAATGTCAAGACCTTCCAATCCCCAACCTTCCCAGGTATTTGGTCTTCCACCCAGGCCTGTTCAATCGTACCAACCCCCCAATCGCCGGCGCCCCCACAAGAAAGCCTCGAAGCTGAAAGATCAAGAAAACCGCCGACCTGAGCTTAGAGCTCCCAGGGTCAGACATAACCATCAACCTCTGACCGACGCGTCCAACATGACCTCCCTTCACTACTGTTCCACTCCCCTCTTGACGTGGAAACTTCCATCAAAGCCATCATTTGTCATATGCCCTCCCGCCCCTCAACCGTCATTGACTCAGGTCTCACAGACTGGTACTACTCGCAACCAGCGAGTGACAAATGTTGACGCCGCGCCATTTTATCAGCCTCATTTACAACCAATGCGAACCGTTCAACTTCCCCAAGCTGCTCAACCACGCTCATACAATTCATCCGGCCCACTCGCCAATTCCGACCCGAAGATCAACGTGACACCCAAAACGCGTCGAAAGCTTGCCGTGGAGGGAATGAGGAAAGCAGTCTCTGATGCTGCTTTGCGCAAGATGGGAATTCAGGCAGATTTTGGATGGGGGCGGGATGTCCTCGACCAACCAATTACTTTCGCCACCGAGGAGCCAAAGCCAATCGAAGTTCATACGGAGAAGGTGCCGGCGACGCAAGTCGAATCAATCAGCCCAAAGTCCGACCGGGAAAGTGATTTTCAGCACCCATCTTATTCTCCTCGTCAATACACGCCAAAGCCCCTTTTGCTGCCATGCAAGCTGGCGCGAAGCAGTAACCCGACGCGATCACCCCCACCTCTCAAAGGTCCCTTATTTACCCGCCAGCGAACCATCTCGTACCACAGGTCGCGATCACCCAGCGAAACAGGCTTCCAGTTTCAACCCTGTATGTCTGAAGATGGCTCCCACCGTAAGTTCTTCATTTCAGATCTCACCTTTCCTTTTTAGCGTCTCTGACTGATAAGCTTCTTAATCATGCTAGCCGCAGAGGGTCTAGCTGTAGCAGAAGAGCCAACCAAACCTAATCCACGTTGCAGTACTGTCATCGAGGATGGTAGCACGACACCTAGCGATTGCAGCTTCACCAGCGATCCTGAGATCCACTCTGAGTCCGCGATTATCACTCAAGTTGATGGTAGCACAACACCTTGTGATTCCAGCTTCCAAAGTGAGCAGGACATGGAGTTGCCATCCGAAGGCATCCGGTTTGAGTCCCCAGACCGCCCAGCTGGAGACACTGGCTTTGAGATGTCGGAAGCTGACGAGAAAAGGCATTCTCGCCCCAAAATACTCGATGCCCTTGTCTGGACCATCGCTGCTCCTCACAAAAGGCCTCAAGCCACCAGCCGTCTGGCCGCATCCTCATCAGATCATCCTCATCGAAAAAGCTTGGGCTACTGGTTGGGCGGAAGTATACCTCATGTCGAGACCAGCCGACACAATCGCGCGACCTCTGAAATAGTCCTCCTCCAGCGTAATATTCCTCGACGCAACCCTCAGGCGCCCGCCGAATCGACTCAAACAAACGACTTCTCATGTGCCACGGATCAGGACCGATGTGATGTTGACGAAGGCCCTGGTCATCGGAAAGCGGGCTTCTCTAACCAGAACAACGCCTCACATGGTGGTTCATCTGATAGGAATCTTGGATTGATGAATACCAGTGGCCTCTCAGATAATCCGATCGCTCACCCAACCTTCATATTACCAGCCCCGGACAATCAGAATGGGCTCTACACTAATCTTCGCAATCTCGCTTCTCCACCTTCCTTATGGTCTCCTCTTTTACGGCGCATTCCTTCATTCTCCTTCTCCATTTAACCCTAAGTATTCCTTCGCGTAACGATCAGTGTTCAATAACTTGTTGAAACCATGTACCCTCCTGCCCGTTTTGGATATCCATTCCTCCCCACCTCTCACTCCTGTTATCCGACCTCCGCATAATCATCATCTGTTTTATTATTGGCAATAAATTGCCACAATCTTTATCACTTATCTCGCTCATATCTCTTCCAAAAAGGCACCTATTTCATTTCTCTTCACTTGCTCGGCCCGTTCAAGCGGAGTCCTCTGTATCACCGTTTTCGTACTCCAAATTTGTATCACACCGCTACTGTACTCAACAACACAACGTTGGGATGTCAATTCAAACGTTTGAACCAGCTTACTTACATCTGATTCTCTTGTGTTTGATGGTGCCTCGGCTTGATCCCCTGCATCATCGCTAATAATTGCCATGTTCGATTCATAGTTGAAGTGATCCAATTGTTGCGAGTTCCTCTAGCCAATAACAGTCATCTACCCCGTTCCACAGTCACAGTCAATTTCTCACATGGACAACACTTACTCTTGGAGCCCACAAACTGTGACGTTTATGAACGAGTATCTCGTCATTGTGTATCTTTTATTGAACAGCCAGTGTTAGTAGATAGACTAACAAGAGAAATGCGACAAAGAAGCCAAACAAGGAACCATAGCCAGATCAGAGTTGAGAGACACAAAGAAATGGGTAAGAAATACCAACACATAAATTCTAAGACACAAGTAACGTTGAATTGAACACAAAAAAACAACAACACTAAAAAAACAAGGAAAACTTGAACAAACTTAAGAACCACTAACACTTTAGTATGATGACACAACAAAACGTAGAGAAAAACAAATACTACAAACTATTTTGAGCTCCTGACCAGTTTCCTGTTTCTCCTCCTGAAGTGCCACATTTTCACAGTCTGTATGTTAGATATGTGTTGATAATGAGTGTTGAATGATGTTAAACTTGATACTTGATGAATTTTGTGACCTATAGCCTTCTATCTTCAGATGAATTTGAGTGTTGAGTTGATATGGTGTTGATAGAATTTGTATCCAATACTACAAGTTTTTCTGAGTTGTCTGGTGCAAACAATTCCCAGTCTCCCCGCTCTGTCTCCCTGCTCTCAAGGTGCTTGAGTTTGTGTACAACTATGTCAGCACTGTAAAATGCATATTCATATTCCATCACTGAACTCAACCTCAACACAAACAGATGCACTTATTATTGGACAAGTGGAAAGAAAGTTTGTGTACTACGGGACACAAACCCACAACTTCAGCATTCATGAGTGATGCTCTAACCATTTAGCAAGTGTGCATTTTTTGATGTTGAATATATTTGATCTGCATGCTTGTGTGATGGTGATGATGATGGATGGCCTCCAATTCTGGTATGAAGTCTTGCACAGATGTGTTGCCAATTTCTATCAAGAAGTGCCCAGTTTGGCACTTCAAAACCTAATTATACCATAGTTTGAGTAATAAATTTGTGAACCTGGCAACAAGGACCCATGTCACTGTAAGCTACTAGCACATTTTGTATTGGATGCAGCAAAAATGACTGGCTCAACTATCTGCAGTTGACATGTGGCATTCTCCAAGTTCCAACCAAGCCACCCTTGCATCTCCCTGTTTACATTTGTTTTTTTTGGAAAATGTTGGACAAAGTGAAAAAAAAGTTGCTTTGGATTATGGACTTGATTAGTATTTGGAAATCAGTTTCTTGTTGAGTTACAGCAAGCTGTCACAAGGTCAACTAGAAGATGTTGTGTAGTGAGGAGGAAAGGACTGTGGCTCAACTCAGAATATCATTAGATTAGGTTTACATCTTGTATCTACATAATCCACTGTGACTCTTTTTTTATTTTTTCTTCTTCCTTATCACTCATATATTTTTTCTCTCATAGAATTGCACCCTCAAAAGGTGAATTCCTCTTTGCTCAATCTCATCAGACCCACCATTTGGACCCATTGCTCACCATCTCATATCTGGCATTTCATATTTCTGCCGTAGATCTCTCATACCTTCATCTTCTGTCTCAAAACAGGCAAGGAACCCCCCTCCCCCCCTCATTAAGGCAGACAGAAAGCAGTCAATGACCTGGTACTGGGTTGGCAGGGTAAACAAGCTGCTCCAGTTCCAGATATGAGCTTGTTTTTTGATACATCTACATCAATACCATTTTGCAGAGGATAGTGGCTTTGAGGATGGTTTTGGCATTGAGCCTTATCTGAAAGCTGTCAAGATAAAACTCAAAGATTTTATGAGATTCCATAATCAAATGGAATTAAGATTGTTCCAAGATTTTCCAAAACAACAATATGTAGCTGTTTTAGCATATTCACAAATGCTCCATGTGCACAGTGACTTTGCATTCAAGCTTGGTTGATTCAGCTTTTGAGAAAGGTTGGAGTAACACCACCAGATTCATTAGATTTTCTCCATGTCAAATTCAGGCAGTTGAGCCAGTTTTTTATTTATTTCTTTGAAGACTCCCTAAACTTGGCAAGTAGATTAAAGGTCATGTACAAAATTATTCTCTTTTAAACTATCTTCCACCTATATTTGTCAACAAATTGGACATAAATTTGCCCAATCAAAATAAAGTGACATACCCTCAAGACAACCCATTGTTAAACGTTATTCAAAGGGATTCAGGACATGATAAAATTCTCACTGGTTACTTTTGAAGAAACAGGATGGACCCACAAGCCAAGGATTGATAAATTCACTACTAGTTCAGAGACATCCCGACCATAGCATAATTAATTCAAAACTATAAAGAAATTTGAACATTTAAGAATAAATTTCTGGATATTTGAAAGAAAGACATCATTAAATTTTACACCATAAAATTCTTTTTTTTCAAAAGAAATTAAAATCATATCAAAACAGATATTTCCCATAGAATCTACATATAACTTCTAAGAATTATAGAGGACTTGGGAAATTATTTCAGATGCTGAATATGAATTAAAAATAACCTAGGGTACCTGACAAAATTCACCCCATAATTATCACTCCTTCACTCAATTTGGAGTTCTTGTAGTTTATCCACAATAAATATCACACTATACTTACATTCAACTGAATGCATACTATTACAATATTTAAATATGGTTATTTTTTTTTTTTTTTGGGGGGGGGGGGGTATGATGTGTAAATAATGTATACATCATCAGAACCATACTTAAATGTACATAGCATCTTTAGTGTGGCCATAACCAACATCATGGCACTACATTTTTTCCTACTAAGGCTAAAACCAGCCCAACAAGTTTGTAATAAGGGTATTAATAGAACAGAAAGGAAAGAGGTTTAAAAATTAATCACCCCAAAAATATACACAACCCAACCTGGGCCATTCCACAGATGTAGCAAGGAGCTACAGTAACCAAGTTGGTTGTACATGTAACCAGGGCTGAGTAGGAGCTTTGAAAGTGCAAAGGAGAGCTTCTGGTTCTCCTCCAGAGGCCCATAATGGCTACATAAATATCCCATTATTCCTGAGAAATTAGATCCCCATTGTCATTTTACTTTACTAGCTTTTACCACCTTCAAAAACCATCTGTATTACTGCTTTTTGGTCCAGTTGCTTCCAGTATTATATTGATTATCAATCAACCAGCCCAAAACCTGTTCCCCAGAACTGATCCACAAAACTATACCTAACTTTTTGAGTGCTTTAAGATCAGTTTGCACCTCTTGAAGACCTCTTAGCTCGGAAATAGAAGCAGTAAGTCTATTTCCCCCCTTCCTTCAGTAGTTATTTTCTGGATGTACTCCTTGTTTAAGGACAAGACCACCAGGTACCCAAAGCACCCCCTGTTGATT
This sequence comes from Puccinia hordei, assembly GCA_007896445.1. Taxonomy (NCBI): domain Eukaryota; kingdom Fungi; phylum Basidiomycota; class Pucciniomycetes; order Pucciniales; family Pucciniaceae; genus Puccinia; species Puccinia hordei. The sequence goes on from RDRW01000047.1 coordinate 800,517, forward strand.
CAGGTCCCAATTATTTTAGAGGGAAAACTAAATACCCCTGTAACTCAGGCCACTCTGTGAATAAAAACTCTACAGTTTTTATATCTTTCAACCTTTTTTTACCAGCATTTCACAACACAACCTGCACCTAATTTTACCTTGTACCCTTTAATTTAGGTAGAATAATCCAATTTTTGGATAAAAGAGGCTGAAAGTTCTTGATTCTCTGGAAAAATTGATATAAAATTGCTTGGTTGCAAATATAAGATCAACTCAAAGGATTGATATTGCATGTGCCAGTAGTGGGAAGTATCAATTTCATGACAGTTTGAACATATGCATTCCAAATAAATTTTTTCTCTATCTTATAGGAATTGCCATGAAAAATTTCATATGGAAGGACTGCTCGTCTACCTTTGGAATTCCTTCCAAGCTATTGCACAATTCAGTTTCTTCTATTGCCAAAAATTCACAAAACACAGATCTCCTCAAGCAATAAAAGTTGAAAACATGTGATGAAACCCCAATCAAATATAGGCATGCACTTGATTTAGCTGATAGAATACTTCAAGATTTAATGAATTCAGATCTACCATTTGGTGGAAAGTTAATGGTTCTAGGGGGAGACCGTTTTCAGGTTTTGCCTATGGTAAGGAAAGGATCACATCCTCAGATTTTTAATTCTAGCATTATAAATTCTGTTCAGATTTCATCTCCTTAGGAAATGTTGATGGAGGGACTTTCTTGATGAAGGTAAGAAAGGACCAAGGAGCTGGGTTAACTTGATGGTTGAAGTACTAAGTGCTCAAACTCAATGATGAATTTAAATCATGAGGATCAGATTTACATAGTGACAACTAGAGAGCCGCCTTTCAAGATCCACAGGGGGCCTATACATGAATAACAAATAGACAGGACAGGACAGGGTAGAGAACATCTCACTTGAGATGAAATTGTGACAGGAACTGTCTAATAAATCAAATTTATTACTTGAAACCAAAGCCAGGCTGTTGAGGAGAAGTCAGAAATAATAATAAAGACAAAGATCATAAATAAGAGAAATATTTACCAGGAGATTAAATTATGTAGATAAGATACAGCCTATAGTAATAGACTAGAGTAGTGGATTACACAGGACACTATAAATGATGAGATGAAATGACAGATATTGGAGAAGAGATCAGCCAATGGATTAGGTGGAAATCAAGGATGATAACTGTGTGAATATGTTTTCTCACCAAATTGAGATATGGTGAGAGCTGTGTTAGAGAGGATAGAGTCAATGGAAAAGATGAGTTTAGCAGAATCAAAGAAGTCAATTAGTAGTTGACAAAGTCAATGAGATGAGCGCTATCAACAAGGTTATTGAAGTGATGGGAGTTGATGAGGGAATTAGAGAAAGGAGAAAGGGGAAGATAGAAGTGAACAAGGAATTAAGGAAGTGGAGTTTGTTATTGAATAGAGATAAGAGTTGTATGAATTGGTAATGGAAGAGAGAAGGCAAACTCAATAAAGATTTTGAAGTCAGGGATTTTGAGTGGTAACATAAGTTTGTGTATTCAGAAGGTGTCATTGAAGTGTCACAGTATGATCTCAACAGTAACAAACAGGGGACAGTTACTGGGGACAGGAGACAGGTCAGGGGACAGGGAACCAGAACATATACTGGGGGAAGGAAACAGGGGACAAGGTCACTTGGCCATACAGGAGAAAACACGGCCACTTGGCCTGACAGGAAGAAGGTGAGCAGAAGGTGAATCCAGAATTCTGACAAATTCTCACTTTTGCAGATACTTTCACTGGAATATAATTTTCCTGTCCATCAACATGCATGCAGCTGGGGATGCTCAATTTCAGAAATTTTTATCATCTCTTGGTAATGGAGAAGGTGCCACTGATTTTTCAAAGAAAATACAGCTGCCTGCTTCAATTTTATGGAACTGGATTGATTGTGGAAAAACCGGGCCAAAATTTAATTTACACAAAGGTAGTTTTGGGAAATAGAGTCAACAGCTTGGGGGCCATACCACACATTCCCTGCACATCAGAACCTGATGAGGCTGAATTGCCTTTCAAGCTCACACAAAAACAATTCCCTGTAAATCTTGCTTTTCACTAACAATGAATAAATCTCAAGGCCAAACAATTGGAAATGTAGGTATTTTACTTCTTCATCCTGGATTTAGTGATGGACTCCTCTATGTTGTATTGCCACAAATTTATTCCAGCTGTAATGAAAAGTTAATACTCCCTCAACCTGATAATGGGCTTCCTTCATATGAAACATCATATATTGTTTACCAAGAAGTTCTTTCAAATTTTCAGAAGCAATATTTATACTCATGTGTTTAGATACTTATCCATTGTTTTTCTTTTTTTCTTTGCTTTGCTTTGTAGTTTTGAATTGCCTTTCAAGCTCACACAAAAACAATTCCCTGTAAATCTTGCTTTTCACTAACAATGAATAAATCTCAAGGCCAAACAATTGGAAATGTAGGTATTTTACTTCTTCATCCTGGATTTAGTGATGGACTCCTCTATGTTGTATTGCCACAAATTTATTCCAGCTGTAATGAAAAGTTAATACTCCCTCAACCTGATAATGGGCTTCCTTCATATGAAACATCATATATTGTTTACCAAGAAGTTCTTTCAAATTTTCAGAAGCAATATTTATACTCATGTGTTTAGATACTTATCCATTGTTTTTCTTTTTTTCTTTGCTTTGCTTTGTAGTTTTAATGGTAATTTGTTTTTTCTTCTGATTCAATTTCAATCTTTCTAAAAAAGCAAATTTACAAACCCTTCTCATCAAGCCCCATTTTCTATAAGTCCCTCTACCAAACCCCAAAATTGGGGGCTATGCCCTAGTAGTAACTAACAAATCTTGTCTGGGGCATGAATATGTTGCTAATGAATGTGGTAGGAATCATGTTTGAGCGGGAAAACCTGTAAATTGACAACACAAACATTTGGAATGTTTCAGAGCAAAGATTGGAAAGAGGGGTGACTTTGCGTAGACAGGGCTTCGAGTCCTGCAGTGGGACGATCTTCTACGAAAAAATCTCAATAGTATTTTGCCTTGCTACAACGACTCCCTAGGTACGAAAGTCACAATCCTAATTATTTCCATTCATAAATTTGGCCACGCGAGGCCTAACGACTTCAAACGCTTCTCTAATCGCCCCCAGCGCTTCTATGAAACAGTGCGTGTCTGACCTTTTCAGGAAGCTCAGGATTTTATCCCATCAGTCTGATACTTGAAGTTCATCCATCAGTTTGACGAAGTCTTGCTCCGGTTCATCTTCATCCTCTTCAAGAACCTGCCCCTGGGTGCGCTTGGAAGCCTTTGGTTTGACATAACGGCACTTACTAGCCTGCTTACTGTTCGGCTGCTTTCGACTGGTTACTGGGTTCTGGGACGACGTTTTCTTTCCTTTCGTCTGCTTAGGTTTAGATGCGCGGGAGCTTGTTACAGGGCCACGACTTTTGAGGTCATGGTCTTCGGTCATAGAGGTGTTACCATGGTTATACTGATGGTCTTCTTCAGCATACGGGAAGACCATCTCTGTATCCTCTTCGTCACTTGTGTCCGAGATTTGAGCCGTCGTATGATTCTTGGGTAAGCGCCTGTAACAGCCTTTGACTAGCTCTCCCCAGCGGAGATCGACGGAGCATGTTGGGCAGTGGCCACGATCAGGTAGCACGCGGGTAAGCGAAGGTTGGGGCTCATCCCCGATCGTTAATGATGGCGAGGAGTTGACGGGGCAAGCACCCAGGAAGTGTTTGCATAGGCACAGCAAATGTGCCGACATGTAACAATCGGGAGATCGGCAATTGACATAGGAAAGGTGATCCTAAATCCAAGTAGGGGCTCACTTGTTAGAAAGCCATCGAAGTTACATCGGCTGGTAAATCGTCGGAAAGAATCACCTGCATATCAATCGATTGCTCACAGAGGGAACATGGCAAGTCACCATTGCATCGTTTCTTGATAAGTTCAATTTTCTCATAATCTTCCAAGACCGCTTCCTCTAGGTGAAATGTCCATGTGCGAGATTAGTGTGTGAGTAGCGTGGAGGAGATTGTGCAGGCAGGTTTACCATCATGAACTTCAATGGGTTTCCGTTGATCGTACGGTGTTGATGGTATACCATGACGATCTTTTCTCATTCCATCCACGCCTTCCGGTCGAAATGTCGCCTCGATCGGATGCGCATACATTCCCAAAGTACTGGTATTCCCAGATGTCTGCTTGGGGGCCGACTTGGGCGGCTTAGCTTGCTCGAGCCAGAGGTGGTAGGCAGACTCTTCGAAAAAGATGACCTTGAGTGGGTATTGTGACCATGGAAACGTTGTCATCATCTTCCTCAAAACTTTCAGCTTAACTTCGACTCGATTGCCAATACTGCGCGGAAACATCGGTTTCTTGGTTTTCGTGGCTCGTTTAGTACCCACAACAGCACCTGCGGAGTCAATTTCCGGCTGATTGGGATCCTCCTTGATTATTACAGCTTGCAAGTGCCTAGATTTGTATGGAGTGTTCCATGCCCATTCAAACTAGAGAGTAAAATACGCGATCAGCGCCCCATGACACATAATGATAGGCAGAAGAAAAGTAATGAGATCAAGAAGAAAACAAAACCTGAAGGGCCACTAGTTTGCTCGGAAATCCATAGCAAATGAGTTCCATCTCCCATGGTCTATAGGATTTTGTCCTGACAGCACCTCCCTTCAGCTCGCCATTGTGTTGTCGAATCCTTCGAGGTGGGTTTGGGGTTGATCCGACGTATGTCCGTTGAGTCCTCTTTCCGTGGTAATAAGATCGAAGCAAGTAACACGCATAGAAAGGTGGATATCGATGGAGCCCAGGATGCAGAGTTGAAGTCGTTGTCCTTTTCTTGGTTCCTGAGGTGGTGGGCTGGGTGGAAGCCATGTGTGGATGATATGCTGGAATCCGCGACGCGTCTTGGTTCACCGTTTGGGGGTTCAAGGGTAAATGGGGTAAATGGATGTTACCAAATTGGTGAAACCAACGGGGGATTCAATTTTGTCAAACTCAGGGCACAAAATGCAAAAAGATGATATGGTAAATAAACAATAAGTAATAAATAATAAGTAATAAATAGTAAGTAATAAATAGTAAGTAATAAATAATAAGTAATACATAATAAGGGGCATTAATAGAAAAACGCGGTTTGTCCGCGTTGACATGCGGGTTTCCGGGGCCGCGGGATTGCGCATGGAACGAGGTTGTCCGCGTCAAGACGCGGTTTTGTATATGAATTTTTTCAGCTCAATTGCATGCCTTTGTCAAATTTTTAAAGTTATTTTCTACACCTTGAAGAGTGTAAAATTTTATGGTATCAAGAGTTTTTCACAAAATCTGAATTTTTCATTTGCCTTCTTGCCTTGAGCTCAAATGGTTGCTCAAATGTTTTAATGTTTGCTCAATGAGCTCAAATGTTTGCTCAAATGTTTTATTGGATAAATCATGGTGAGCTGTTCCCAGTGACTGTTTGGAGCTTTAAATTTTTTTTCCAGAATAGAAAATGGTGTAGAATTTTCTGTTGACATTTATATCCTCAAACAATGGATTGTTTGCGTCCTGTTGTTTCACAACTGTTTTTTGAATGATTTTTCATGTATTGATTTAAAGGGTTTTGCAGATTTTAAAATTTGTTTCCTACATATGAAACAGCGGTAACTATTATAGTACTAACCATCTTTGCAAAAAACTTTACATCATCCTTTTATTTTTGGGTATACCTAGTTTTTGTACTGAGATTGGTATCAGCTGTTGCCTGGGCTTATTGGGGCTTTATCATTTCTATTCCTGCAATTACCACTGTTGCAAAACATTTTGGATACTCAAGAAATAGATGTTTACAGTTTATGTTTATTTCACCCATGGGTTTTGATCTGTTTTGGTTGTGAAGTCAATGCAAAATATGAAATGTGAAAGTTTGTAGAAGCTATCAAAGAGTGTCCCTACAGGTCAAATATGTTTTGTATTATCAATTCAGTCCTGTTTGGAACACAGGTATTTGGAAGAAAGAGATTTGGTTTGAGTTTTTTTTTCTTTCTTTGAATCAAAGCAGATAGTGTGTCAAAGAAGGAAAACCCAATATTTTTGATGTTGTTTGTGTTTTATTTGGATGATTTTTTATTGAATGCTTGGTTGAAGTAAAAAAAGGCTCAAAGAAATTCAATTGTTTGAATAATTGACAATTTGGAGGTGATAGAGCTGAACAGGATAAAAAAACAATAATTCTAGCTTTTTGTTTATTTAAATTGGCATTATTGTTGATAATGAATGCTTCTTTTCCTTACCTTAGTATTTTCCCCACTTTGCCACACTCTTTTGAATAGAAAAACTCCTTTTCCTTGGATACTCTAGATTTTTTTAGCCATTCAGAATGAATAGCAGACTATTTTTTCTGTGGAAAAATTGATAACACTTTTGTCTGCTTCTGAGACCAAGACAAATCAAAAAATGGGTGTACAGGGAAAATACAATCAAGTAAATTGTTTGGGTGTCATGCAATCAACCCAACATACTAAGAGGGGATTGAGTTGGCCAAAGTGCAAGATGAAGAAGAGCCAAGGTCTCAAAGATAAGTTTGAAGAAGTCTCAAAGATAAATTAAAGTGATTGAAGGTTGAGGATAACTTTGAAGATGAAGACATGTGAACTCAGAGGGGATGGAATCACTTAGTACTCAGCCAGGATGATGGCAAGCTGAATAGTTCAGTTGTAAGCATAAAACAATTTTATATTAATGAACTGAGGAACAAGAGATTGATAAAAAATTCAAGAGCATTTATAATAAAATAAAAAGCTATGGTTATCAAAGATAGGTTGAAGATGTTTCAAAGACAAATAATAGAGTATCTACTCAAGATGAGAGGTAAAATGATGTTCAAAGAAGATTATATGATGTCCAAAGATGAACTAGTGAAATGAAAATCACACAGTAGTCAAGGATGAGTCATCAAGTGAATGTCTTCAAGTCAAAGGTGAAATTCCTGAGACAGAATTGATTGATTGAAATGCAAGGCCAGGGAAATGGTTAAGTGGCAAGCTAAGAGTTTGAGTTAAGTAGAGCATTTGAGCTAGTATGGGAAAGGGTTATTGGATAATCATCAAAGCTGAGTCAAATTACTGGGAATGGTAGTTCATAGTGTCAGCTTGGGTGATTTGAGTAATTGTCAAAGATGAGGTAGAATGTCTACCTTGGTTAGGTGTCACACAAAAGAAAAGAGAAATTTTTATTGAAGCTGAGGAGCTTTCAAAGTTTTACAGATATGGTAAGGTTGGGCCATAGTGAGCTGAGCCCATAAGTCATAGTGTGACAGGGATTTGGACCTCACCAATAAAATTTACACCTTATTTTATGTAGGAAATAAATTTTAAACTTACTAATAATAGGGGGTATCAAATATGACCAAATCCACCATTATCTAATCAACTGGATTTGAAAATCCACCATGTTCAAAAACCGTGGGAATCTATATAAAATGGTTCAGAATGCTCAGAAGTGAAATTTTGTGGAAAACCCTATGTCAGCCCCCGTCTCTTATGTGACGTGGGGTAGAATCTTAAACTTGTATACAATACTGATATTCATTATGTAGTTTGTTTTAAAGTTCTCACTATAGCTTATACAGCCAGTGGAAATAAGCAATTCTACAGCCAGTGGAAATAAGCAATTCTACACTTTTTACAGCAGAAGAGCAAGCACCTTTGTGTAACAAAGGAACGGGGCTATGTAAAGCTCAGCGCTAATTTCTTCAACTGCTCCCTGTGAGTATGAGAGGACTTCTAGTCACTTGAATAATTATTCTAGTGACCAGGAATGGGATAAAGGGTGAAGAGAAAGGAAGATTGGTTGATTATAATAAAAACCCCACTCACTAAACAATAGTAAGATTAGCAGGTTTGTATGGTAATAATCTGGGGGAAATTCCCTTTAGAAGGAAATCTCAGCCCCTTCAAATATTACACAATATGTTAACCCCAATGTAATGACGCAAAGAGTTTGTATTACATGGGGTAATTTAAGATAATAGTCTCCTTGTAGGAGATATAACTTAATTGTAATTTTGTAGGGTAAATTCATGGAGAGATATTAATCTCTCCTTAAATTAGAATTTCTTAATATTAGTTAGTTTATTAAAATGATAAATATTAGATAAAATAAATATAAAAATTATGAGTCATATGGAAATTGAACTTATGAATTTATAATAATTTATTTAGTTCATTTATTCATTTTTATTTTTGTAAGTACAAGTTCTTAACCATTGGGTTATGTAACTTGTATTATTCTGTAGACATATGGGCTTATTGTCTCAATGTCTGACACCCTAATTCACTGGTTTTAATTGTGGATTTGCTCATATTTGATACCCCTTAATAAAATGAGAAAGACAACAAGAGAAAAATAAACAAGAGCAACAATTTGACTTTAGGAGTTTTGAAAAAATAAGAACACAAAAATGAAGTGACACAAAAAAAAGAACACAGAAAATAAGTGACATAAAAAGAAGTTCAATAGAAAGAAACAATTGAGATTACAAATTATCAAGAGGAAATGATTGGTAATCACCTCAGATGGAAAAGATGCTGATGTAATAGGTTATTAGAGATGTGATATTGAGTAGAAGAGAAGTTGGAGAAGTTGGGTGGTAGGGAAAACAAGGGATGTCTGATTTATTGGAAGGAAATAAAATGAAGTCAAGCAGATGGAATGAGGGAGGATAGAAAAATGAATAAAAGGAAATTCTCAAGATGGATAATAAATTGTAATAATCTAAGTTGTCAAGGATTTTGGACAAAAATTTGGTTAGTGAATCAGAAAGTGGCGTGACAAGGATTGAAAATTTTAGGAGATAGATTCACTAAAATAAAGGAAGCAGGAGAAGTAAATGGAAAGGGAGGTGAAATTTATAAAGAGAAATAATATTGATGAATGTGATGATGTCATTAACTAAGCAGGTGAGAGGCTTCAGCAGTTTGGGAGAGGAATGACATCAAGGAGTCTGATATTGTGAACTTTGAGACTGTAATGGGGGATGGGTGCAATAAGATGTTGATTTATAGAGGCATTTGAAGTCATGTGTCAAAAAAACACACTTCCCTGGAAGTACACCCACTTCAGGGGTATGCCCCTCAAATCTTGGGCTTTAGGCCCACAAAAAATTCCCTGTATGGGCATGCAGACTGCACACCCCCTTTTCTGGTGGCAGAATGCCTATAGAGGAGCGTGCATCTTGCATGCCCATGGAGGGAAGGGACCATGGAGGGAAGGGACCATGGAGGGAAGGGACCATGGAGGGAAGGGACCATGGAGGGAAGGGACCATGGAGGGAAGGGACCATGGAGGGAAGGGACCATGGAGGGAAGGGACCATGGAGGGAAGGGAATGAATGCTGAATGCTGTTTCCATGTATATAGGTATAAGTGCACCTACATATATATGAATGGTGTGTGGGGGTTTTGTGTAACAAGTGCAATTTTGACTTTTTCATTGCACACTATGAATATCATGGTTTCTAAACACAATTTTTTTATTTTTTTCAAAACAAATTCAGTACTTAGTTTTATGAGGAAATTGGTTCCTGTAAGTATGTGGTAATTTAGACAATTTGATTGACTGGGTTTGTGGGGGTGTGAGATTATTACAACCTTCTCAGGTTAGTTTATCAATGGGTAATAGATATTGAAAGTGAAACTGTGAGTATTTTTTGAGGAGAGAGGGCTATGAAGGGGACAACTAATATTAGTTTTTCAGATGAAGGGGGAGGTTTAGTTGTCCTGGGTTGGATTTGAAAGGGGTAGCAGCCCAGGGTTGGGCTTTCTGGGCTGGGATTCAAACATCAGAATTTTCACTCTATTAAAAGTGATTATGCTATTTTGTCACAGGGAAAAACACAAGAATCTGTAGGTGATGGTTACTGCTAGACCATCCAGGCCCATGGTGTGTGGCTTGCATTCCTGTCACGCTGCAACTCTCAGTCTCAGCATTTCCTTATGCATCAAACTTCAAATGCAAGACTCAGCTTTGAACTTTCAAGGACCAAATGTGTGACACCTAATCAAAGGGACATTCAAAACTCATTACCCAATCCGGTCCCTGACTCGAAGATTTCCCATTCCGGTAATTCAACGGCTATTCAACACTTATCCAACAACCCTTACTCGGACTAGCTTGAATGCCTTGACCCTCAGCTTGGTGCTTAACCTTTTCAATCAAGCCTCGCACTTACCCTTTACATCACCTGGGAATTTCCGTTTGTATCTTTGAAACAATTGTCATCTTATCAGTTATGCTTTTCATTTGAATTTTTTCAATCACTCGTGTAAATATAACTCCAAGTACATACTTTCTTTACCCATCTTCACACAAAAGCCCCATGTCAATATTTGTCTATAAAAGCAACTGTACTTTCTTTACATTTCCCTTTTCCTCACTTAATTAATATAACATTGTTTTACGCCCCTTTGCGCTTTGATCAACCAAATCCCCATCTGTACATTGGGTTGGTTGCATGACAGTATATCAATTAAGTCTTACAACAAGTTTCAACCAAGGGCGACCTTGGTGACGGGACCCCCCCCCTTCACCACCTCCAAACCCTTCAGGTTCCAACGAACCCAACAGGGCGGCTGATGAATCACCAAATTCGATGTTGGTATCCCTTATCAAGGCCCTGAAGACAGGAGGAGGCAATGGACCTCCCAAGTTTTGGACACCCGGAATGAAAGCTCCTGACAAGTTTGACGGCAAGCAATCCTCAAAACTAAGAGGTTTTCTTCAAGCCTGCAAAATACTCTTCTCTAACGACCCGGCAACCTTCTCCCTCAATCGTCAGAAGGTACTTTACGCTTCTTCATATCTCAGTGGCCAAGCCTCTCAATGGTTCAAAGCTTACCTCAAATTGCTGAGCAGCACCAAACCGGACTGCATCCTTGTTAGAATTAACAAAGCATTTTTCAGACATTTAACAGAAAATGATTGACTTGGGCAGGATTTGAACCAGCGACCTTAGCAGAAGCTAAGACACTATACTAGAAGTGCTGCCTTTACCAACTAGGCTACCAAGTCATTATCCAATGTGCTGATATTGGGAACACTGTGGATCACAATATTCAACAATCCTCAATAACTGGGAAAAGTTCAAACAAAAGCTGTTCACATTGTTCAGAGACCCTAATGAAGTTTGGAATGCCAAGTTCGAACTCAATTCTCTTTTGATGAAGGAGAACGGTAAAGCCTTGACCTACATTGCCCAGTTCCAAGTCTTACAATCTCACATTGACTGGAACGACACGGCTCTTCTTTTTCACTTCTGGAAAGGCCTACCCTCTCAAATCACTGACCAGCTTGCGGTCAGTGGTCACCAACTCTCGACACTCCAACACCTCATCAATTGCACTATTGAGTTGGACAACTGCTATCACAACCGGTCTCAAACCAAGAAGACTGACTCCACTCCTCCGACGCAAGATCAATCCTCGAAGAAATATTTGAATTCTACCTCAAAGATGATTCATCCCGCAACATCAAAGCCTTCATCAACGTTGAACCCCCAACAAACTCAAACCAGGATTCCTAAAGAGATCTCAAAGGTGCTCAACACCAAAGTGGTCCTCAAGGCGACTGAAAAAGAGAGAAGGGAAAAAGAGGGACTTTTTATGTATTGCTGTGGGAAACATCAATTGGATTCTTGTGTTAAAAGAGCAGCCCGTGAGGCAGCTAAGTTGTCAAAAAATTAATGAGTAGGTCTCTTATGATTTGCAAAGAAAACTACTTATCTGCTACTTTCCCGCGAATCAACCTTCAAGCTTGTGAGACCACTGAGAGTGTTCCAAGTTCAAGATTTATTCTATTTGATTCTTCGAATCAACCATACAGGGTCCTTCTCAACTCTGGTGCTAATGTGTCTTTTATTAGTTCAAAATTTGCCAAACAACAGTCCCTTCAGCTCACTGAGACATCACAATTCCCGATTTTCTTGCAGGTAAGTTCTTCAAAGGAACCCAGTTTCTGGGTTTCAAAGAAGGCAAAGTGGACCTTTCAATTCAAATCTTTCCCCAGCTTTTGTTAAAGAGATAAATAGAGCTGAGATAAAGGATCATGGAGATGGGAGGTGGAGCAGACCTGAGATAAAGGATCAGTGAGTTGGAACCAGATGGGAGGATGGAGACGGGAGGTGGAGCAGACCTGTGGTGACAAGAACAAAAGAGAAGATGATTTAATTACTAGAAATGTAAAGAAAAGGAAACAAAGTGTACAAACCTGAGATAAAGGATCAGTGAGCTGGAACCAGATGGGAGGATGGAGACGGGAGGTGGAGCAGACCTGTGGTGACAAGAAAAAAAGAGAAGATAAGAGAAAAAAGAGAGAAGCGGGAAATACAACAGTGTAGACTAAAAGTGACTAGCTAATTAGACCCAGTAATTCCACCTCTCTAACCCCCTTTTCCATCTCTTAAATATCTTTTATTCTAATACTCCTCCTCACGTTTTACTTTTCTTTAAAGTCCACTATTCCCCATGATTACCCCTGCATGAAATTTGAGCCTGTCCCCAGTGAGATTCTTCATGAGCGTGTTGGCGACCAATTTTGACATCTGAACATACTTGAGGAACATTTGTTCTTCTAGAACCAAGTCCCTTAAGAAATACAACTTGAATGGCAATCCCCGTGATCCATGGTGGTATACTTCATTTTTGCAGATATTGATGCAGTTTGTGCTATTGGTGAACATTTTAAGAGCCGGTTTTGATCTGGTGATTTTGGTGATTATGTTTTGGGTCCACAGTAGATCTAAAGCGTTTTCCGTCATTGCAAAGAATTCCGCCACAGTCGATGATACCACTGCTGGCTTCTGTATCTGACATCTATGAAAATACACAAGCAAAGCTGAGAATGAGCGCTTTTTTGTTCCCCCACCCCAGTCCGCATCCGTAAAACCCAGAATCTCTCCTTTGTCTTGATGAAGTTGATCTCTTCCAAGCACCAGCGCCAAACTTTGAGTGCCATGCAGATAGTTTAGAACCTGAATGGCTCCTTTGTAGTGAGCCTCGGCGGGATTTTCCAGAAATTGTGATAGGAAACTAGCCGCAAAAGCTAGATCTGGTCTGGTACATTGTACCAACCACTGGGTTTTTCCCATCAGTTGGCGAAAGTTGAATGGAGCCTTGAAATCGGTTGCTTTTACCGGCTCTCTTAGTTCTAACCAGTTGCTCGGAAGCGGAGTTACGGCATGTTTTGAGCTTAGTATGTTGAAGTCAAAGAGTAGTTGGGTAATATATTTTTCTTGAACCGGACTGACGTGATGTTTTTCTTGTGTGATTCTGATACCTAAAGCATATCTTATTCTTCCAAGGTCTTCCATTTTTAAATGATGGTTGATTTTTGTTTTGAATTCTTCAATCCAGGATCCTCCGAAAATTATGTCGTCCACATGAACGTACAGGAAGCACGGCCAAGTCGAGTCTTTTGAGTAGTATAGACACAGGTTGCGTTTAGTATTGGCAAGACCGATATCCTTAAGGGCTTTCAAGAAGACCAAATTCCAACATTGGGGAGATTGTTTCAAGCCATACAGGGCTTTGTTTAGTTTGAGAATTTTGTTATTTGAATTTTCTGTTGGACTCAACTGGGTCAGAGTGTATTGAGATGTTTGTGGAAGGATAATAATTGCATCAATAAGAAGTGAAAACAAACATCAAATAAGAAATGAGAAAAAGAAAAGAGAGAGAAGTGATGACATACCTGGGTCAGAGTGTATTGAGATGTTTGTGGAAGGATGAGGAGAGAAATCCTTCCACGTACTCTGGCCCAGGTAAGCTGTAGATGTTGTGACATGTAGGTGAAAAACAACTGACAGGTGAGAGGCACAAGAAGAAGAAAAATAGAGAGGAAGACAACAGGAGAGACTGAAAGACTACTCCAACATTTTCAACGCCGTCAGAGAATTTTATGTATAATTCTTCTTTGGTTACACCATTTAGAAATGCACACTTGAGGCCCGTTGGCGAGAAAACGGAATTGTAGTCAATTCCCTCTTGTTGGTTGAAACCTTGTACACACAGACGAGCTTTGTACTTGGTAAGATTACCATCTGCATCTGTCTTTCTCTTGAAGACCCACACAGTCCCAAGAGAGCGCTTTTCTGGAGTTGGTTCTACCTCTTCCCAAACGCCATGTCAATCAATGTTTCCCAGTTCGGTGGTTACCGCCAACCTCCAGTCGTTTTGATCAGGTGCAGACATAGCCTGTGAGTAAGACCTAGGGTCGTCAGAGTGAAGATATGCCGCATGTGCTTGGTAGTCGGAATGCCTGCTGTGAGTGAGTATATTTCGTTCATCAATGTTGCCAATTATCTCATTTGCCGGCGTCACTTCTTCCGCTGGCAATCGATTGCTAACACGGTCATTGGTTGATTGTGATTCTTCCTCAGGCAATGAGTGACTAGACTCGGTGTTATCGTTCAAGATGGATGTACTTGTAGGTTGAGTTGGGGTTGAGTTTAATTCAGCTGTAGAATTTTCAGCTTGGTTTAAAACATTAGGAAATATGAAGCTATTGTTAGGCTGGTCTATTCCATGCATGTTTGGGAAAATAGAATCCTGAAACACAACATGATGGGATCGCATAACGTTACCTGTCACCGGCTCCACCATCCTATAGTTCCTGTGTCCATCCTCGTATCCCAGGAATGCTCCCTCGACTCCACGATCTCCAAATTTCCCGGTAGGTTGATTGATTTTCATTATAGCTTTGCAGCCAAACGGATGTAGGTTTTCGCATGTGGGCTTGGAGTTATTCCACAAGTAGTGCGGTGATTCAAAGTTAATTGAGGACTTTGGAGTGATGTTTTCGAGGTAAGTGGCCATATTGACAGCCTCGGCCCAATAGTTTCCCAGGAGATTTTATTGCTTCAAGAGGCATCGGGCTTTAGTGACTGTGTTTCTATTTTCCCTTTTGGAGAAAGGGTTTTCTTGAGGGTGATACAGAGCGGTAAATCGTTGAACAATTCCCTTGGCTTTGGTGTACGTAGTCAATTCTCCGTTTTTGAACTCGCCGCCGTTGTCGGATACAAACAATACGGCTTTTTCTTTTGATTGGGTTTTGATCTTTTTGATGAACTTCTTTAATTCCCTAGGGACTTCAGACTTGTGCTTTAAGAATATTGTCCAGACAAAATGCGAGTACCCATCCATGATTTGAAGTATGTATCTCTTGCCAGAGACGGAGGCAGGAGAAATAGGACCGCAAACATCCATGTGTAGAAATTCAAGTTTCCGACTTGCACGAGCGAACTTTCCAGAAAACGGTTGAGAGTGTGCCTTACATACATTGCAAACCTGACAATTGAAATTGGGGATGTGTAGCAAGGGAAACATCTTGCGCATGTAGATGATAGAGGGATGGCCTGCTGATTGATGAAGGTTGATGACAAAGGTTTTGTCCAGGACGGACGGAAAGGCAGTTGGATTTGAATGGTTGATGGTGAAATTTACACCTTGGTACAATCCAGAGATGGTATTTGATGAATCTGAGTCAACGACTTTGAAGCGGTGATTTCCGTCCGGGAGTAACGAGTGACCAGTTTTGATGAACATGGACAAAATGATGAGATTGTATTTGAGATTGGGGACATAAAGAACTTCCTTGAGAGTAAGTATGGTTTTGGGTGACCTCAAGACAATCGACCCAATTCCCTTGGAGAAAATCCTTCGGCCGTTTGCGAGATAAATTGGTTGGGAATCCGGTTTCAGATTGTAGAACCGAGAGACGTCGTTTACCATTGAGATGGAGGCGCCTGAGTCAAGAATGAATTTGCCCTGGGATGCGTGTACAGCGGTAATCAAAGCTTTTTCTTTTGGTCCACCGGACTGATCCCTCTTTGGATACCTGATAAGTTCGAAACACTTTCCTTCAGGGTGGGGAGCCAGCGGATTGTGTTTTCTGTTTGAACATCTGGGAAAAGGATGACCCTTGAATCGACCATTTGCTTGAGAGGCGCCAAGAGCTCAGGTGCTCTCCGATTGATTGTTGTATCGTTGGAGATAGTTTCTGATTTCCTCAAGTGTGGTTTTAATGGAGGGGGAAGATTTTTCTATTTCACATTTTTTAATGAGTAGCTCACCGGTAACTTGTAGTTCAACAGGAAGATTGATAATGGGGCGTTGATAAACGCACGCCAACGCCAACCCGCACGCCACTTTTTTTTGGCGTGCGGGGCCTACACGCCAAAAAAAATTGGGGTGTAGGGTCTACACGCCAATTTTATTTGGCGTGTGAGACCCACACGCCAAAAATGGCGTGTGGTTCCCACACGCCAATTTTTTTTTGGCGTGTGGGCCCCGCACACCAATTTTTTTGGCGTGCGGGTCCCCCCTCGCTCACTTAATCGAATGGGAGGGCCCATTTGATTACGTGAGCGGGCCGGCTGACGAGGTAATACAACCCCGTCAGCCGGGAGGACTTCCTCCCGGAACGAGGCTGTATAACCTCGTCGGCCAGGAGGACTTCCTCCCGGCCGACGAGGTTATACAACCTCGTCGGCCAGGAGGAAGTCCTCCTGGCTGACGAGGCTGTATAGCCTCGTCAGCCGGGAGGACTTCCTCCCGGCCGACGAGGTTATACAACCTCGTCAGCCAGGAGGACTTCCTCCTGGCCGACGAGGTTGTATAACCTCGTCAGCCGGGAGGACTTCCTCCCGGCTGACAAGGTTATACAACCTCGTCAGCCAGGAGGAAGTCCTCCTGGCCGACGAGGTTGTATAGCCTCGTCGGCCGGGAGAAAGTCCTCCCGGCTGACGAGGTTATACAACCTCGTCGGCCAGGAGGAAGTCCTCCTGGCTGACGAGGTTGTATAACCTCGTCGGCCGGGAGGAAGTCCTCCCGGCCGACGAGGCTATACAACCTCGTCGGCCAGGAGGACTTCCTCCTGGCTGACGAGGTTGTATAACCTCGTCAGCTGGGAGGAAGTCCTCCCGGCTGACGAGGTTATACAGCCTTGTCAGCCAGGAGGACTTCCTCCTGGCCGACAAGGTTATACAACCTCGTCGGCCAGGAGGACTTCCTCCTGGCTGACGAGGTTGTATAACCTCGTCAGCTGGGAGGAAGTCCTCCCGGCTGACGAGGTTATACAGCCTTGTCAGCCAGGAGGACTTCCTCCTGGCCGACAAGGTTATACAACCTTGTCGGCCAGGAGGAAGTCCTCCCGGCTGACAAGGTTGTATAACCTCGTCAGCCGGCCCGCTCACGTAATCGAATGGGACCTCCCATTCGATTACGTGAGCGGGATCCCCCCACACGCCAAACAATTGGCGTGTGGGAGCCGCACGCCAATTGTTTGGCGTGCGCTCCCAAACGCCAATTGTTTGGCGTGTGGGAGCGCACGCCAAACAATTGGCGTGCGGGGCCCACACGCCAATTTTATTTGGCGTGCGGGGCCTACACGCCAAAAAAAAGTGGCGTGTAGGGTCTACCAGACAATTTTATTTGGCGTGTGGGAACCACACGCCATTTTTGGCGTGTGGGTCTCACACGCCAAATAAAATTGTCTGGTAGACCCTACACGCCACTTTTTTTTGGCGTGTAGGCCCCGCACGCCAAAAAAAATTGGCGTGCGGGTTGGCGTTGGCGTGCGCGCTTGGCGTGCGTTTATCAACGCCCTTGATAATGAGCCACATCGCTATGACCATGTTGAGGAGTACAGTCGGCTTCGTGGTTTTGTCGTCGATTAAACTCATGAGCTGACAAGCATTTTCTTGAAGATCCTCGGCTTCCTTCTGGATGGTCAAGAAGTTGAATGTCTGAGTAAAGATTTTGTTTAGGTACAAAGTTTGGTTTTGGATTGTTTTAGGAAGGAAATGATTGTTTAGGAGCTTCCATAGAGATTTAGGATTTTCATTGCTCTCATCGATAATGGTGCCGACAAGGATAGGATCACAGTTTATTGAGATCAAAGCCATGGCATTAGTTGACCAATATCAATTAAGGTTATCTTTTTCAAGTTTGACTTCAGAGCTTTTGATTCCAATAACTAGATCCCACAGATGTCGGAGTTGTAATATGGATTTCATTTGAGCTCTCCATTCGATGAAATTGTCTCCATTCAATTTGTATTTCTCGGATAGTTCATAACTTGTTCTATCCATTTTGATTTTGTAAACAAGATTGATACGGAATAATTTGTTTTGATCTTCTTATTAAAGGAAAACGTTTGGGAATTGACAGGTATTAGGGATGATTGGCAGATGTTGAGTCTAGACCGGTCTCATAATCTGTTAAAGAGATAAATAGAGCTGAGATAAAGGATCAGTGAGCTGGAACCAGATGGGAGGATGGAGACGGGAGGTGGAGCAGACCTGTGGTGACAAGAACAAAAGAAAAGATAAGAGAAAAAAGAGAGAAGTGGGAAATACAACAGTGTAGACTAAAAGTGACTAGCTAATTAGACCCAGTAATTCCACCTCTCTAACCCCCTTTTCCATCTCTTAAATATCTTTTATTCTAATAGATTTAAACCAAGTTTAAACTGGTTGAGTGCATCCCAGTTTAACTAAGATGAATTCATCCTAGGCAATTATTCTGGCATTGCATAATGCAATAACACATGCCAGTGTTCAGCCTAATGTCACCACCAGGAAAAAAAGAAGATCACTTGATGGCAAGTGACATTTGGACAACTTCACTCATCTATCCTCCATCTATCCACTGCTACTACTTGAATTGATTTATAAAACAATTGGGTATTTATTCTTCTACCTTGAACAACCAGAGGCTGTGCCTGATCATAACAGCTCTTTCTGCCTTCTGTGCATATAATCTTTGTGTAGCTGCTCAGTGCTGCTCAGCTTTGATTAAAATAGGTACATAGCTCAGTGGAAACTTCATTCCCACCCTCATTGATGTGCCTTCCTTCTGACCAACAGTCATTTCTGAGCTGTGCCAGGTTGAACACTGAAATTTACCAAACTGAAAACTGAGATACACTAGGGTTAATACTGAGCTACCAGTGTGAAAACTGAGCTTGCTCAGGGGAAATATTGAGCTATGCTGGAGTGAACACTTATAATCTGTGCCAGACTGAACACTCATCTGTGCCAGAGTTTGCACTTAGCTTTGCTATAGTGACTGCTGAGCTCAGCCAGGGAAAACTGATGAGAAACAGAAAAGAAAATTAAACCAGTGAAAACTGAGCAGAACCAGTGAAACTGAGCAGAATCAGTGAAAAATGAGCAGAATTAGTGAAACTGAGCAGAATCAAGGAAAAATGAGCAGAATCAGTAAAAAAAAGAGCAGAATTAGTAAAAATGAGCAGAATGAGTTAAAAATGAGCAGGATGTGGAAAATGCACAGAATCAGTCAAAACTGAGCAGAATCAGTGGAAACTGAGCAGAATCAGTGTAAACTGAGCAGAATAAGTGTCACTTTGAGACAACATTTATCTCTTGGAGGGGAGAGCCTTCGCTGATAATAACCCTGCTAATGTTTGAACTATATTTTCTTCTTCTTCCCCTGGTATATCTCTTAACTCAATACATTTGGGACAACTCAACAAAGAATTCCTCGAGTTAGTTCAAACTCAGAAGGATGACCCTGTTTGTTGTCAACTTCAAGAAAATGACTCAAAGGACTATACAGTCAACAAAGATGACATGCTCCTTTATAAGGGCAGGTTTGTTGTTCCGAATGATCCTAAAATCAAACTTGATATCTTTGAATCAAGACATGATTCCCCCTAGCTGGTCACTTTGGCCAGGATAAGACTTACCAACTTATAGCTCAAGACTTTTATTGGCCAGGAATGGTCAAGGATGTAAAAGATTATGTAAACCATTGTCACACTTGCAATAGGAACAAATCCTTGAAGCATTGGAAGTATGGGTTGCTTCAACCGCTTCAAATTCCACCATTTCCTTGGCATTCTCTCTCTATGGACTTTATCTCTCAACTCCCTCTCAGTGATGGTCATGACGCTATCCTAGTGGTAGTGGATTGTTTTTCAAAGATGTCTCTATTTCTTTGAACTAAGACTACTTGTACCTCATTAGACCTTGCAAAATTGTTCATTGAACATGTTTTCTCAAAGCATGGTCTCCCAGATAATATAGTCAGCAATTGTGGCTCATTGTTTGTTTCAGGTTTCTGGACTTTGCTCTGTCAACAACTCAAAATCACTCGCAACTTATCAACTGCCTATCACCCCGAATCAGATGGTCAAACCAAGCAAGTCAATCAAATCCTCAAACAATACCTTTGAATGTTTGTCAGTTATCAGCAGGACGACTGGAGCCAATGACTCACCTTAGCCGAATTTGCCTACAACAACGCCACTCACTCCTCAACTCAACAATAACATTTTCAAACACTCTATGGTCAAAATCCAACCTTTGATTCAATTCATCTCTCACCTTCAACTCCAGCCTCCGACTATCTCTTGAACCTCAAGCTTCTTCAAGATCAACTTTGAATCAACCTTGAAGCAGCCAGTCAACGATACAAGCTTCAAGCCAATAAACTTCAACTTGAATCCCCAGCTTACAACATTGGCGATAAAGTATGGCTCAACTCCAGCAAGATTTGATTAACTCAACCCGCCAAAAAACTTTCCAAACAAAAATTAGGTCCTTTCACCATCAAATCAGTCATCTCAAAGAACGCTTACCGACTCACCCTTCCCTTGAAGTGGATTGCTATCCACCCAGTTTTTCATGTATCACTCCTAGAGCCAGCTAAGGATCTTTTCCCGGGAAAGACTCATCCCCCTCCAGAACCTGTTAATCTTCAAGATCACCTCAAGTGGGAAGTAAGTCATATCCTCGATTCGAGACTACGCAAAGGAAAACTACAATATCTTGTTGAATGGACTGGATACCAGTCCAACAAAGATTGAACCTCTTGGGAACCAGCACAAAATCTTTGAAACTCTCCTGCCTTGGTTCAAGACTTCCATACCACGTATCCTAAAAAACCTCGGCAATCCTCTTAAAACTTTATCTCACTCTATTTCAATTTTCCCCTTTTTTTCTCTTTGTTCTTTCTCTCATAAATCTTCTAAACACTCTCTTAAATTGTCAAATTAAAAAACTCAAATCTTTTTTCTTATCTCTCAAAATTTTAAAATAATGAAATAATAAAATAATAAAATAAAATAATAAACTAATAAATAATAAATTAATAATAAACAATAAACCACTCTATTCTTCTTCATCTTCCCCCTTCAATTTCTTCTCAGCTTCTTCCCAACTTTCCTTCAACTCCTTCACCAATAACATAAACTCCCGCATATCATTTCCTACAACCAAGTTTGACATCCGTTTCGCAATTCAAACCTGAATCATCTGATGCTCGTCAAAGATTGGTCTAATCTTCTCCGACGCTTCTTTGGTCCTTGACTTCTTGCAGGACCAACCTTTGTCCTTCTCCAACTCTTCCTCGTAAATTTGCTTCCTCAAACTACCTCCTTTGACAAAACCTTTGGTTAAAACTCAAGCATTGGTTTCCCTATCTTCATCTTTCACTTCCCTCTCCTACTCTTCCACTCTTTCCGCCTTGTTGACTGCATTCTCCTCTTCCCTTCTCTCCTCTTCCTCCACTCTTCTCCCCTTCCCTCAACTCCCTCTTCTTTGATGATTGCTCCGACAATAGCCCCGACTCCTCCTACGGCTCCTTTGATGACTCAAGCCACCTCCGGATTTTTAGGCTGTTCAAGCAAAACAATCGGGTCCGGTTCATCATACAGCGGCGGTGAAGGAGGTGTCATGGTTGTGTATCTTTGATACGGCTCTAACAACACTAACAAATCAAAATTGACTATTATCAGCAATCTCAAAAGTACATTCTTTTTCTCTTTGTCACTTACCTCAATCTCCTGGTTGTTCCAACTCTGGTGTCCCAAGTAAATTTGGTATCCAATAATTTACTCAAGTGATGGCTCTTCTTGGACGAGCACCTCAAATTTGGATGATCGATGGAGATCTGGATGGTGGTGGTATTGGAGGAATTGTGGTCAACACGGTGCAACTACTTATAGCAAAAATGGGCAGAGCATCCTCCAAACCAATAGTAAACCCATGTTTGAAAACACAGGGCACCCTAACTCTTTGACACATCTCGCATTTTGACCTATCTCCTCTTGTTGCAGTACTTTGAGAGCACGTCAAGTTCTGTTGAATACACCTTTGGCATCTTTGATTGATGACCTCGACTTCTGACATTTTTGTTTGTTTCTTCTGTATCTGTATCTGTTCTTCTTCTTTGATTTAATTAAGTAAATAGTAGTAGTGTGGGGAAGTAAGATGGTGGGAATTCTTGACCTTTGACCTTTGCAGGAGCTTGGCTTTTTATACCCGAGCATATGTCACGCTGCAACTCTCAGTCTCAGCCAAACACGGCTCAGAATTTCCTTATGCATCAAACTTCGAATGCAAGACTCAGCTTTGAATTTTCAAGGACCAAATGCATGACACCTAATCAAAGGGACATTCAAAACTCTTTACCCAATCCGGTCCCTGACTCAAAGATTTCCCATTCCGGTGATTTGACGGCTATTCGATGCTTATCCAATAACCGTTACTTGGACTAGCTCAAATGCCTCAACCCTCAGCTTGGCGCTTAACCTTTTCAATCAAGCCTCACACTTACCCTTTACATCACCTGGGAATTTCCGTTTGCATCTTCAAAACAATTGTCATCTTATCAGTTATGCTTTTCATTTGACTTTTTTCAATCACTCGTGTAAATACAACTCCAAGTACATACTTTCTTTACCCATCTTCACACAAAAGCCTCATGTCAATATTTGTCTACAAAAGCAACTGTACTTTCTTTACATTTCCTTTTTCCTCACTTAATTAATATAACATTGTTTTACGTTACCTTCCTCAATCAGTCATCACCCTGATTACTCCGAGTCTTACTTGAGCCCAGTACCTATTCCATACAACTCATCTTTGAAGTCAATTTTGAAGTTATCTTTGAGAATACTTTGACTCAAAGATATCCTTGAGTTGCTTCGAAGAATCCCTTTGAATCATCTTCCAGTTGTTGAAGGTGTAATCCCTGTAGAAGGGAATACAAGCAGCAATGGTATCAGCATTGATGGGACTGCTGCCACACCCGCTGAGCATGGTGTATCAGAAAGCAGTAAAAGAAGTAATGCACCAGAGGACTGGAGCATTCCTCCAAAAAGAAGAAAAGTATAATTACATTCCTTAAAGGAAAAGCCCTTGGAGCTTTCCCATTCAGAATGGCTGCTGCCTGGCTATTTGCTCAGCATTCATTTATTATAAATACTAGTTTCTTTTTCCCCATTTGTATCTGTCATTCATTTCCATCATCTCATCTTATCCACTCACTTACTTACACACATACACACATATCCAACTAAACCTTATTATATATTATATATTATAAATACATATAAATACCTTAAAAATAAATAAATACATACTTACCAATAATACCCCACCAACAATACCAGTCCCCTTTGCACTTCAATCAACCAAATCCCCATCTGTATGTTGGGTTGGTTGCATGACAATGCCCCTCATAGGTTGTCAACTGGTGCAGATTTTCTTGCAGTGATAAAGTCACAGAATCCTTAGCATCTGTTGTCATGGAATCTGATTCAAGAGAAGAATTACCAGGCAGAAATCTACTTTGCCTCTTGAGACTCTTCTGGTAGAGGGGCAGCCAGGAGTAAGTATGCATGCAGAGTTTCCCTCTTTAAATGGGAGGAAATCCTTCTTGTTGGAGAAGTTGTGCAACTGCTTCAAAAATAGAGAGTTCCTCTGGCTGAATCCTCTTCAAGCAGAAGGAAATCCCTCTGGCTGAAGATTTTATACAACAACTTCAACTAGAGGGATTTTCCCTGGCTGGAGAGGTTATACAAAACTTTCAAATTCCTCTTTCTGAAGCGTTGGAATACAACTACCATATACTCACATCCTTTTACCCTGTCTGACCAAGTGGCTATTATTCTGTCTTGTTCTTTCTGGCCATTATGTGCATGTGGCCTTTTCCTTTCCTGTAACGTGTCCAGTACCCTGTTCCTTTCAACTGTTCCTGTCACCTTTTCCTGACACCTTTTACTGACACCTGTTCCTGTTTCATGTTCCTGTTTTTTTTATTATGCTGTCATGTAAAGGCCCACTCTGGATCTTCCAAGGAGGCTACTTAGTTGTGGTTATTTTAATCTTCTCCTTGCATATGAAATATAATAATCAAGTAAAAGCCTTTTACCTCTTCACCTGTGTCTTGTTCCTATCCTTTCTCCCTTCAAGATATCCCCCCCCCTTTTTTCATATCTCTTGAAATAGTTTAAATCTTGACACAAAGAGGTTATAAAATCTCTTCAACCAGACAGATTTACTTGGGCTGAAAAGTTTATACAACCTCTTGAACCAAAGAGAGTTCCTCTTGTTGAAGAGGTTAGTCAACCAGTTCAACCAGAGAATTTTCCTCCAGTCAAAGAGCATATAAATCCCCTTCAGAGGAAATATCTCCAATTGAAGGGATAGGATAGTCAGGGGGTTTATGTCAGCCCCAGAGATGCTCCAGAGTATCCTAAGAACTGACTAAACTATAAAATACAACAAAAATAATGTATTAATACTGTAAATAACAACATATCATGAAATATTATTATACCAATCAACTCAGAATGTAAAATTAAGTGGGGTAGCTCACTCAAACCACCACTAAATTCCTACTCCTTCTAGTACTTTATAATATAATAAAGATACCTTAAGAAAAGGGAATAAAAAGTATAAATTATGGATTAGAAAGTATTGTCATAAAAGCTGAGAGACAATAAGCATATTTGCATAAATATAAGAATAATAAAACTATGCTAATAAGAAAGAAATTACCCAAGTGCATGGTAATTTCCCAGTGTTGTTCTATTAAATGAATTGGCCCATGATGTGATTGGTTATACATACATGTCATGAGGTCATGGGGACATAGAAAATATTGTGCTCAATTCAATACAATTCCCATTGCATCATAGTGCATTTGAATTTTAATACATTAGAGCAGAATATACAACAGCATTCTATAACCTTCCTGTCAGCCCTAGAGATACTCCAGAGTATCCTAAAGACTGACTGGAATGTAAAAAATAATAAAATATTGTATTAATAATAATATATCCTAGAATATTATTACAGGAATCAACTTTTCATTGAAAATTAGGGGGGGTACCTCACTCAAACCACCACCAAATTCCTACTCCTTCTATTACTTTACCATATCTCAGAAGGTACTCAGTAGGAGATGGAATAACCATAAAAAATATAGATTATAAATTATTGTAATAAAAGCTGAGAGACAATAAAACTTATGTGCATAATTATAAGAACTTAAATTTATGCTAATAAGAAGGAAATTACATAAGTGCGTGGTAATTTCCCAGTATTATTCTATTATTAGAATTGTCCCATGATGTGATTGGTTGTACATACATGTCATGAGGTCATGGGGAAATAGACAATACTGTACTCAATATAATACAATTCCCATTACATCATAGTACATTTGAATTGTAATACATTAGAATAGAATTTAACATAATATTCTAGAACCTTCCACAAAGAATCTCCAGAATATAAAAGGAGGCCATTCCTGGCCTAGGATTGGTTCCTCAGCACATTCACCCAGTACCACATTAGTAAGTACCCTGAATATTCTCCTCCTACTATTAGAGTAGTGTATTCCCTTTATCCAACCCAACCTTTTATTACTGGAATTAGTCTCAAGTTACCTCAGAATCCCTTATCCTTGGCCTTGATCTATTCCTTATAAAGTAGTTGCTGCAAGACTACCACCTCTGACAGTAGCCAATCAGCTTAAGTGCGGGCGTTGATAGACGCACGCCAAGCGCGCACGCCAACGCCAGCCCGCACGCCATTTTTTTTTGGCGTGCGGGCCCCACACGCCCTTTTTTTTTGGCGTGTAGGGTCTACACGCCAAAAAAAAAGGGCGTGTGAGACCCACACGCCAAAAATGGCGTGCGGTTCCCACACGCCTTTTTTTTTTGGCGTGTGGGCCCCGCACGCCAACGAAAATTGGCGTGTGGGAACCGCACGCCAATTGTTTGGCGTGCGGGGCCCACACGCTCACGTAATCGAATGGCCCCTGCCATTCGATTACGTGAGCGGGGGGTATGGGATATACACACCCCCCGCTCACGTAATCGAATGGCAGGGGCCATTCGATTACGTGAGCGAGCCCGAGTCTGTTTCCGGACTGGGGCTCGCTCATGGTCCTGGTTTTTTCAACCAGAACCACAACAAACCCCGCTCTCCGACTCAATCAACCAAAGCGGTGAGTCTGAAAATCCGAAAAAAAAAAAAAAAAAAAAAAAAAAAAAAAAAAAAAAAAAATCAAAAAAATCAAAAAAAAAAAAAAAACCCAAAAAAAAACCAAAAAAAAAAAAAAAAAAAAAAAAAAAAAAGAGGAAAAAATCAAAAAATGAGAAACCAAAAAATGAGAAAAAAACCCCAAAAAAACCAAAATAAAGGGATTTTTTGGGGTTTAATTTTGTGGGAGAAAAATAGCCCACAGGCCCAGGGCCCTCTCCAAGACCCAACTGGCCCAATGACAGGGCCCAATGGCCATAAGAAGGGGCCCGCCTCTGCCCATCACCTCCAGTGGGCCCACAGGCCCACTTTGATGCTCCAAAGGGGCAATAAAACATTCAAAGGGGCCATTCAAACCCCCCAGGCAGCTCAAAGGGCCCCGTATAAGCCCCAGACGCACACCATCCCCCCCAAAAGTGGCCCATCTCAAACACATCTCTTCCTATTTCCATTTTTTTTTCACCGTAAATATAGTAACACGTGCTGACAAACTCTCCCATTCAAATGCAAACAGATTCCGCACAAATCACCAAATCAGCAGCAAAAGATGTCACACACCGGTGATTACAACTCCGCAACCAATCAGCCTCCACGCCCATACGGATTCTACGAGGTTGACCCCAACCATCACCCGCACGCCCCACTTGGCAACATGTATCAAAATCAACCCTCTGCGTATGGAAATCCACACGTGCTTGGCCAACCTGCAGCTCCAATCAATCAATCAGGCCACCTACCAACAAACTATGGCTACCCAAGCAACCAATATGGCCAAGCCCCCCAGCCCCTTACTGTCCCCTCAGCCCACCCAGCCACCTACAGCTTCAATGACAACAACTACAGACTGGCAATCCAGCCAAACCCTGGGCCCCCAGCCCACCCAGTAGCGCAGCCTGTGTTCCGCCCATATGAGGTACAATTGCCTCAATTCACCCACTATCACAATCGACCTCCAGCCTCTACCTATCAGCTTGATCCAGCCCAACCATCCTATCTGGCTCAGCCAGCCCTCTACGCACCACCTCATATAACTCAAGCCCCACCATCCCATCTGTTTCCGCAATCCCATCAAGCACCACAAATCTCAAACTACTGGCAGCCGGGACCCCAACCATCGTCCCACCCGGCCAACCCATTCACTCTTGGGCCCACTCACTTCCAAGGCCTGCCAACCTCACACAGTTTCCCCGTTGGCCAACCATCAGTGCCCGCTCCGCCGCAGACAAATCAAGTCCCTTCCATACCCGTCATGCAAGATATGCAGCCATCTCTGGGGGAAATAACCTCCTCTGCGCCATTTAGCCCTCAAATTTGGCCACCTGCACAACCAAGTCCTCAACAGTTTCCCCAAGGAAATTTCAGCCCTCAAGACCCTCAAAATGTTGCTGAAGGTGAGTCTTCAAATACTTCTCCACTTTGTTTTCATATTAACAAGAACTAATGTTTACCTACTCAATCTCCCAGTCAAATACCCAAGGGCCATGCCTACATCTCCCGGCGGATATCAACCTGCATCACCCAGCCCTCAAGTATTTCCCCGAGCAAATTTCAGCCCTCAAGTCCCTCAAACTGTGGCTGAAGGTGAGTCTTCAAATATTTCTCCACTTTGTTTTCATCTTACCAACAACTAATGTTTACCTGCACAATCTCCCAGTAAAATACCCAAGCGTCACGCCTACATCTCCCGGCAGGTATCACCCTGCACCACCCAGCCCTCAAGTATTTCCCCGAGCAAATTTCAGCCCTCAAGTCCCTCAAACTGTGGCTGAAGGTGAGTCTTCAAATATTTCTCCACCTT
This sequence comes from Puccinia hordei, assembly GCA_007896445.1. NCBI lineage: Eukaryota > Fungi > Basidiomycota > Pucciniomycetes > Pucciniales > Pucciniaceae > Puccinia > Puccinia hordei. The sequence goes on from RDRW01000047.1 coordinate 828,690, forward strand.
GTTTTCATCTTACCAAGACCTAATGTTTACCTAGTCAATCTTCCAGTATACCCGCTCAATCCTTTAGGACGTTCACCGCTGGCCCCCGCAATGTTACCCGCTGCCAATCAACCGCATAAAGTGTTGATGAAATCTGAAGATGTACAATCTTATGATTATTCAGTTGGCAGTAAGTTCTTCTAGTTTCTTAATTCGCCCACTTGAGGCAGACTGGCTGAACTGCTTGTGTTTCCAGATGCAATGGATGCACCACCCGAATTCCTTTTCACATGTGTCACTGATCTCAAACACTTTGTCACCACATGGGCCCACGAGCATGGTTACGCTCTGAAAGTTTGTGCTTCCAAGAGGGACAAGAACATCTACTTTGCATGCACAGTTGCCGGGGAAGACAAAACCTCAGTTGATGCTATCCGGTTTCGAGAGTCTAGGAATAAGCGACTGGGGTGCTGCTTCAAAATATCCGGCCACAAACCAACTTCTGTAAAACTCAAGGATGCACCATGGGAACTCCGATGCCGAAAGACGATTGAGCACAATCATGGTCCAATCGATCTGGAACATGTAGTCATCCACAAGAAGCTCTCTGTCGAAGGCCAAACTGAGGTTGCTCGCTTATCGTCTCTAGGAATGCAACCCCAGGCAATCGCTAGACTCCTTACTAGCAGTGAGGGAAGGTTTGTAACCAACCGGACGATATACAACACAAAGCAGGCACTGAGGGCGGAGAAGAGGGCTGGCAACACCCCAATCGAGTACCTCCTACGTTGCCTCAACGAATCCAAGATGGAGCACGTCTGGGGCTTATACGGGGCCCTTTGAGCTGCCTGGGGGGTTTGAATGGCCCCTTTGAATGTTTTATTGCCCCTTTGGAGCATCAAAGTGGGCCTGTGGGCCCATGGGAGGTGATGGGCAGAGGCGGGCCCCTTCTTACGGCCATTGGGCCCTGTCTTTGGGCCAGTTGGGTCTTGGAGCCCTGGGCCTGTGGGCTTTTCCACATAATTAAACCCCAAAAAAACCCATTTTTTTGGTTTTTTGGGGGTTTTTTCCTCATTTTTTATTTCTCATTTTTTGTTTTTTTTTTGTGTTTTTTGATTTTTTTTTGTTTTTTGTTTTTTTTTTTTTTTTGATTTTTTTTTTTTTTTTTTTTTTTGATTTTTTTGATTTTTTTGTTTTTTTTTTTTTTTTTTTTTTTTTTTTTTACTCACATTGTTTTTTCTTAATCGGTGAGTGGGGGTGTTGATCGAATTCTTGGTCGTTCTGGTTGAAAACAACCAGACCGACGGTCTGATTCCTGAAAGGAATCAGACTCGGCAGCCTCGCTCACGTAATCGAATGGCCCCTACCATTCGATTACGTGAGCGAGGGGATATTGCAGGCGATATCCCCCCACACGCCAAATAATTGGCGTGTGGGACCCGCACGCCAATTGTTTGGCGTGCGCTCCCACACGCCAAACGATTGGCGTGTGGGAGCGCACGCCAAACAATTGGCGTGCGGGTCCCACACGCCAATTTTCTTTGGCGTGCGGGGCCCACACGCCAAAAAAAAAAGGCGTGTGGGAACCGCACGCCATTTTTGGCGTGCGGGGCCTACACGCCCTTTTTTTTTGGCGTGTAGACCCTACACGCCAAAAAAAAAGGGCGTGTAGGCCCCGCACGCCAAAAAAAAATGGCGTGCGGGCTGGCGTTGGCGTGCGCGCTTGGCCTGCGTTTATCAACGCCCCTTAAGTGCTTGCCAGCTGCTTAATAGAAATTTATATTGCTATATCTTACCCAAAAAGACTAAGAATAGCCAAACCTACACGGTTAACTATTGGTCTTATCCAATTGATTGGTTTGTATATCAAATCTACAACTATAAGGAGTTTTAGGTTATCCTCTGTGCATAGTTTGGACACTATAGAGAGAATAAAATACATATTTATTCAGATAACCTTTCAGCACAGTGACAGTGCCTGGTTTATTTATAGAAGTTAATCCAGTGTTTCATACAAATAGCTGATACTTCCCCTGAAGACCTCTAGAATATAAAAGGAGGCCATTTCCTGGCCTAGTATTGGATCCTCAGCATATTCCTCCAGTACCACTTTAGTAAGTACACTGAATATTCTCTTCCTACTTTTAGAGTAGTGTTATTCCTTTATTATCCAACCCACCTTATTTACTGGACTAGTTATCAAGCTATCTTAGAACTCCCCATCTTAGACCTTGGACTATTCCTTATAAAGCAGTTGCTGCAAGACTACCACCTCTGACAGTAGCCAATCAGCTCAAGTGCTTGCCAGCTGCTTAGTAACAATTTATATTTTTACACTTCTCTCAAAAAGACAGAAAGATAGCCAAACCTATATGGTTAGCTGTAAAGATCACCAAGTGAACCCAGGTACCCGCCGCGTGTCTGGGTACCCGCAGTGTTTATTGCCATTTTCAGACACCCGTACCTGTACACAGCACCCGCAGGCGGGTACCGGCGGTACTTTCTGCAGGTACCGCGGGTACCTCTTTGCATATTGTTTGTCAAAAGAATTTTTACTCGTGTATAACCATAAGAGACTATTTTAGACTATTCATGTTTTAAATACATGTATTTTTCATATACTATTGTGAAAGTGATGAAACTAATGAAATTTAGTGTATGAATAAGTGAACTACAACTTCCACCTTTGCTCCGTCTTGATGCTGTCAACTGTTTAATTTCTCTTTCTCTTTCTCTCTTCCTTGAGAGTATCATTCCACCTCTTGAGGAGACCGGGTTCGATCAAATTTTTCTTGGAATAAAATGCAACCAACATACCCCTACTAAGCAAAACCGCGTTGAGACGGTGTCGTTTTTGTGATACATAATCACGGCCAAATGAGAATTCCCGTTCAACATCGACTGAACTTGCTAGATAGCATCAATGTAGGATAATACATGTGATTAGTGCTCTGAAAGACAGTTTAATTCTCAGAGATTTGAAAATCTACCTGGGCAGCTTAAAACGTCCAGGGCCATCTGCAGAAGCCCACCGTGTGTATTGCCAGCACTTTTCTGCTGGACCCACCACTCAAGTGCATCAATAGGAGATCTGTCATCCAAAAGGAGGTCCGAAGCTAGCCAGGTTTCGAGTGGATCGTTCATTGATTGGCCTCGGGCAGCCAGAGCAGCACCTAATTGTGCTATGTTTCCAGTCTTTGGCTGGATTGAAAAATTGTTAGTGACTAATTGGATGTGACAGCCTGATAGAATAAAAAGGAAATTAAACCTTACTTTGGTTGCTTTGAGTGGGTGAGCGGATGGTACGCTTGGCAGAGGCTTGTAATGTGTATTGAACATCTCTCGGGTGAGTCAAAGTGCTTCGGTAATCCATTCTTGCTCCCATCCAGCTATCTTAAAGTACTCATCTTTGAAAGATGGATGAAGTACTACCTCAAAAACAATAGTCAGTCATCATCAGGGGCCAAAAAGTGAGCAAATCAATATCCCCAAGCTTACCCATTGCAATTCAAAACAAAGGCGAGCAGTCTGTTAGTGTATAGTACTTATTGGTCATCTGACGGCCAACGCGACATGCATTTCGGAGAGCAGGCGGGTATTTGTTTCCAGTTCCTTTGATGGCTCTGGAAAGGTGTTCAGTAATCTCATCAATGAAAACAATTACATGTGTTAAACAAGCCGATCCGGGTATTGATACTTGAAGGGTTTGTTCGTAGAAGACCTGGAGGATTGAAATGAGGTGCTTTGCTAACTGGATATCCACGGAGTTGATGTGATACTTGCAATCAAGCCTGTGCTTCTTGTCCTTCTGCCATGCCAGACTGCAAGAAAAATCCTATGAGTTTTTTGGACAATGATGATCAGAAGAATATTGGATGAGAAACTTACATTGCCTTCTCGCATCTGATAATGCTAGCCAACTGCATAAAGGTTGAGTTCCACCTTGTTCGTACGTCTTGCCCAACGCTATGGGGCTTTTCACATTGATTTTCACGGCAGAGCTCAACAAACTCCATCTTTGAGTTTGGTGATTTGCGAAGCTCTTGAGCCACAGCGCGGAACTAGAATGAAGAGAGACAAAATTAAATTTGATACAATCTTGGCCTGACAGACAATTCTCAAGCTGAATCTCACCTTGGCCAGCGTTTGTTTGCACAATGAAGAAGTGTAGAGATCATTGTCTTCGTCCTCATCACTCAAATCATGGAGGTCCTGAAGAGTCAGCTCTGGCTGAACATCATTGGGCTCTTCAGCATCGTCTACATCCCCAATGATTGCTTCGTCTCCATAATGGGAGAAATTGTTATCATATCTGAGTGTGAATTGGAATTCAAATCAATTATAAATATTACAAAAAATGATAATGAAATGGAATAGGCACCTGCAAATTTGATCCTCTGGATCTTCACCTTCAGATTTGTCTGAGGCTTCTGACAAGTTATAATCCTCTTCAGTTACTGTCCCAGTTTATTGTTTCTTAGCGGTACCAAACGGTCGTAAGATGGACTGCACAATTAGGTTGAGGATGTGTGTGTAGCACCTAATCCAGTGCTGATTGCCTTTAAAAAAAGCCCATTTGAACAATTTCATCTTGGAAACCATTGTTGCATTGTTTGTTGCATTGTCAGTGACAATGCCACAAACCTGGCAAATTTTAAAGAATTCAGCATATGAGGAAGGAAGATCAAGAATAAATGCGACTCACTTTATCTTGAATTCCAAATTTTTCAACCACCGCTTGCATGGTGTCAGCCAGATATTCGCCAGTATGGCTCTTAGAAAGCCGGATGAAATCAAGAGGCATTGCCTCAAGATCAATCTTCCCCCGGTCAAGCTTGACCAATCAATAAAGGAAAATGCCAAGGATATCAAAACCATTGGGTGATTGCCAAGTGTCGGCCCCAAGGTACATTGCACCAGTTTGTTTCTAAAGAACTTTCAGAAATGAGTCAATGAAATGAGAAGAGATGGTACTCACAAGTAATTTTGCACGGTAATTATCTTGAACGGCCGTGTAGAGCATATGGATCGTTCGAGATACAACCTTATCAGAAGGCATGTGTTTGACAACAGTGGGGTGGAGGATTCTCTTGAGGGACTCATTGGCCAATGCCAAAAATGGGCGGGCAGCCTCAGCGCACCAGATGGCACACATCTGTGGGACCTGAATAGTTCAAGAAAAGATGACATTGATTAATTTTTTTTTAAAAAAAAAGGTCCGGATACTTGTCTCTTCAGGATTTATGTCACCAGTTCCACTGACTCCTAAAGCACCAAGCTTGCGGTTGGAAGTTGACTGATGTTCTTTGTTGAGACATGTGGCTGCATGTTTCAACAGATTGCTGCAGGAGGAATCACTTGTTGGCCGGTTTATTCTGGTCCCACACCTGAATGAAGTTGATATAGGCAAATTCTTAGTGAGATTAAGTGTCAAAATGAGCTGTCATTGTAGGAAAACATACATCTTGCAGGGGTAAGCTATCATCCAACAACCTTTTTTATCCAATTGTTTGGATAGCTCCGGTTTGTGGTAGCTTTCATAGGCCAAACTGACTGCATTTGCCGTGGTTGCTGTGCTTGAGCTATACAAAAAATAATGAAAATATTTAAGCAAATACTTGATCAAATGTTAGAAATTAACTTACATAGTTCCTCCAAGTCAGTTAGTTCATGAGGGCCAGTGGTATTGGGCTGGCTAGTGCTAGGAGTATCTGGCTGGGTGTGGCTGGTGTGGTCAGTGATCATAATGGCTGCTTCGGCATCTGGATCATCTGAAGGAGGTGGCCTGGTGTTGGAAGTTGAGCCTTTGGTTGGCACAATTGAATCTGAAGGTGATTTTTTGCCTGGTTTGCTTTTGAGTTCAAGATGATTGATTCATCTTATTGATTGGGGATGGTGGAGCCTGCAGGAGTGGAGGAATAGGATAATCAAGATATGATCCATATCATGATTGTATACCCGCACCTGCTAGGGGTTGATGGGGCACAGCCATACAGTAAGGCTACTTGTTACAAGGGCTACAGATACCCGGGTACCTGAAGGAAGCGCCTGCCGCGGGTATTGAGTGCAAGTATCCGGGTACCTGGTGATACCTTTCCCAAAATCTGGCACCCGGACCCGTACACGGCACCCGTGGGCGGGTACCTGATGCTATGTGGCAGGTACCCGCCCACAGGTTGTAAGGGTTCTGAATAACCCTTCACCTGAAATTCCTTCGCCGAGGATTCTAGAATCAGAGCCGTGTGCTCTGGAGACCAATTCTAGAATAAAAGTATGAATTTCGGCTAGCTCAGCAGTAATGAAGAAATGGGTGGTCGGGTCTCTCAGTTATTAGAATACAATATAAGATGAATAGAATCGAAAGAAGGAAGAAGGAAGGAAATGAAGGGAAGGGTCTTGGCTTACCTAGCTCAGCAGTAATGAAGAAATGGGTGGTCGGGTCTCTGCTGAGCTAGGCGGGGAGCGGGGGAGCGGATGATTAAGTACTGGAGTCAATTATGTAAGAATTTGTGAAACCTAGGGACGCGGGGTTCACAGTCTCCCCTCCTTTAAAAAACTGGGGTTGAGGGCGGAAGCGGGGATAGAAGGTGTTGTGAGAAGGAAAGAAACTGGGGAGAATTTGGTGTGAGAAGGAGAGAAATTGGGGAAGATTCGGGAAACAATGAGAAAGGGAAGGGAAGCGGGAAGGGGGAAGAGAGGAGAAGGAAGATATTGGGAGGGGAATTGGCGAGAAGGGGGGGGGCCGGGCGGGTGGGAAAGCCAGAAAGGGGGTCAGCCTGGAAGTCCAGAGTCGCAGAGATTTGAAAAGATGATACCGGCGAAGTCGGGGGAAAAGGAAGGGGGAAAAGGGAGAGGGTTTTGTCGGCCTGAACGCCTTTCGAGTGCTCGACCGTTGCCTGTCAGGAGAGGGAGAATCGCGCCGTGGTTGTGTGCTCACGTATGTGGCCGAGGTAATGCTTACACGATGTAGAAAGAGGCCCGGAGGTGCATTATTGGTGGGGACTTACTTTTGAAGTTTCCACCTTCGCCGTACCTCTCGGGTCCACGAACCGTTTGACCTTCGAGATGTGAAGTGAGGGGTGTCGGCCGTCGCCTTCGGGGAGATCCAGTTGGACAGTCTGTCCGTCGTTGAAGACCTTCAAGACCTGGTAGGGGCCTTCGAACCGTTCTTTCAACTTGTCCATGCCACCTTGGTGTCTGCCCCGCCAGTCGGATGAATCCAGCAAAACCCACGATCCAACTTCCAACGGCGGAAGATCCCGGCAGCGCTTGTTGTGTTGCAGTGCTTGTCAAATTCGACTGGTCCACAAGTTGTCCCGAGCTTCGGCCCAGGCAGCTTCACGTTGTCGAATCCAAGATGTCAAAGATGTAGGTTCCTCAGATGGGTTTCCGCTTGACGGGAAAAGTCTAGGCCTCAATCCGAAAACCAGTTCAAACGGGCTGAACCCGGTTGATACATTCACCGCGGAGTTGATAGCGAATTCAGCCGCAGGTAGGTTTTCCAACCAGCGGCTCTGTCGTTTGGCCGTGAAAGTACGAAGCACTTGACCCACTGTTTTATTGGTCTATTTGAATTGAAGCTTTAAGATAAATTACTAAAGACCAAAACCAGACTAAAGAGGTAACAAGATCAGAGAGATAATTTAAGATAAGAAAGAAATAAAGAAACTTTGTCGTACCACTTTAATGAACAAGGATTTGTAGATAAGTTATGAAGAGACTATGAATTAAGGATCTGAAGATAAGAGGATGCTGAAGACAGCTGAAAGAAAGAATGGTCAGAGACAACAAGCAAAAGGATAAGAATAAGAATGGCAACCAACTTGTAGGCGTTTAGTTTTTAGGAGGTATAGTCGAGTTGGTTGATAGTTGTGGGAAGTAGCACTTTGAGAGGAAGATGAAAAGTAAAGAAAGGAAAAGATAGACGAGAAGTGAAGTATGGCGATGAGAGATTGCGTTAGAGGTTTGTAAGAGGATGGAAGAGATTGAGTAGAAGAAAGGATCAGGGAAAGGATGATGGAGAGAGATTCGACGATGGAGAAAGAGGAGAGATAGATAAGTTATAAACTTGGTTCTTGAGGAGAGATGTCGACGAAAAGAAGTTAGGTTCTTGAGGAGAGATGTCGACGAAAAGAAGTAGTTGGTGAGTTGTAGTAAGGAACAGAAAGGGATTAAATAGAATCGAGGATTGTTTTAGATTAAATTAATTTTGCAATGATGTCATTGATAATTGAATTTAATGACATCATAGGCAGCACAAAAAGCGCGGAGGGTTACTGAGGAAAAAAAAGGCTAAGAGAATTATTGAGGGATTTCAACACTCCTCCTTGCTTGTTGACGAAAGACTTGAGAAACACTTGTCTTGAAGCTTTGAGATGGATTGAAAAGGAGCGGCCTTTGTTAAAGAATCTGCCAGCATATTCTCAGAAGACACCAACTTTACGTCGATTACTTCATCTTTATACTTGGTTCTCAAATCTTTGACTTTGATGTCGAGATGTTTAGTTTTTGAGTTGGAGCCGAACTTCTTCAATTTTTCCAACAATCCTTTGTTGTCGATGTGGAAAAGAGTAGGCTTTAATTGATTCTTCCATAACTCTTCAACTAAGAAAGTCAACCATTGACTTTCCTGTTCACCATCCGAAAGTGCATTCAACTCAGCTTCGGTGGAAGACATCGTAATATTGCGCTGCTTCTTGCTGTTCCATAGAATTGGACAGCACTTCCAGAATGCCAACGAGCCGCTTTGTGAGATTCTTGTTTCTTGATCATCAGCCCACGTGGCATCCGTGTAATAGTTGATGCGTCCAGATGAGTCATTTGGATCTGGCTTGAGCTTGAACTTGAAATTTTTTGTTCCCAACAGGTACTTCCAACAGTGCACGACTTGAAGCCAATGAGTCATGCCGGGTCTTTGATTGAATCTTGAAAGGATTGACACAGCAGCAGCCAATTCCGGACGAGTTCGACACGATAGGTAGTTGAGAATGCCAGTAAATGAGCGGTAATTGATATCTAGCTTCACAAAAGCCTCGTGATCTTCATTGGAGGCTGTGTGCAACTGAACTGCTGGAGTAAGTGGTGTCCTCACTGGAGAGGAGTCTTGAAGATTGAGAAGTTCAATTCCTTTCTCGATGAGATTCAATTGAGAGAGTTCAATACGATCCTCAGAAAAGAAAAGATTCATTCCAAGCAACGTGTCGGGGGAATGCGCAGTCGAATTAGGAAATCTATGTAGAAAGAGACTTTCAAACTCTTCTACCCTTCCGACAACTATTAAGTCGTCCACATGGAAGAAAATGAACGAGTTTTTTTCTTTGTGAATAAATAAGCAGGCATCAGATACCGACGGAAGATAGCTGATTTCTTCAAACCACGAAGTTAGCGTGTTGTACCAGTTCATTGGTGACTGCTTGAGTCCATACAACGACTTTTGAAGTTTCAGAAACGGTGCTTTTCTTTGAGAGCCTTCTGGAGTTTTGATATAGATTTCTTCTTCGAGAGGTGCAAATAAGAAAGCACTTTTCACATCAAATTGCTTCACCTTCAGATTCAGATCCAGAGCCAACACGAGTAAGGTCAGAAGAGATGGAAACTTGCCCGTAGGAGCAAACGTCTCGAAGAAGTCCTCCCCTGACGTTTGCATAAAACCTTGGATGCACAGTCTAGCCTTCTGTTTTTCGACACTTGACAAAGTAGCGGGTTTGGTTTTAAATACCCACGTGTGTCGAAGAGCTTTCTTAGGAGTGGAAAAACAGTCTATCCAAACGTCATGCCCTTCAATGTTATTCAGCTCTTCATCGACCGCTTGTTTCCACTTTCCTGAATCAGCTCCGCTTACAGCCTTTGAGAATGTCTTGGGGTCGGTAGCCAAGTAAGAATATTTTTCAGGACGAACTGAACTAGTCCTCTCGCGTAGTACTCGAACAGAGGAAGCCAACGGCGGTGGAATAAGTTCGGCAGCCACCTCCTCGCCGTTCACAGAAGATGAATCACTTTCATCATCTTCATCTGCCGACTCCTCGTCGTCAGGCACACATTGCTGAGCAGCTTCATTTCCACCGGGGTTGTAAGGAGAGATGTCTTCAACAACATTAGTTTCTCGAGAGATAGAATCAGTAATCGGACTGGAACTCTCTTCAATAAGAAGATCGTCCCAGTTATCATTAGACGAGTCTCGTAAGGGATAGTCGAGGAACCTGATGTTCTTTGAGCAGATAATTGAACCGTCCTCGGTGAGAGTTCGATAAGACCTTAATTCCGGGTTGTATCCAATAAGTTTGCCCCGTTCACCACGAGGATCTAGCTTTCCCTTGATCTTATGTGAATATACAACAACTGGATTCCCAATGGGCCGGAAGAAACTGATCGGCAGGGATGCCATCTTAAACTGTTCGTATGGAGATTTGCTGCTACGGTGGGAAGGGATCTGGTTTATGATAAGAACGCAAGAAGAGACCACTTCGCTCCATAAATGTTTTGGAAAACCTGAGTCCAGCAAGATAGTCCTTAAAGATTCAAGAATGGTACGATTGAAGCGTTCAGCTAGTCCATTCTGTTGAGGAGTATGTGGATCAGAGACTCGAAGACGTATAACATTGTCTGAGCAATAGCGCTGAAGCTCTTGGTTAGTGAATTCCGTCCCCCGATCTGAGTGAATAATACTAGGATAGTATCCAAGCCGCTTGGATTCAACATCAAGGAGTTTAGACAGGACCAAAAACACATCCGATTTTGAAGCAATAGGTATGGCCGAACAGTATCTTGTAGCTGAGTCGACAACAGTAAGAATGTACTGATGCTTCTTGTAAGACATCGGCTTGATTGGACCAATCAAGTCCAGATGAATCTCCTCCAAAGGCTTTGAGGCTCGAGAAGATCTGTGTTTATAAGACGCCTTGGTGATTTTAGATAAGGCGCATGACTCGCACTTATGATCCATCTTGATTGGTATACCCAACTTGTGCCTTATTCTTCCGTAACTTGTATGACCAAGGGATTTGTGAAGGAGTTCAGACGATGAAAAATGCGCCTGTGCCGGATAAGGGTGTAGCTCAAGTACAGGAAGATTATTTTGATAATTTCCTTCCAATTTCAGCAGCTCATTATGTAATAGGACGAATTTGTTAACTTCAAAATTAATTTCAAAATTTTGAAGTAGAAGGAGACGAAGTGATAACAAATTCGCATTTATTTTTGGAACTAATAACACTTGATGAAATAGGATTCGGTTCCCCTTATACGACACGGCAATCGTTCCTTCACCCTCAATGTTCAACATGTTATCTCCACAACTCGTGTTGATCAATCCGCCTTGTGACTTGTCTAGAGCAACGAAGAGGTTCTCATCAGCGACCATGTGAGATGAGGATCCTGAGTCCACCACGAATACAGAAGAAAGATGGGTATGAAATGTGGAGAGACTGCTGACACTTGAAGATTGAGGCTTTCGGCCGTAATAAGTTCTCGGAGGAGGTCGAAGTTCCGGATGTAGCATGTAACACCTGTCTTCAGGATGAGGTGCACGTGTATTATGTTTTCCGGGGGAGCAAAATGTTCCTTCTCTTGACATCATTGAGATGGGACTGGTCTCTTGCTTTTGCTGATTCGAGAGTTTTACATCATTTTTATGGATTTCTAGGTGGTTAAGCAAAGCTTCCGGAGTTATGTCTTCGCCATCTTTCGAGTGAGTAATGGACTGCTTGATATTGTCTAAGCTAGCCGGCAATCTTCTTAACAAGTCGTAGGTGATAAGATCCGGAGGGAACACGATACCTACGTCCTCCATTTTATTGAGACAGGTTCGTACATCGGTGATAAATTTTCAATCCGATTCATTTCGTAGGAGATGCTGAGAAATTGATTATACACCCTTGCACGATTAGAAGGTTCAGAAGATGCGTAGCGTTTGACGATAGCTTGCCAAAGAAGTTGTGCGTCTTCAGCATTGACGGAATTGACAACGTTAGTGTGAGTGCCGGCAGAGATTTTTGACATGATAATTGCTCCCAGCAGAGTATTGTCTTCTTCGTCAAGAGCTGGGGAACCATTGTACATTTGATCCTTAATTTTTCCTAGTTTGAAGAGGCTGGTAATTCGGATTTTCCAGCTAGAGTAATTCTCTTCGGTGAGAATAGGAATTGATTCAATAGTTGCCTTCATAACGGTAGAGTTAATCGAGTTCATGATTTTAGATTGAAGCGTCTGGTTTTCGGTTGGTAGCGACTTTTCGACTGTTAATCGTATTTGAATTGAAGCTTTAAGATAAATTACTAAAGACCAAAACCAGACTAAAGAGGTAACAAGATCAGAGAGATAATTTAAGATAAGAAAGAAATAAAGAAACTTTGTCGTACCACTTTAATGAACAAGGATTTGTAGATAAGTTATGAAGAGACTATGAATTAAGGATCTGAAGATAAGAGGATGCTGAAGACAGCTGAAAGAAAGAATGGTCAGAGACAACAAGCAAAAGGATAAGAATAAGAATGGCAACCAACTTGTAGGCGTTTAGTTTTTAGGAGGTATAGTCGAGTTGGTTGATAGTTGTGGGAAGTAGCACTTTGAGAGGAAGATGAAAAGTAAAGAAAGGAAAAGATAGACGAGAAGTGAAGTATGGCGATGAGAGATTGCGTTAGAGGTTTGTAAGAGGATGGAAGAGATTGAGTAGAAGAAAGGATCAGGGAAAGGATGATGGAGAGAGATTCGACGATGGAGAAAGAGGAGAGATAGATAAGTTATAAACTTGGTTCTTGAGGAGAGATGTTGACGAAAAGAAGTTAGGTTCTTGAGGAGAGATGTCGACGAAAAGAAGTAGTTGGTGAGTTGTAGTAAGGAACAGAAAGGGATTAAATAGAATCGAGGATTGTTTTAGATTAAATTAATTTTGCAATGATGTCATTGATAATTGAATTTAATGACATCATAGGCAGCACAAAAAGCGCGGAGGGTTACTGAGGAAAAAAAAGGCTAAGAGAATTATTGAGGGATTTCAACATGGTCCTTTCACTACGGCCGTCGGCTTGCGGGTGAAAGGCGGACGACATATGGAATTTTGTCGAAATGCGTTCCATCAGAGATCGCCAGAACTTGGACGTCCAAGTTTTATCTCGATCACTGATGATCGAAACCGGAGCCCCAAACGTTGCCATCCAGCCTGAGAAGAATCTTGAGGCCGTTTTCTCCGCGGTGTCCTTCTGCAAGACGGGGATGATCCTTGTGAATCCGGATAGACGACATGTGCACGTGAGAATCATATCGTAATGATTGGATCCGCGTAATGGCCCCACAAAATCAATTGCTAAATGTTGCAATGGGGACGACGGCATCGGTGGTGTCTTCATTTTCCCCGTCGGCGCCGTTGTAGGAGCCTTCGTTCTCTGACAATTCACGCAGCTTTGTACGAATTTCCGGACCTGTTTGGACTGCCCGGGCCAGAAGAAATCCCGTCTGACTTCTGAGAGTGTCTTCAGTGCTCCTAGGTGGCCCAGTCTGACGTGCGCGTCACTGATCAACTTCTCCCGCAGATCTTCAAAATCCGGGATGAGGAGTCTGTCGTCCACAAAGAGAAGCCCGTCTTTTTCAAAACACTCCGCTCGCAATGGAAGGACCTTTCGAAGTGACACGCAAAACGGGTCGGACTCGTAGCCTTCTAAGATTTGCTTCTTCAACGCGCTCGAAAGTTCCACCCCGAGCTCCGTGAGGGCTGCCACGCATTTCACGTCATCGGTTCCTATTTCATCTGAGTCTCCGGCGATGTGCTTTCTTGAAAGTGCATCCGCTACCGTATTGTCTTCTCCACGTATGTATTCAAAACGTAAATCGAAGTCAGCCAGTATTTCACTCCATCTGGCTTGTCTTCGGCTGAGATTTCTCTGCTTAAGGAGATACGTAAGAGAGTGATGGTCAGTCATCACGTTGACTTTCATCCCCAAGAGTAGCATCCTCCATTTCTGGAGGGCGTGTATCACCGCCAAAAGCTCCTGTTCATGGACGGGGTAATTCTTCTCCGCCGGCGACATCAAATGTGACTCGTATGCGATGGGCGATGCGCCCTTCCAATCCTTGCCCTGAAAGAGGGCCGCTCCGAGTCCTGAACCGCTCGCGTCCGTGAAAAGCCAGAGGGGGTCGTCTGATTCATAGTCGATGTTCTTCAAGCATGGCAATGAAGTCATGATTTTCTTGATGTTTTGAAAGGCTGCTTCTTCACGGTCGCCCCATTTGAAGTCATTCTTATCTAGCTTCGTACTGGTCAGAGGGGTCAGTGTTCCCACGTATTTTTGCAGACCCCATATGAATTTTTTCATCCATTGAACAGTCCCTAAAAACTTCTTAACTCCCCTTGGTGAACGTGGACTCGGCCAGTCCAGAACCTTCGAAATCTTCTCGTCATCTGCATGGAAACCTTCTTCCGTGATCCAGTGGCCCAGAAATTTTATCTTCCGTCGAAAAAGTTGAGTCTTTTTCGGGCTGCAGTACAAATTCGCTGCCCTGAGTCGGTCCAACACTTGGTGTAAGTGAAACTTGTGTTGTTCGAATGAATCCGAAAAGACTACGATGTCGTCCAAATAGACGACGCAGAACTTGTTCACCACGTCCCCCAAGGCTTCCTCTAGACGCGCCTGGTGAGTTGCCGGGGCATTCGTCAATCCCATGGGCATGACGCACCATTCCACTAGACCCCACGGTGTCTTGACGGCCGTCAGAGGAATATCCTCCTCGCGCATCCGGGTTTGAAAAAATGCATTCGTCTGGTCGAGGATTGAAAAGACTTTCCCCGACGCCACTAAGCGGACCAGCTCGTCCACATTTGGTAAAGGAGATCTGTCGCGCACCGTCAAGTCATTCAATTTCTGGTAATCGCAAATCCACCGAGGGAGGGCCGTTGGATCCTTCTTCGGGATGATGAAACTAGGGGACGCATACTGGCTAGAGGAGCGACGAATCCTTCCTGCCGCTAAGTGTTGATCAAACAGTGTTCTCCACGCCACCAGATGTTTCTGGGGATACGGGTACTGTCGCTCGTTGAAGGTTGCATTCGGATCGGTGAGCACAATCTTGTGCCTGACACGCGAGCTCTCGTTTTGAAGTTTCTCCGGGAAGGAGCCATCCTTAAATTTCCCTTCAGCTTCCTCTTGGTCCGTCACGGCCGGGATGTCCTTTGGGAAAAGCTCCTTGTATTCCTCAAGGATCTTCAATTCAGACTCAGCGCACGGGTATTCTAATTTGTTTTGAATAGCAGGTTTGATTTCATTGCAAGAAGCTACCTCTTCTGATAGTCGATAATCAAAAACAGTACAACCGGTGAGGTCACAACGTAGCGCTTGTGAAGACATTGAGACTGATAGGGAGAAACTGGAAAGGAAGGGGGCGCCTAGAATCATGTCATAGGCCCCGGCGATGGGACCTAACTTAAAAAAAACATCTTCAAACATGAGTTTCGAGGAAGGGTCCGAGAGGTTGGTCGTGGTGGAGTGTCGGAGGATAATCGGCTCTTCCTTGCCTTCCGACAATGCTAACTTGATCGATGTTGGTCTGGCCAGAGCTTCAATAGGGAGATTTGCCGCTCGGGCCGCATCTTCAGTCATCAGATTTATCTCCGCACCTGTGTCAACCAGACCACGTAAGCGGGTGTTGCTCTTAAAGAGGTCAATCACCAAGCGTCTGGGTGGTGGGCGTGCAACGTACCTCTCCGCCTCATTAAGGCGTAATTCTTCATCCAGCGCCTCCAATGCCGAGATGGACGCGCTGTCCATTTGTGGGAAGAGATTCTCTTCAGCCACTCCAGCAACCGTCGCCGCTCTAGGGGCCCTACCGGCTGGCGCGTGGGTGGGTTTGCCCGCCGACAACGCTGGTTTCGTCGACTTGGTGTCCGCTTGTCTTGGAGGTGGAACGTACGAGTCCGGAATCTTCACGAACGACCGGTCCATGCGTCCGGTGCAATTTCCCGGCGAGGCGCCGCATGTCTTCTTACAGTATCGGCAGAGGCCGATTGAGTCCAGGTAAGTGTTCAGGCGCCAGAGATTTTCTTCTCTGCTCGGCCGGTTGCCTTGCGTGGTGCTCGGCTGTGAAGGCGTCGGTTGTGACCGCTGTCTTGAAGCTCGACGCTTAGAGGTCCCATCCCAAAAGACTCCAGCTCGGCTTTTGAAGGTGCTGTAATCGAATCCATCCTCGAAGAGAATTTGGTGGTTGTTGACTTCGGTTTGAAGTTCATCGCTCATACCGAGGACCATTGATTCTGCAAGAGTAAAGTCTGAGATCCTTCGCACCTCTGGCATGTCGAAGTTCATCATGCTTTGGAGGGTGCGCGATCTGGTACTGTACGCAATGAACGTTTCTGCGTTTCCCATTCGGAGATTTTTGAGTTGCGCTCGCAGTTGTGTACGCCAAAGGGGGGGCAATACAAAGTTGAAGAGCTTCGACTTGAAATCTGCCCATGGTTTACCAATCGCGGAATTCAGGTTGTCGCCGTAGAAAGCGGTCGTGTTGGTTTCGCGGATGAAGTTCCCCACAATCCTCAGCTTGTCGTCATCATGGGAAACCCCCTTGGTGTCAAAGTAGATCTCTACCCCTTGCATCCAGTTAATGAAAGGCTCTACTTGTTGAAATGGCCCGACGTATTGAGGCCCGTCCGATACTCTGAATTGTGAGAGGTCAATCCTATCTTCTGGTGTCCGGGATTTCGGCTCGGATTTGATTGTCAAATTCAAAAGACTCTCCTCCACTTTGGCGAAGGCGATCCGCGTCCGCCAGACGCATTTCGAGCGCGGCTGCCCGATCCCGATTGGCCTGATCGATGCTTTGACGTTGTAGGTCCATCAGGCCTTTCAGGTACTCTTCCAGGGACATTCCTGAAGTCTTGGTGCTTGCGGAGGAGGGGTTTGGTTCTTGGGACGACGTTCCTTGGGTGTTCGTCGGAGGTGCAGAGGACATAGAAGGAATTGGACTTGGGACGGAGATTTCTGGCGGGTTTCTGAGGGCTTCGAGCTTCGCTTTACGTTTTGCGGCGTTGGCAGCTCGGAGAATTGCCTTGGGATCGGTAATTGGGAGAAGTTCGTCGTTTGTGGATCGGGTGGTCATGTACCAGTCGATCCGAAGAAGGAAACTAGAGGGTTTATTCTAGAAAAAAAAAGTGTAAGGAGTGGAATCTCCTTTACTGTTGAAGTGGCTCAAGAGGGGCACAAAGGCACAGTTCTATGACCAGGGACTGTATTTCAAGATGAGCAGGAGCTAGCTCAGAGAGATGTGTCAGTCTACAGGGATCTCTCTTACAACTAATCAGTAGAAAGAGAGAAGGGAAAAGTGAAAGGGGAATTGGCTTACCTAGCTCAGAGAGATGTGTCAGTCTACAGGGATCTCTGCTGAGCTAGGGAAGGAATTGGATGAGACTAAGTATCAGGAGGATTATGTAATCTAGTGATGACTATGTGACAGCTTTGTGAGACCCCAAAGGAGGGGGCTTACAGTCTCCCCTCCTATAAAAAAAGGAAGAAAGGAAATTATAGTTGATGGGGAAAAGAAAGAAAGGTGGTCCATTGAAACAATCCCATCAGATGAAACCTTCATTGTCTTTTGGTTAATCTTTCCTATTTCTGTACTTTTACATCCATCCCACCTTGCCAAAACTGCACACTTGATTCAATCAGAAATGGTTTCCGGTCTGTAAGTTGTCCAAAGGTCTTTTACCTAGGGACCGATAATGTTCAGGGGCCATTTACCCAAGAACCTGTATTTATCCGTTCGTTGTGGAGACCACTATTGAATATTTGTTGCATGTTGGCAGGTGGAGATAGTCGATAAGTAATTTCTTCAGAAAGATGAAGAGAGGAGGCAATTTTTCAGGGGGCAAGGGAGTTTCTGGAAGTGATGATTAAAACCTGGAGGCGACGATAGGGAGCTGGGGTGACCAAGGAGTGGTTCTAGAAAAAATAGAGGGGTGGCGATGACAACGATGAGCTGGAGGCAACGACAACGATGAGCTGGAGGCGATTACGACGAGACGGTAAAAACGGCGACCTTATGATGGCGACTCAAAGGAAAGGAGCTAGTGGCGTCACTGAGAAGCAGGAGACGGTGACGCAGAGGAGCTGGTGGTGTTGACAAGGAGTTCCGACGGCGAGCAAGGTGTTCCGACGGCGAGCAAGG
This sequence comes from Puccinia hordei, assembly GCA_007896445.1. Classification (NCBI taxonomy): domain Eukaryota; kingdom Fungi; phylum Basidiomycota; class Pucciniomycetes; order Pucciniales; family Pucciniaceae; genus Puccinia; species Puccinia hordei. Next base: position 846,813 of record RDRW01000047.1, read on the forward strand.
TGTTCCGACGGCGAGCAAGGTGTTCCAACGGCGAGCAAGGTGTTCCGACGGCGAGCAAGGTGTTCCAACGGCGAGCAAGGTGCTCCGACGACCAGGAGAGTGTTCCAAAGGCAAGAAGGATGTTGCAATGATCTGGAGAGTGTTCCAACGATCAGGGGGCCCGTTCCGACAGCAAGGAGGCTGTTCCAAAGGGCAGCAGGTAATTTCAACGGCAGGGAGATTGAAGGATATTGTTCCGACGGCGAGGAGGCTGTTCCAATGGTAAGGAGGCCATTCCGACAGCAAGAAGGCTGTTTCAAAGGGCAGCAGGCTATTTCGACGGCAAAGAGATTGTTCCGACAACAAGGAGGGCAATAAAGGAAAGGATCTTGTTGGTTCGTAAAAAAAATCCGTTGATTTTGTTGTTGGGTGGTCTAGAAAAAAAAAGTGTAAGGGTTCTGAATAACCCTTCACCTGAAATTCCTTCGCCGAGGATTCTAGAATCAGAGCCGTGTGCTCTGGAGACCAATTCTAGAATAAAAGTATGAATTTCGGCTAGCTCAGCAGTAATGAAGAAATGGGTGGTCGGGTCTCTCAGTTATTAGAATACAATATAAGATGAATAGAATCGAAAGAAGGAAGAAGGAAGGAAATGAAGGGAAGGGTCTTGGCTTACCTAGCTCAGCAGTAATGAAGAAATGGGTGGTCGGGTCTCTGCTGAGCTAGGCGGGGAGCGGGGGAGCGGATGATTAAGTACTGGAGTCAATTATGTAAGAATTTGTGAAACCTAGGGACGCGGGGTTCACACAGGTCCACTTGTCAATCATTATTTAGCTGTTAGTATTCTCCTGATTGACTCATTTGTATATCAAATAGACAATTAATTTATAAGGAGTTTAGGTTATCCTCTGTGCATAGTTTGGACACTATAGAGAGAGAATAATACTTGTTATTATCCTGATAACCTTTCAGCACAGTGATAGTACCTGGATTTTTGTAGACATTAAGCCAGTGTTTCATACACATAGCTGACAGTTTATGTAAGCAAAACTGAACTTCAGTTTTGCCTACAAAAGCCCTCCCATATTTTTGCAGAATCCTTCAATCCAGCATTTTTCTTACTTGAAAGTTACACCACAGCCATGCCTCAATGACATCTGAACTGTCTTCAAGAAAAATACCTGTGAAAAGCTGCTTAAGGGTGACATTGTACAGAATTTTGTCCTGAAGGCGCCCTGAAGACTGCATTTTCCTGGGAGTCCTTCATTTTTGATTGTTTCTCAAGTTGCCTTGCTGACACAAATGTCTACTGACAGGTCTACTGAATTGAAAAAAGGGTCTTCAAGATGCCAAAAAAGACAACACAAAGGTGTCTTGTGAAGTCTTTGGCTTCCATCTAAGGCAATGGCCTCTGGCCACCCTATTAGTATTTAGGTAACAGCTGCACACACACTCTCTCTCTACTCTGCTGCTCTTGGATTTATAAATCTTAGCCCCTTGTGGCCGCTCTCAGCCCTATACTCTTTTTATGGCCTTTTGCAGCCCTTTTGTAGACCCTAAACCCACTCTCATGGAAGCTTGTATATTAGATTAACAAACATGGTCCTGGCCTCCTCTTGTACCATAAGAGTCCCATCTGACAGGACTCAGCACTTCTCTCTCACTCATCTCATTGATTGCCTCCATAATCCTCTTATTGGTCTATAAATAGACCTGCAATGGATCCTCAACTCAGTTTGCTCATACTTTCCTGTCTCTTGAAACCAGCCCGCATCACAATCTGAATGCATCCGTAGTATGCTTTTGGTTTGCAATGGCTAAAGAACCTGACTTTTTATTATTGGAAAACAAAGACCAGAGAGCTAAAGAAAAAACAATGTAAGAAACAGAATGATAACTAAAAGAGAAAGAGAAATAACAAACCCTATATCTGAGTGATTTAATATTTTTTATAGAGAGACAATGAACAATTTATAGAGTGATGTTGAAGTAGATATAGGAAAGCTATGATCAAATAATTGTTAGTGCTTAATCAATGTCGAGTAGAGAAGTTTTGGAATAACAAACCCTGTGAACAGGTCTAACACTAAGATAAAGATAATAATAATAATAGTGATCAATCTTTGAAGTGGCACTACTGAAAGAGACAATGAAAGGATTAGTACAAAAAGAATGAATGATAAAAAAGAGAAAGATGAAGATAGAAATGCTATGCGGTGCATTTCTCACCAAGTTGGCAGCTAGAAAGGCTGGCCGAGTTAAAGCTGCACCGAGGTCGAGATCGAGTGAGAGTGTAGCCAATAGTGAGATTGAGAGGATGGAGGATTGAGGTCGAGAAGATGAGGAGCATATGATTTGCTCATGAGTCGACAACCATTAGGAGTGTAACGGTTGGATCTTTTTTTAGGGATCGATTAGGTTTGTCTTGATGATAGCGGAAGTCAAGCGTGCGCGCGCAGACAGAGCATTCTTCGAGAGCACAAGTTTCAACAATGGCTGTGCATTCTAGCCTGTTGCAAGTAAGTCCAGACTCAGGTTGCAGTAAGATTGAAGTTCTTGCATGTCAACTGGTGGCAGTAAGCAGATCTTCTGGCAGTGGGTGTAGACAGTCTGATGTGAGATTACTAAAACAATGCAGGGCCAGCAAACACTCCACTGTTTGGCTAGGGCAGTAAAAATCAGTATGCTTTGTGCATGGTGAGGCATAGTGAGTGCCCCAACAATGCAACTGTCCAAAGTAAGGTCTTCCTGCACTTTCAAGACACCAGTTACTATTGATTGTGGTTGCCGCCAACCTAGAAGCAGACACACAAGCACACAGACTCCTGGAGGGTGAACGAACCATGTCTGCATCATTCCAGGCAACCCCACAAACTGCATACCGTATGTTTAAATAGGGTAACAAAGTTTTTAGTATCAGGCGGAACTGTAGCGGGAGGACTCTGGCAGTGGACTTGAGAAATCGGATTTAATAGGAGCTTTGGCAAATGTTAACGTTTTTGCTATTTTGAGATGATGGAATCAAATGTGATAAGCAAACATGTTCGGGTTTCCCCTGGAAGGTAACCACACAATCAGAATACCAGCCAGGAGCTTTATTCTGTGTTGATGCTGTCGATATTTAGAGGTTCAGGAATGACTTGACTAGCTAGATTTTCGACTTCCTTCGAAAATTGTCGCAGTCCAGAATCCTTAGGAGCTGTGTGCTCCGCCCCCTTTTTCTTGCGGTTTGGTTTTCTCGCTGACGAAGGGGATTGATCGCTGGGTCCAACGTCGGGAGCTCCCTCAATGTCGAGTCCTTCAACCATGTGCTCCAGGGCTGGTATGCACTTTTGGAGATTGCGTATCGCACCGATCTTACAACTCATGAAATCAAACGAAATCACGATGTTCGTCTTTTGATGATTGGATTTGATGATCGATGGCGGAATCTTCGGGTATCGGCCTGAAAAGTGGTTGAGCACGCAATTCTTCGCGTTCATCCTGTCAAGACGCACAATAACATAGTAAAAATCAAAAATGATCAGTGACTCACGCTAGAAAATCACTAACAGACTTGAAAAACATTACTGTAAAGCAACTTGAATCGCCTGATCTATTGTACTGTGACCCTTAGTTTCTGCCAATTCAGTTTCTTCAGGTCCCAAGCTAGCTTCATGAATTAGAACATCCGCATGCTGTCCGGCATCGATGAGAGCCTGACAAGGCCTGGTGTCACCCGAGAATCTGGGTGCAAGCACGTCGGGGGTTGTTGTTGTTGTTGTGGTGGTGGTCAATCTTCAGGACAAAAAAAGTTAATGAGGAAACTGAGACCCACCTACACGATCTTCCATCTTTCAGTCTTTTGTTCAATGCAAACGCCGAAACATTTACCCCAGTGGTTGACCAGTATGGTCTCGATCTCGAATTCAGACGCGATCAGATCTTTGATCCTCCTCATCGTTGACAATCTCTTATCGGAAGATTGCAGTAGGTGTTCGGAATTGAACCATCGAACTTTGCCCATGGAGAATCCAAGAGGCTCAATGATGGATTTTTCATCGAGATGTAAATATATCCCGTATTGGCAAACTAATGCAAGTGGGCCACAGTTGTCGAGCTTTGATGATAAATCAACAGGACTGTGTCAGCACATTCCAGTTGAATAATTTGGAGCCGAATAAGATTCTCACTTGTAATCGCTCTGCTAAGAGGGATCCCAAACCGCAGTGATGATCAGCATGCAAATGAGAAATGAAAATCATCTTCAAGCTCTTTAAGGTTTCTTTCCAGTCAGGTCCGAATTTTCGTTTGATTTGACCTAATGTACCTTCTCCTGCATCAAGTAGTACAAAGCTGAAATCCCGCCCTTGACCGTTGGGTATGTGAAGCAATGTACTACTAACTATTCCAGTCGAAAATAGTTACCGTTAGTAGAAAACCCAACAGTAGGAAAAGAAGGGAAAAACAAAACAAAGTCTTTACCGTTGCGATATTTTGATGGTGCTGCACTACCAGTACCCAAAGTAGTCACGATGATTTCATCAGCCAAACCGGTTTCCCCCGTTGGTACGACTGGGAAATCATCACTTGATTCAATCGATTTCAGCTCCTCGGGTAATCCAAGTTTTAAACCCAATCTTGACAGCAAGTGTGATCTATTCGAGCAGCTGAAAAGTGTGTAGTCTAGTTGTGTATGATTATCAGAGGTGAGGCTGATCGAGTTGAATGAAAACGTCTCATATCTGCTCAGCAGATTGAGCTTGGGAGAAGAGCATCGTAGGCTAGGTACCAAAGAATAATGCGGTGTAGGAAATGAACTAGGCGCAATGAGGTTCAATTTGAGTTGCAAAAGAGCGGAAGCCTCGAATGTGAATAGATTGGGACTATGGGCTGGTGTTGATAAGAAATGCTACAAAACAGTAGAAATCGCAAATTGTCTGTCAGTTTCGAACAGCGGAGGGAAACGCCCCACTTGGAATTTTGTTGATCAAGGGCGACCAGCGCTCGTCAAATCATAGTAGTTGGATTGATCAATAGGCCAAGACTTTCCAATGTCAAGCTCCGAAACATCGGTCTGGGGAAAAGACCGCCAGCCAGTAAGATCGAGTCGTCCAAATATTCACGTGACAGGCCGACACCAACAGATGATTGGGTAGCTAGGGCATGAGAGAAAGACATATAGCCGTCACAGAGAAAAACTTACGGTGACTTCCGATCCAAATGATGAAATCCATTGGATATATCGCTCATCCAGTACGACATCTTCTTGCACAAGATGATACACCGCCAAGAGGTTTGCACCATCACTGACTCCGGAAACACACGCTGGATCAGGTAATGTTGTTCGATTCAGTTGTTCCAACGAAGCGATACTAGAGATGAAAAACGCCTGATAATCAATGAATACTTATCAACCTTCCTGGCAAGTGTGTATACACTAATCAGAATGATTAGGAGGGCTTACCGAGCCAGCTGATCCACCCTCTACACACATGTCACTAGTAACTACAGTCTCTCCGTTGACCTGGATGCTCTCTCCATTCACCAGTTTGGCGAAATCCGGACCGGGCTTGACGCCCAACCGCTTGGCCTTTTGTGGTAAGAATTTTCCCCGTAGTCGGGGCCCGATGACCAAGTAGGAGACTGGATCTACATTGAATGGCTTATCGGGTACTTGCAACCTCTGATAGGAGTAAGCGGGGGTTGTTTTCGTTTTCCCAAGTGATCTAGCCGCCCCGGTCGCTCTGAACATATCATCGATGATCTCGGGGAGTGCAGCGTGCGAATCAGGGACAGAATGGAGGGTAATGGGTATCTCCGGGTTGCCTAGTTGCAGTTTAGTACGCTTGCTTGACATATCCGAGTTGACGGAAGAGTCAGGGCTGCGCTTGCGGTTGGTGAGGACCTGGGAGTTATTCTTGGACTGATCTCTTGGATGATTTCCAACTGCGTAAACGCGGATTAGTTGGTCCTGGAACACCTCCGCAAGAGTACTTGTTGCCTCGAATTCATTGATATTGACGGACATCCCTTGTCGTCTCGTGAACAACCTGCCACAAGCCAACATGTATTGCAAGCCTACCGGTCCAATAAGACGGACGCTCTGCTTGTTGCCGTCAGCTAAACCCATCAACATGCCATAAGTCCCGGCAGAGTGTGAGAGCCGAGGGGTGGAGAGAAAGATGCTGTTGAGGTTTTTCTGAGGGATTCTGGACTGAACGAAGGCGCGTGAGGTGTTCTCCGGGCAGTTGAAAAGATAGCGGGATTGGTCGAAGGACAGAAGTAAAGATGTTGAAGATGAGTCGGAGCAATCGACTAGGACTGGCTTGATGGAAATCGGACTGTTTGCACCGATCGAGGGCCTCATCGTTCGGATTTCACGCTGAGACATCAGCACCCCTCAAGTGACCGGCTATGATGCCAGAGGCTACAAAAGTTGTAAAAGCCTCATGGTTGTCTTGGGATTGGGAAGATGGCGAAGGGGGTTTGACTGCGGCGAAATGAAATGAGAAAACAGAACTACACGGCAGTTGCGCGGAATAAAGCTTCGCTCGGCAATCTGCCGCACGGATCAAGCTAATTGGCATTTGACCCGCGGGGTGTCAGATTGCCATCAATTGCTCTTATCCTCTCTGCCTCGGGGGACGGTGACCTATTGTCTTGTGAATAAAACTTGGACTCGAGTTTTTGAAATTCAAGGCTTTAGAGTGAGATTTTGGTTTACTCTGAGTTTCTGACATTGGTGTGATAACCAATGACATCTTCAAATGTAGTCATGATTGGGTGCTGTAATATTAACAATATTAGGCCATCTCCACCATGGGGAGTTATCCAAGCTGCTAAATCAAATGTGCCGGGGCACCTCACCGGAGTCACAACAGCCCAAGGCAGGGTTGCTAAGCTATGATATATTGTAGCTTGGAGCAATGAAACCTTTTGGGTGTTACCAAGATGTCCCAGTTGTGTGTGAGTTAAAATGACCAGGGGGGGAGGGGCAAGATTTCACAAGTGGTTGCTGTGTGATAATTGGCCCATGGGCTGCTATCCAGATGCTATAGCAGTTCCAGATCTGGAACTGCTATAGCAGCTGAGCAAAAAAAATACGCTACTTTAGCAGCCACAGTGGCACTGCTAACTGAGGTTTGGGGTGCTATATTTAGTATAGCACCCTAATATAGCAGCTGTGGTGGAGATGCCCTTAGCTGTCCTTTATACCATGATCAGTATATGACCTTGCATCAATTTCTTTCATTGGCTATGATCTCTTTGGAAGGAAAAAACAATCATGACCCCCCAGATATTTCACTGATGCGGAGAGCTTCCGCATCCATGGCATTGGCCCTGCACCGTCTGAATTGCCTGTATGTTTAGATTATCTCTTTCAACAAGGTTCACAGGGCCCAAGAAACTCAAAGTATCTTGTTTTGAATCTGCGCGCAGCTGCAGATGGTGCATTTCAGCATATCATTCAAACTTTACTATATGAATCAAGGAAAATCCATGTGGTTCCCAGTTAAATATACCAGGACCTTTGTAGTTGATTGTGCAGCAGGATCAATCTACCTTGCAGATCTAGGAAGCCTTTTTGCTGACAAAGGGGAGGAGCACTTAGAGAGCAGCAGGGGCTGTTTCAGACATGTCACACTGTCAGCCTCAGTGATGCCAAAGACTTGAATCTTTCTAGCTACACTAGGTGTTGGAATTTCACAACTCATTTCTCTCCTTTTTCATTTCTCCCCATCTGTCACTCATTCTATTCCTTCCAGATGAATATGCATTTCACCTTCTGTCCCACATTCTGCTCCCAAAGATGTAGTACATAAAAACCCTCAAAATACATAGCAACACAATCATCAGTTCTTCAGCGCATGTTTCCCTGAGACCTTCTGAGTCTCTTGTAGTAAGGAGCTTTTTTCCTCCTCATAAGCTAGCTGCCTCAGCCCTCTTTGAGGGCTTCCTTTTCCTTTTCTCAGCCTCAGAGCTTTTTTCCTCTAGGCCTTTTCTCCAAACGGTTTTCCCTGAGCTTCATAGCTCCAACATGATTAACAGTCTTGTCGCTTTGCTTCCATTCAAACACCTCTAAAAATAGTCTCACCTCTCCAACCTCACTCAAGCTTCCTCATCATCCTCAAATCAGTCTCCATTCACATCAATGGCTTCAAGAAATGTTCCTCTGTATCTCAATGAGCACAACTACAACTCCTGGTTGTTTCTCATGTCATCAAGACTGGATTGCATTGGTGCTCTCAGTCTTGTCCAAGGAACTGGTACTCCGCCTTCAGCCGCAGGAAAGCCGGAAAAAAATAATTTGTACATAGAGCTCAATTGTCTTGCTTACGCTTGCCGATTGAGATACCTTCAACGCACACGCTGTCTGGACAATCCTCAAACAGAAGTACAGTGGAGATGATCACATCACCAAGGATAGGGATCTTGATCACTTCCTTGAAATCAAGTATCAGACCCCACCATTGGCTTTCATTGATCAAATTCAAGCTGCAAATCATCAGCTAGTTTTGACAAAGGTTGATCTCAATGATCAGAGCAAGACTGCCATAATCCTACGCAAGCTGCCTTCAGGATATAAATTGTTTTGCAATGTTGTAAACATTGGATGTCCCAACAACTTGGTTGCTACCCTACTAACACAATTGGAGAAACATATTGCCCAGAACCGACTCAATAAATCCATTGGGACTCCTTCTCAGGTCACCTTTCTCACCACCAAAAAAAATTAGTATCTCTGCTCCCATTGCAAAAGGGGCTTCACTATTTGCTCTCACTGCAATAAGGCAGGTCATTGCAAATTGCTCTGCTATGAGAAACACCCTGATTGGTGGCCGGTAAACTCAACCTTGCCCAACTATTTGGCCAAGTCCAAGCCAGCAGCTCAGGCACATCTAGCAGCAATTCATTCCAGCTCTTCAATTGACAATTATCATGGATTCACTGATGATCAGGTTGAATCAGAGAGAAACTTTCAGGAAATTATCAGCAACCCCGAGTTCAAGAAGCTCAATGTTGGAAAAGGCTTATAGTTCCATGGCATGTGGTTCATCAGTTGGCGGGGGTGTTGGAATTTCACAACTCATTTTTCTCCTTTCTCATTTCTCCCCATCTGTCACTCATTCTTTTCCTTCCAGATGAAGATGCATGTCACCTTCTGTCCCAAATTCTGCTCCCAAAGATGTAGTACATAAAAACCCTCAAAATACATAGCAATACAATCATCAGTTCTTGATCAGCGCACTTTTCCCTGAGACCTTCTGAGTCTCTTTTAGTAAGGAGCTTTTGTCCTCCTCACAAGCTAGCTGCCTCAGCCCTCTTTGAGGGATATCCTACTAGCATACTTTCAAGTTTACATAGATCTTCAAGTGATATAAAAACTTGAAGGCCTGTGAAGGGATATGAAGGAGTAATAATTACGGGTACTGTTGCTGAGCTACCCTAGGTTAATTTACATGTATATTCAGAATCTGAACTATTATTCTAAGTCTTCTTTATATTTAGAAAGTTATATGGTGATTCTGTGTTACATGTTGTGTTTTAATAATTTGTTTTGAAACACAAGACATCAGGTGTGAATTATTTTAAAAATAAGAATACAAGTTGTATATTGATATAGTTTGCTATAATCAGGATTTCTCTGAATTAGTAGTAGGCTGACACAGACACTGAGAAAATAGCCCACATGTCTACAAATAGTACAAGTGATATAGCTCAACAGTGTGGAAATAAGGACAACCTCAACAACAGAAATGGTATGTTCTTCCTTGAGTACTTGGTGATAGACTCTGATTTTCCTTCTTCCTGGTTTGTTCCGGTGATTGTTTGATTGCCTCTGCGGGATGAACAGTTGTTAGTAGATGACTAACTGGATTCCCTGCAACACCTTTACTTAGCAAGTGGGCCGTTCCACTTGCTTGTTCCTCCCTGGTGATTCCCTTCACAGTTCTCCTTGCTTTCTACCTTTCATTTCCACTTTTCCACACATGCTGAAAATACTAATAGTTTTTTTTAAAAGAGATTTCTTTAATTCTAATAACAGTTAGCAGGAAAAAACAATCCGCTATTTGAGCATAGTGTAGTGAGAAAAAAATCAGCTAGCAGCTAAAATTTAGTGGGAAAAAACTCAGCTAATAGTGTAGATCTAATGCCGCTGTGGGAGAGCTTATATACCAGAGGTGCAGCACTGAAGCTGAGCCCGCAGCCGCGGGCTCAGCGGCAGACTGAGGCTGAGGTAAGGGGGGTATCTACCAAATGTCATTGGACATTCCGCGGGGAAAAGCACAGGGCGCAGCATGTGACATTCTATAGTTGGCGCGGGCGATCGGTCGAGTGGACGAAGGCCGCTTCAGTATGCGCGACGTGATGGACCGGGCGGAACCACAGGGTTCGGGGCGCCAGGCCGCAAGCGGAGCGGGGGCAGAAGAAGCGGAGTCGTTGTGGTGATCCATTCCACATCACTACTATAAATTCCAAGACTATTTACCACTAATAAATCACATTCACTTACAAATAAATACTCATAAATCCTAAAACTTACATATATTCACTATTATTATTTCATAATCACATTCTACACCCCATTTTAACCCTAGTCCCTCACTACAACTACCCCCAAATTCCTCATAGTTCAAGAGTTACAGGCAAACTCAGAATAATACAGCAAGTTATAGTATAAAGCAAGGTATAGAATACAGTACATATCATAATTAGATATATTTCACAACCAAGATACATAATACATATAATATATACTACATAACATATTACATATATACATAAACTCTACCTTTCCACTACTCATCTGTCACTGTCAAAACCATTTCATATGTGTCACTTTCTTTTCTGCTCATCTGTCATATTTTCCTTTCCCGCCAGCTACATGTCATAGCCTTGTTTGTTTCCTTTCTCTAGCCTGATGGCTCATCTTCTCTCTCAGACATATAAGGACACCTGTTCCTCCCTCTTGTTCCCTTATGGACCCCCAGACTTACTAAATTACCCCAACGTATACCAACATTACAGATCCCATAAATTAGTATACATATTTAGTAGAGTTACCATCACCCTTAGGAATATATAAATATACATACCAGCTTAAACCTCAATATAAGAAGACTGCCCCTCTCTTGCTTGACCCACTTTGACTCCATAGCTACCAACCCTGTCCCACATTATACTTTATATATATACTTTACACAACTCATCCCCCCTTCATCCATTCCTCTCACCTGGTGTGTGTGGTAAACAAGCACATTAGTATTAGTCTTCTAAGAGTAGATATAAATTAGCCACACCTTTTATTTTATTCTTAGTGTTACACTCATCCCCTTAGCTTTAGTCAGGAAGGCAGCTCTTATATCAGCACCTTTGTCATAACCTACATTAGTACTAGTGTAGTTATACATATCCCTTCCAAGCTCTATTCTGTCCTTGAGTAGTTCCACATCGTGCGCAGGGAAGCGACAGACGGCTGCGGGGGTCAACGGGGTATAGTCGTCGGGGACAGACTGCGGTGCGATGCGGGATCGAGGAGACAGGCAAGTAGGGCTCCAGGGACAGTACCGGGGAATGCGGGACATGATCGGGGGGACTGTTGTATAAATAGAGGGTTGTACCAGGGCTGCGGGTCTTATCTTATCTTATCATCACAGTAGATAGCTATCAACTACAGCGTACATAAGAAAATCTCAGTGTTTTAGAGTTCTCTCAGTGATTATTCAGCGTGTGCGGACAAGCGGAACTGCGTAGGGCATCATCAGGACAACGAACGCAAGAGGAACGGTCCCCTTGCTCAGTATCAGGTGTTGCAGGGAAACCAGTTGATTATCCGCTAACAGTGTTTATCCCGCAGAGGAAATCAAAGAACCACCGGAACCAACCAGGAAGAAGGGCAACCTACCGTTTCTGTTACCAAGGTCGCCTTTATTTCCACATATTGGGGGTCTGGCCGGGAAACCTTCTTTCTGTTTCCAACCTGCGGACGGGTCAAGACATTTGTCTTTGTTTTCTTTATTTTTTATATATCGTTTATCATTGTTCGAGGATGAGTGGTTCTGACACTTATCTTCCTACGACTGCGTCGGGCGGAGCGTCCTCCTCCAAGTTCACCCTCCCTCCCGCCAAGTTCGTCCCTCCCCCTCCGAAGGGGGGAGGTCTGGGTACCTACGGCATCACGTCGGAGGTCAACATGGACGACGGAACGGAGGAGAATCGGAAGGGGAAGCAGGCGGCTGGTGAAGCGCCGGTAGGGGTGAGGAGGCGAGGGTTGGCGTCGGACCCACCGACGGGCGTCAAGATTCGGCCGCGGGATTTTCCCGCAGTCCGATTCAGTATCGATGCGGTTGATCGATTTTTGAGTCGTTTCGAATTGGCGGCGGAAACCGAAGGGGCGTCGGACGGCGACAAGGTTCGTCAAATCGTCAACTTCATTCAGTCCGAAGAAGAGTTGCGTGATGTGGAGGAAATGGAGGGGTACGAGGCAAAGAACTGGGAGCGTCTGAGGGAGGAGATGTTGGAGAAGTGGGGTCCGCGTCAGCAACGGTATCGGGAGGCGGATTTGGAGAATCTCGCGTCGAGCAAGGCGGCATTGGGTGGGGTCAATGATCGAAGGGCGTTCGATGAGTACGTCACTTCCTTTGATCGCATTGTGAAGTACCTTAATCGCAATGAGGTGATCATTGGGGAGCCGGCGTCGGTCAAGCGGAGCTTCCTCAAGGGGCTCGCCACGCCGGTTCAGGAGCGGGTGCAGCGGAGGCTGTACGATCAGAACCTCATTCGGCGGTCGAGGGATGGAGGGACCCTGTTGCCCGACTTGGCGTCGCTTAGGGGAGCGGTCCGGGCGCAGTTCGACATGATGGAGTTGGTGGCCGAGAATTCGGGAGTGGCGATCTCGAGCGGGATTGGGCCGGTGATCTCTTCCCGGAACACGGCGCCGGTGGCGCCCGCTGAGGTGGCGGAGTTGGCTGACACCTTGAAGGAGCTTCGTTTGTTCATGCAGAAGACGGTTCAACGGGAGTCGCAGCCTCAAGCGTCGGCACCGGCCGACGGTCAGCGGAGCGGTCCTCCGCGTGCGGGGCCTCCGGGGCTTCATTGCACTTATTGCGGGTCGAATACCCATTATAAGTCTCGATGTCAAGAGTTGACGGACGACTTAAACGGTAGGCGGGTGAGGATCTATAACGGTGATTATTTCCTCCCTAGATCGGGTGAACCAATCGAGGCGGCCGTGCCGCGCGACGTGGTTCGTGCAGCGGCGGCAGGGCAGGGGGAGACGGCGGAAGGCCCGAAGGCGGAGGTCAAATCCTCGATGGGTATAGTTGTTGGGACGTCTGGATGGACTCCCCCGGCTGTCCAATCAGAGGTGTGGGCCATCCAATCCGATGAGGTGACGGCCCGCTACGGCGGGTACGACCGCATGGATGTGGATCCTCCAAAGAAGGGCAAGGCAAAGGAAGTTTTGCAGCCTGGAGGAGTGGCAGTGCCCACCGGGAAAAAGAAGGCGGCGGAGTTGGCCAAGCCGCTCTGACCGGGGATGGCCCGCTGACTCTTTCCATCAAGGAATTGGCGTCGGTTTCCCCTCTAATGGCGGAAGAGCTCATAGCGTCTCTTAAGGAAAGTGCGGGCCTCAAGGCGGAAGGTAATCGGGTGGCCTTCAACGTGAGTTCAGCGGAGGCCGAACATTCGTGCCGACACCATCCGGAGGAGTTCCCGTCGGACTCCATTTCCTGCCCCCTTGGTTATGTTCAGATGATCATCGGGGACCAGCAAGTATGGGCGATGATCAACAGCGGGTCGATGGTCAACCTTTTGCCAGCGGAGGTGGCGCAAGACTCGGATCTCGTTACCCGACAAGCCAACATCGGCTTGCGAGGAATCGGCGGCCATGAGTGCGAGGTGGCAGGTGTGGTGGAGAGTGAGTGGGTGGAGGTGGCGAAGACCAGGCGGAGGGTCTCATTCTTGGTGGTGAGGTCCTCCAAAGTCATCCTTGGACGGCCGTTCTTGTTCGCCTTCCGAGCCGGCCTTCGGTTCGATTCGGTCCGCAAGGAGGAGGTCCTTTCGGTGGCGGACTCTCGAGGGCGACGGTTCGCGACGACGATCTGTCGGCCATCGAGCGGCCGATGGGAGACCCGGCTGGGGCCGGAGGTGGGGGAGGAGGAGTGCCGAGGGAGGGAGAAGCAGGAGGCTTCCCCTTTGGCACGGGGTTTTTAGGTGTCGGCCGGTCAATCCGCACGATGTCAGCTCTAGCATCGCGCGGACGGTCGACTCCTAAAGAGCGGGAAGGAATAGGGGATGATGGGGCGGAGGCAAAAGACCCAAAAGTAAGTCCTCCCAATTGTGCACCTCCGAGGGTATCTACTACCATTCGTAAAACCCTACCGAGTGCCACGTACGTGAGCGAATTCCTTTCGTCTGGTCATAGGCGGAAATCCTGGGAAGTCGGTCCGCACTCGGAACCGGAGGTCTGGAGAGAGGGAATGGAGGAGGAAAGCGATGGAGCGGGGGCAACCAGTCTAGAAGTAAGTCCTCCCAATTGTGCACGCCAAGGGTTTCTACTACCTTTTGAAAAACCCTACCGAGTGCCACGTACGTGAGCAATTCCGTTTCGTCAGGCCATAGGCGGAGTTATCGGGAAATCGGTCCGCAAGATGAAGTGGAGGTGTGGAGTGAGGGGACGGAGGAGGAACACGATGGAGCGGAGGCAAAAGGTGTAGAAGTAAGTCCTCCCAATTGTGCACCATCAAGGGTTTCTACTACCTTTCGAAAAACCCTACCCAGTGCCACATACGTGAGCGATCCTTTTCCGCCCAATCATAGGTGGGAACCTCGGAAGTTCGGTCCGCATCAGGCGACGGAAGTTTGGGAGGAGGATGAGGAGGTTTTGGAGGGAAGAGCGGAGGAAGGTTCTTTTGGGGCGGAGGCAAACAGTGCAGAAGTAAGTCCTCCCAATTGTGCATCGCCAAGGGTATCTACTACGTTTCGAGAAACCCTACCTTGTGCCACGGTCGTGAGCGAATCGAGAGTCTTTGGTTTCCCAGTCCGCAGGATCTCAGCGGAAGAAGGCGTCGTTCTACGGAGGGTGGAATCGGGCGGGGCAAAGTATAAGCCGGTGGCGCGGAAGGTTAGGCCGCGGAATGAGCCAATGACGCAAAGCTTGAACTCACCGTTGAAGCCCATCCAGTGGGGGAGAGACCCCTATCTTACCCCACTTTCGGTGCGGCCTCCGGAATTCGTGCCGACAGAGCATATCACGGATGAACGGATGGCGAGTCTCAACTTCGGACCTCCAGGGTGGGTGAGCCAGGAGGAGTGGAAGCTCTTAGCCCAGGTCGTCACCTTGCGGGCGAAGGCTTTGGCGTTTTCCCCTGAGGAGCGCGGGCTGTTGGACAGGGGAATAGGGGAGCCTTATCGGATTCCGGTAATACCCCATGAACCGTGGCAGATCAAGCCAATTCCGGTTCCGGCGACTATTCGCGATACCTTCACGGAGCTGGTACGGGAGCGGGTGCGGACGGGGTTGTACAAGCAGTCTTGCTCAAGCTACTCCAGCCCAATTTTTCCGGTGCTGAAACAAGATGGGACGAGTTTGAGGATTGTTCATGATCTTCAGAGACTGAATTCCGTTACCATTCTGGATGCAGGGCTTCCTCCGCGCGTCGATGAGTTCGTGGAGTCCATGGCAGGGCGGGTTTGCTATGGGTTGGTTGATGTCATGGGCGGGTACAATCAGCGGGAATTGCACCCCGAGTCGCGGCCACTCACGGCTTTCGAGACTCGGTTGGGGCGTATGCAGCTGACTCGTCTTCCGCAGGGAGCCACCAACTCGGTAGCGGTTTACCAAGCGCAGATGGCGTGGATCCTCCAGGACGACTTGCCTCATCTTGTCCAGATCTTCATTGATGACGCGGGGATCAAGGGACCGAAGTCGGATTACGGCGGAACGGTCTTGGCAGACAACCCGGGCATCAGGCGTTTCATTTGGGAGTATGCGGTCACCTTGGAGCGGATCTTGTTCCGGATCGAAACCGCGGGTCTTACGGTTTCAGGGAAGAAGTTTGCGGTCTGCGTTCCGGCTTTGGAGGTGCTCGGTCATGAAGTCTCAGTTCGCGGGAGGAGCATCACTCGGGCTAAGTTGAACAAAGTCTTGGAGTGGCCAGTTCCGAAAACCGTAACTCACATCCTTCAGTTTTTAGGGTTGTGTAGTTATGTGCGGATGTTCATCGAGCGGTTTGCGGAGATCGCAAGCCCGATGAGGCGGCTCACTTGCAAGGGGACTGAGTGGAAGTGGACCGAGGAATGCGATCGCGCGTTCACCCGGCTGAAGGAGATCGCCGGCAGGGAGATCACGCTCAAGGATCTCGATTACGGGAAGGAGGGAATTCGGTTGGCGGTTGACTCCAGTGAATTTGGTGCGGGAGGCGTGCTGACTCAGGAGGAGGACGGGAAAGATCGGCCGGTTCTTTACGAGTCGATCACTTTCACGGAAACCGAGTCGCAATACTCCCAGCCGAAGCTTGAGCTGTGCGGGGTCACCAAGGTGGTGCGGAAGCTGCAACACGTGCTGTGGGGGGTGTTCTTCGAACTCCTGGTTGATGCGGAAGCGCTGGCGAGGATGATCAACTCTCCTACTCTCCCTAATGCTCCAATGACTCGATGGGTGGCTTACCTTCAATTGTTTTCTTTCAAAGTGGTCCATGTTCCGGGGAAGGCGTTCACAATGCCTGATGCATTGTCGAGAGTGGCGGAAGAGGAGGGAGCGGAGCGGTTCTGCTCAGCAGAGGCGTTGGACGTGGAAGAACGGCTGATGAAAGCGGGCGCAACAACAGTCGGCATCGAACTTCCCCTTCGCCAAAGCGGGAAGTACGAGCTGATGGAGACCTACCTGAGTACCCTCAATTTCCCTGATGATACTTCAACCGAACTGAAAGCATGGGTTCTTCGGAATAGCGTCAACTTCTTTGTGCGGGAAGGTCAACTGTGGCGTAGGCGGTCTCCCATACCGCTGGTGGTGGCGACTTGTCGAGCGAGCCAGGAAGTCATCCTTCGGAGCCTCCACAAGGAGTTGGGGCATCGGGGCGAGGTGGAGACGCGTGCCCGCGTTAGGCAGCGTTTCTGGTGGCCTGGTATGGTGAAGTCGGTCCGTGACTGGGTCCGGAGCTGTGAGGCGTGTCAGCGCCGGAGCTCGGCGCTCCCCAAGGAGGTGGGAATTCCGACAGGGGAGGATTCGTTGTTCAGTCGGATTTCCTTGGATGTTGTCCACATCAAGGCGGGTAAGTACGCCTACTTACTCGTTGCGAGGGATGATCTGTCGGGGTGGGTCGAGGCCATCACTTTGGTCAAGCTGTCGGCGGACAAGGTCGGCCAATTCCTGGAGGAGTTCTGGTTCTCGCGGTTCGGATGTGTGCGGCTGGTCACGGTGGATGGGGGCGCGGAATTCCGAGGAAGTCTGATGAAGCTGGTTCAGTCATGCGGGGCGAAGTTCGGCAGGGTCACGGAGTATTATCCGGAAGGCGCCGGGATGATTGAGCGGGGACATCAGCCAATCAAGAACACGCTGGTGAAGATGTCCGGGGAAGACGGCCGGAAGTGGCATCAATTCCTTCCGGCAGTCCTTTTCGCGGATCGGATCTCAACCAAGCGGGGCACCGGTTATTCAGCGTACGAACTCCTGTATGGGCGACAGCCTGTGTTGCCGGTCGATATCGAGATGCTCACTTATCTCGCTATCGACTGGTGGAAGGTGAAAACTTCAGAAGAACTGTTGGAAGCGCGGGCGGAACAACTTCTTCGACGAGAAGAAGTTGTTGAGAAGGCGGCGAAGCGCTTGCGGGAATCTCGGGCGAAGTCCGGTCCGCTATTGGGACGAGCGTTGCGCCCACCGGTTGCGGGACCCTTTGCGGAAGGGCGATCTTGTCCTTCTGTACAATCGGAGCTTGGAAACCCAGTGGGGGAAGTTGTTCGCAAACCGATGGAACGGACCTTATCGCGTGGTCAGCAAATTTCCGGGGGGAAGTTATCAGTTGGAAGAATTGGACGGAACCCCGTTGAAGCGGAAGGCGGCGGCATCCCACGTAAAGCGGTTCTATGCTCGGGGATCGACGTCGTTTGACGAAACCCTCGTTTCAGGATCTGAGGACGAAAACGATGAAGACTCGGATTTGGAGCCAACTCCTTCGGAGCCGCCCGCCGATGAGGCGGGTCGAGCGGATTCTCCCGGCACCGATGAAGAGGTGGCCGGTGAGCGTTCCTTGCGGCGAAGTGCGAGGAACAAACCGCTGAGGACAGCGGCCAAAAGCGGGGGGAGGATGGGGGCCATAGGCCAAGCCTTAATTGGTGAGGGGGTGCGCTAGCTGGTCTACAGCCGGATAAACTAGCCACCCCAGGATGTCAGTCACCCTAAAGCGGGTTGTAATTGTGTTTTTGTGAATGGGTTTACTGGTTTTCTCTGTTATATATTCAGGATGGCGAGGGGTACGGGGAATTGTGCGGAAATTCCATCTGGGGCGGTCCAGGTACCTCGGCGGGCGGGTTGGGTTTTCGTTTCAGGACTTCATAGATTGCGGGCGTGGTTTCTTTCTCTCATCTTTAGGTTGCGGGTGTGGTTTCTCTTTCTCTCAGGATTGCGGCGTGGTATTTCCCTCAAGTCATCAATTTCCTCAAGTTATCAGTTTCCTCAAGTCATCAGTTTCATCAAGTTATCAGTTTCTTCAAGTTTTTCTCAAAGTTTCAATCTCAGTTTCAGGTTTTAGTATCTTTCTTCAAGTTTTTCTCAAAGTTTCAATCTCAGTTTCAGGTTTTAGTATCTCAGTGAAAAAAAAAAAAAAAAAAAAAAAAAAAAAAAAAAAAATGGAAGTGCGGGGACTAAGTGGTTCTCAATCCGGGGCGGTCCGGGCACTCGTGACTTATTTTTGGTTTTGTTTCTCTCAAGTACCTCACTTTGGCACAGGTGTTTGTCTCAGGTTAGCGGGGGCAAGCATATGGCGCATAGTATTTCAGCATAGGGGAATACAAGAGGGGAAAGGGATACAAGGTATAGAGTAAGTAAAAGGGAAGTCCGAAGCGCTCAGTCCAAGAACACAGCGGGTCGGAGGCGGGCGCGCAGCGCGGCGGAAGACCGGTGGAATTCTCGGAGCATTTCTTGGCGGGTTTCGGCGGGAATCGTCACCGCTTTCTTCAACAATCCTTCGACCAGCGAGGTCTGACCTTCCAGGAACGGGAGGAGGTCCGCCTCAGGGACACCGGACTCGTATTCGTCGTCGGGGATTGCGGCCCGGTATGGCGACTCGAAGAAATCCGGGTGCGGGAGCAGCACCAAGAGGTCGGGAAGAAGAGGGAACAGGAGCCGGAGAAGGAGTGCGGAGAGGGGGAGGGGAAGGAGGGGGAGGAGGTGTTGGTGGAGGTGGTGGTGGCGGGGTAGGCGAAGGGGGTGGAGGAAGGTCTGGGGTAGGGGGGACGAAGAGGGTGGGTCGCGGGGGTGGTTGAGGTGGGGTGGAAGGTGGGGGAGGAGGGGTAGGTGAAGGAGGAGGGGGAGCATGGAAGGGAGTCTGGGCTCGGCGGCGCGGAAGGGGAACCGGGGATGGGCGCGGCGGAGGGATCGGAGAGCGGCGAGGAGCGTTTGGGTCCATTCCGGCGCCAACGTTGACGCGGTGGCGAGTCGCCCAGGCTCGGAGGGCGGCGGCCCAGGTCGGTCCATCGGGGAAGTTCCTCCGTTCAGGTTTCGGAGTCATACGATCAGTCCCGACGGGAGTTCTCACGCGATCGGAGCGAGGGCGGCGTCGAGGAGGGGAAGGGGTGGAAGAGGAGATGGAAAAGTGGTCCGGAGTGTCGGAGGAATCCTCGCGGCGGCGCCGTTTCTGACGGGATTGATTTCCGGAGCGAGAACGAGGCTGGGGACGAGGGCCGTTTCTGCGGGACAGGGAGCATTGGCAATGGGACCGAGCGCAGGCCGTGCAGGCAGCTCCAGGCGCGGGTTGGGAGCAGGGAGAAGACAAGGAAGCGTGGCGGGACCGTGCGGCGCAAAGACCACAGGGGGGTCGGGGATGGGGCATGGTGGGTATGGGATAGGGAGGTGGGTATGGTGGGTGTATGATCGAAGGTATGGGAAGGTGGCGGGTAGTGTGGGAATCGCTGAGGACAGGATTCAAAAGCGAGGGGGATGTGGGAGAACTTATATACCAGAGGTGCAGCACTGAAGCTGAGCCCGCAGCCGCGGGCTCAGCGGCAGACTGAGGCTGAGGTAAGGGGGGTATCTACCAAATGTCATTGGACATTCCGCGGGGAAAAGCACAGGGTGCAGCATGTGACATTCTATAGTTGGCGCGGGCGATCGGTCGAGTGGACGAAGGCCGCTTCAGTATGCGCGACGTGATGGACCGGGCGGAACCACGGGGTTCGGGGCGCCAGGCCGCAAGCGGAGCGGGGGCAGAAGAAGCGGAGTCGTGCGCAGGGAAGCGACAGACGGCTGCGGGGGTCAACGGGGTATAGTCGTCAGGGACAGGCTGCGGTGCGATGCGGGATCGAGGAGACAGGCAAGTAGGGCTCCAGGGACAGTACCGGGGAATGCGGGACATGATCGGGGGGACTGTTGTATAAATAGAGGGTTGTACCAGGGCTGCGGGTCTTATCTTATCTTATCATCTTAGTAGATAGCTATCAACTACAGCGTACATAAGAAAATCTCAGTGTTTTAGAGTTCTCTCAGTGATTATTCAGCGTGTGCGGACAAGCGGAACTGCGTAGGGCATCATCAGGACAACGAACGCAAGAGGAACGGTCCCCTTGCTGAGTATCAGGTGTTGCAGGGAAACCAGTTGATTATCCGCTAACAGTGTTTATCCCGCAGAGGAAATCAAAGAACCACCGGAACCAACCAGGAAGAAGGGCAACCTACCGTTTCTGTTACCAAGGTCGCCTTTATTTCCACATATTATGCTAATGGAATGTTAAAATGTGTTAGTGGCAACACAATTACACTACTTGTTAGTGTAGCAGTTATTTTCCAAAGCTAACACTAAAAAACCTTTGGCTGAAAAATTTATTTCTACACTAACTGTTAGTTTAGCAGAGTGTAGCATCAGCTAACACTACAAATTTTCCAGCAAAAAAATAAATGCTATACTAACAGTTAGTGGTCAAATTGCATAGTGTAGCATAGTGTTCCACTGTTGTGTGTATTTTTCTGGATCAAACTCAAATAATTCCTTCTGTTCCTTTGAGTATTTTGGGCCTGACAAGTGTTGAATTTCTGAATTCTCAGTTGAACGCCTCCGTTAAGGTGAATGTCACGAACTGTTGTGCGACACCTAGACGTAGGGTGCACTGCAGCTAAATCAAATCCTCAGTCATACTTGGATAGGGTTTTCTTCCTGAATCAAAAAAAAGCAAGAATTGAATTGAGTCAGTTTCAATCAGACTCAACAAGACTCTCAACTTTTTCCCTCAATCAAGATCTCAAACTCAAGAATCAAGATCCACTTTCATCAAGACCTGAACACTTGTGCTGAATCTAAATACCACCAAGACTTCAAACTCATGAGGCATTATTACAATTCAACATCACATCATTGTGCTGTTTGTCATTTTCTCTCTCATTTTCTTCTCTTTTTTTCTCTATTATCTTCATTTGTTCTTCTTGTTGTTTGTCGAGGAAACAACTAATCTCATTCAAATTTAAACTCTCCAATAAGCCTCAATCCTTATTAATCCTGTTATCATTCCCCTCTAACTCTCCTATTGAAAGTCCTCGTCTCTTTCCTTTTTTGTCCATCATTAGTGGTATGCTATTTATTTCTCTATTATAATTTCTTATCTTTTCAACTCTTCTCTAATTCTTGTTATTGTCAGTTTGGTTTTGATTTGCAATCAATTTTAGCGTTGATCTATCAACAAGAAGTAAGGTTTGACTCAAACTGTGCTTTCTCCAAAGGCTTTGATTGTCCTGGGTAAATTGCATTGGCCCCAATGCTTCTCTTGATGGAAATGGGGATTCTGGTAATTCAATGCCCCTAGTAAAATGTTATGGGGTATTTCTGGAGCTCCTTATTGGGTTGATTTCTCTGGGGGTGGCTTGTGGCTGAACATAGGTATGTATGGCTGATTGTGGACTGCTTTGATTTGAATGGTTGCTTGAAGGATGTGGATAGTGTTGAATGATTCAAAATGCTCATTACTTCTCCTCATATTTGTTTTGGGTTGGATGATACTTTTTGAAGCTATGCTTGTGAGCTAATTGCAAGATATTTTTAAGAAAAAAGCCAGCAGAGAAACACTCTGGGCCAGAGAAAAAAGAAGCCCTCTGAAGAGGGCTGATGCTGGTAGTTTGTGTGGGGGAAAAGCACTCATACTACAAGAGATTGTATATTAATTGTAGAGACCTCAGGTAACTGTGCGCAGAAGAACAGATGATTCTTATTTATATCCAGCTAATGGATATTTTTGTTAAGATTTCAGCTCAATGAGATTATGCAAAGAAGGGGGACAATCTTGAGGGACTGATATTGGACCGGGGAGCAAGGGACCAAGGGTGGTTCAAGAGGAGAAAGGCTCTGACTTGATGATTTTATTTCACAAGAGAGGAGTAGGATTAAATAGAAACAACTATAGCGCCCCCTTGCAAGATCCAAAGGGGGCCTAGACATGACTAATCACTAAAAAGTGGACAGTTACTGGGAACAGGACAGGAGACAGGACAGGGGACAGGAACAGGCCGCAACGGTGGGCCGCTACGCTACGCTACACTATTTGACCGCTACATGTTAGCGTAGCGGGTTTTTTTTTCCCAGAAAATTTGTAGCGTTAGCTGAAATTTCACTCCGCTACACTAACAGTTAGCGTAGCGACAAATTTTTCAAGCCATTTTTTTGTAGCGTTAGCGGGGAAAATTCACCGCTACGCTAACAAGTAGCGTAATGTTTCTGGCGCTAACAGATTTTGAAGTTCTCAGTAGCGTAGCGGCATCATCGCTACGCTACGCTAAATGTTAGCTGTTAGCTGATATTTTTTCCGCTACATAGTTTTTTGGATTACACGCTAACACTGATTTTTGACAGCTAACAAGACAACTGTTAGCTGTGTAATTCAAATTATGTCTCTTGTGAGAATTGATCCCATGCTCAAAAGGAAGAGGGAGGTTAGCCACGGCGTAGTGGTCAATCTTGACCACTACACCACGGCTACCCTGAGAGTTGGAGGGATTGGTGGGAGTACATCCCATCCATGCAGCTCAGGTTCCATTTTTTTTTTTTTTTTCAAATCCTGGTTGATTTCTTATTTTATTATCAATTCCAGTCTCCTTCAAAAATTTGTCACCTGAATTTTTTTTTTCAATTTTTTTTTGTTGGTGATAGCTTCCTCAATTCTCAATATTTATGTATATTTTTTGAGATTTTTTTGAGATTTTTTTTTTTGAGATAAGTTCTTGATTCTCAACCGGCACTCTCACTCAGCTCCTCCAATAGCTTCAACCTCCCAAATCCCTCCCACCAGGCTCAACCTAGCTCTCAGGATCCCTTCCCTCTTGGTAAGTCCCCTCCCCTTCTCCTCCACCCACCATTACTTACCACCTTGCTACCCTGCCACTATCTGCCCAGCTACCCACTAACTGCTACCCTGGGGCCACCTGCCTTGCAAGTCCCCCCCACCCTGCTATCCTGTTTGCTAACCTGATATCTGTTACCTACCAACAGATACCAGCCACCACCCACGCTACCCTACCGCTTTCGCTACCCTGGGGCACTCACCTGGTAAGTCCCTTCTTTCTCTACCCCCCTCCCTCAGGTTTATTGTTCAACGTTTGAACGTTCAAACGTTGATTGTTCAACGTTTGAACAATCAAACGTTGATTGTTCAACGTTTGAACGATCAAACGTTGATCGCTCAACGTTTGATTGTTCAAACGTTGAACGATCAACGTTTGATTGTTCAAACGTTGAACAATCAACGTTTGATTGTTCAAACATTGAACAATCAACGTTTGAACGTTCAAACGTTGATTGTTCAACGTTTGAACGTTGTGGTAATCCATACCTTTTCACATACAAACATCAACAACTTACATTTCCTCTCACATATACTTCATTATTATTACATGATCATATTCTACATACAAAACTACCCCTAGTCACTCACTCAAAGTACCCCTGATTTCCCTTTGGTTCAGAAGTTATTGGCATTCTTAGAATATTACCACTTATAACCACATAACTTTTCCAATACTACCAACCCATAGGATATTATACAAGGTATTGATTTATAAATATACAGTACATAAATAAAACACAGATATTATATACTTTTCTTTAGTTTATATCTTCTTTGGTATTAAGTTGTACAGCACAGTCATTTATATTACATAGTTACATCTTCTGCCTTTATCATCCTCTTTGGTTACTAGTCACATTACATTCCTTATATACATAGTTACTAGCTACATTGGCTCATCTTTCTTACACTATCACTACTCTCTTTTGGTTGTATACCTCTGAACACATTTCCCCTTTCTCTTTACTGCCAGGATCAGCCATCTTGTGCCCTTTTGTATAAGTAGAACTCCCCTTAGTTCTATGGTTAAATCATGCACCCCCCCCTTTTACCAAAGTACAATTTACATTTACATTTACCTTTAAACCTTTTACATTTACTTTTGCATCAACCTTTACCCAAAATAACAATCATAACACATACCCCATACTCTTTCTCAGTGCTTTTCTCACTCCTCTCAAGGTCCCTGCCTCAGATTGATTAAACAACCTAAGTTCCCATTAGTAGCAGCAGTCTAAGGATTAGTAGAAATATAGCCACACCTCTTTTTCTTTCTTTTTCTTAGTGAAACCCTTTCCCCTCAGTATTAGTCAAGAAGGGCAGCCTCATCAGCACCTGTAGCTTCAACATCTTCTACTTACTAGATTTGTTGTCTATTTCCCCTTCAAGCTCTTTCCTGATCCTTTAGGAGTTCCACAACGTTCAAACGTTGATTGTTCAACGTTTGAACGATCAAACGTTGATCGCTCAACGTTTGAACGTTCAAACATTGAACAATCAACGTTTGATTGTTCAAACGTTGGTTGCTCAACGTTTGAACGTTCAAACATTGATCGTTCAACGTTTGAACGTTCAAACGTTGAACAATCAATGTTTGAATGTTCAAACGTTGAGCAACCAACGTTTGATTGTTCAAACGTTGAGCAATCAACGTTTGATTGTTCAAACGTTGAACGATCAACGTTTGATTGTTCAAACGTTGAACGATCAACCTTGATCGTTCAACGTTTGAACAATCAAACAATTGATCAAACATAACACTGACCTCTTCCTACCTGCCCAGCCTGCCCAGCCTACCCTACCCTACCCTACCCTGCCCTGCCCAGCCTGCCCAGCCTACCCTAGCCTACCCTGCCCTGCCCAGCCTACCCTACCCTACCCTGCCCTGCCCAGCCTACCCTAGCCTACCCTGCCCTGCCCAGCCTACCCTAGCCTACCCTGCCCAGCCCAGCCCAGCCCAGCCTACCCTAGCCTACCCTGCCCTGCCCAGCCTACCCTAGCCTACCCTGCCCTGCCCAGCCTACCCTAGCCTACCCTGCCCTGCCCAGCCCAGCCTACCCTGCCCAGCCCAGCCTACCCTGCCCAGCCCAGCCTACCCTGCCCAGCCAGCCTACCCTGCCCAGCCCAGCCTACCCTGCCCAGCCCAGCCTACCCTGCCCAGCCCAGCCTACCCTGCCTTGCCCTGCTACCCTTCTCAAGCCTCTGTAAGTCCCCTGACCCCCCCAATTACTATCCCTGGCCAATTGATCAGCTTGCTCTGATCAATTGGCCTTTTTTTTTGGAACCCCCACCTCAGAATCATCAGCTGACCTTATTTTCAACTCCTGCAGGCCTACCACGTCTCATATCTGCCATGGGGAAAAGAGCAGTGTATGTATTTCATTATATTTACTCTCATATCAATACTGATTATTGTTTTATTTTCCTTTTGCCATCTCTTATTGTTTTGATGTTTGAATGACTTAATTGCTCTTATTTGATTGACTTTAATGTTGAATGATGGATCTCGGGACAATACTGTTCTGGGGACCTGATTGAATCATCAAAGTCATAACAATAAGAGTTCTAAGGCATCCAAGCATCAAAACAAGATGAAGCGTCAAAGGGAAAAGCGTTTGTTATGTAGAGAGGGTTTAGGAATCAAGGTTGGATCCGTATCATGGCACACCGTCAAATACACTCCTCACAATATCTATCCAACCATCCCTATGAAGAATAACAAACCAACTCGCCACCCAACTCCATCAGAAATGAGCTTAGCATACGATGAAATCAACACCTATCACTTTATGAAGTCTGGGATTAATATTATTGTTGATCCTCTTGACAAGACTGAGGTGATTGCTATTGTAGAATTCACTCCTTATAAAGACCTCACCCCTTCTCAATTGGACGATCTCAACTATATTTCCACTTTCCTCCACCAGTCTAAACGTTTCCTGAACTCTGTCTCATCCTTTGCTCGAATTTGGAGTGGGCTCATGTGGGCCATTGGTTGAAGAAAGTCTTATGATGAGCATCAAATAGCTGGCCGGTATATCAAGGCATTTGATGAAACTGAGATGA
Source organism: Puccinia hordei (assembly GCA_007896445.1). Classification (NCBI taxonomy): domain Eukaryota; kingdom Fungi; phylum Basidiomycota; class Pucciniomycetes; order Pucciniales; family Pucciniaceae; genus Puccinia; species Puccinia hordei. The sequence goes on from RDRW01000047.1 coordinate 873,384, forward strand.
AAGCATACGATGATCACTATATTAAATCTTCTCGAGTTGGAAATATTATTTGTAATCTCTTCAAAGATCTTGCTCATACTCCCTTTCAACAGAATCAAGATGTTATGAAGAAATATAATATCCCTTCCTTTCCCAATCTTTCTTATGGTGAACTTCCTGAAGACAGCACCTGCACTCCTCACATTACTTTTACTACAAATGGTTTCTTCAATCCCCCACACACCAATACTGAAGATATATCCCAATTTGCCTTTGTTTTATTTCTTCCCACTCGCACTTCTGATTATACCCTGGTAGACTCTTCTAACTATGATATCACATCTGGTCCATTTATTTTTCCTGATCACCGTATTGGTATTGATTTTGATCATCAGCATGGTATTGTTAAAATGATTTGGCAAGCTAATAAGTATACTCATTGTACTATACCTCATTCCACAAGCCCTTCTTTCACTCGTCTTGGTTTATCTATTCAAATCAATTTTAGTCTTGCTAATACTTGTAGTAAATATTTGAAGGGTTTTTATCAAGATTCTGCTCATTACTTTGCTGATCATTTTTATTATATGTTTCGTAGTATGGCTAGAAGCACATTAACAGCTAGTTCACTTACAATCTTGTTTTTATTTACTATTTTTTCCTCTTTTTGTTTCTGACTTCTAAACTCTTAATTTCCAAGGCTTTTACCATTAAATATTGAATGTGTTATTTTGTGGTTTATTCTTTTATATCTAACCAGTTAATCATAATAAAAATCAATTCCAGAAGGGAAACAGAGCCATGGTATTAGTAATAGTAAGCTTGGGAATTGATTTTAAGAATTAAAGCAGGTAATAAACAATTACCAAATGGAATGTGCCTCGAATAAATATTCAAGCAGGGAAAAAGAGTCCTGGAATTAATAAGCTTGGGAATTGATTTTAAGAATTAAAACCGGTAACCAACAATTACCAAATGTAATGGGCCTTGAATAAATAATTGCAGTGTGTAGATTAGTTTTCTGTCAACAGGGGGAATTGAAGATGATACACTGTTCCTATTTGCAATAAACATCTGACGTGGAGCTCAACTTCAACAGGAGACTTTTTTCAAATCCGAACTTCAGAGTCAACTCTCCAATTAATTTCTTGTTGTTAAAACAAACATATCTCAATCTAGTCAACCAGCACCAATGCCCAATCAAGATGGAAATATGTCTGATTCATCAGGTGGCCATACCCGCAGATCTTCACAAGTCACCACACCAATAAGGCGATCCTGAATGATTCATCCCTCGCCAGATTCACGCCGGTCAATTGTGCCACCATTTTTATCACAAAGAAGTCACATTTCATCAGCTTCATTGATATCAAATTCCCAATCAAACAAACGACAAGGCCCTGCATCAGAATCTGTATCAAATTCCCAATCAAACAAACGAAAAGGCCCTACATCAGAATCTTCAATTGAAGAACAAAGCCCTCCACTCCCTGGAACGAAACAGAACAACAATAATCTGAGTCAGCCCTTATCAACCTCCAAATTTCCAAGCTCACAGGTAATTGATCTTGCTCAAGACTCCGATGACAAAAACACAAAGGCAAAACCCAAACGTAGAAAGAAAAACCCTGAATTTGATGATCCAAAGGACTTTTTTTCCAAACCAACTCGACGTCCAGGTGATGTGTGTAATTCTTGATAGCTAAGTTTTTGAAATGAATGTATACTAATATAACTGTTTAACAAAGCCTTTAAGTAAAGTGCCATCAACCTATGCCTGCTTGTGGTGCAAGAAGGATGTCAGGGTGTCTTTAAGCAGCTTTTCAAATCTTCGAACTCATTGTGATGGTTCCCGTCAAAAAGGAAGGATTTCTGATGGATGCCCCAATTGTCATCAAGCAATCTCTTCTGGCGCCAAGCTTCCACCAACAGCACTCAAAGAGGAAAGAATCAAACAGACTACGCAATCTGGATTGCTCACCAAACATTTTTCCCCTGTTGAAAAGTTTGACAATCAGGTTCTCAATCAAATAATAACTCTATGGCTGTTACGGCAATCATTACCTTGGAACCGTGTTGAAGACCCCTATCTCCGAGCTGCCTTCTCCTATTGTCAAGCAGGAGCAAATTTGTTTAAACAAAAGTGGGCTGCAACTTCTGGACAACTGGTATACTTGGATTTACAAGAGGCTATGATATGCCGGTTGAAGGTGAGTGATACCATTGCGTTCAATTACATGTAAAAAAATATATTCATTTCCCTTTAAACAACATTTCAACAGGATTCTGAGAGCAAGTTTAACTTGATACATGATGTTTGGACAACAAAAGGAAATTGCTTTGGATTTATTGGAGCTTCTGTCTCTTTTATTGATAAGGATTGGAACTATCTAGTGCTGCATCTGACTCTCAAGCTAGTTGCCTGGCACCATAAGGGAAGCATGCTGGCTGAACCTGTTGTGAACGTATTGAAGAAACATGATTTACATAATAAGATAAGCACCCTTTGATTCATCACTGGTCATCTGCCAAAAACTTATTTATTTTTTGTCCTATAAACACATGCTTTGCCAGACAACTGATTCGGGATCAAATAACAACACAATGGCCAAAACAATGCACTCCAAACTCGTTGCCCTTCCCCAAACCACGGATTTGGATTGGAACTACAAGACAATGCATATCAAGTGCTTTTGTCATAAAATGGCGCTTGTTGTCAATGCTGGATTGAAAGAATTGGGCCTTGAAGCTCCTCCTCCACCAAAGCTCAAAAAGTCATTCCTTGGAATTTTCCCTTTTTCCGACACAATGGACCCAATAATTGAAGAGGACGAAGAAGAGCAATACATAGAATTATTGGTTGAAGACAGGGTGGAAGATGAGACAGATGTTGATGAGGATGAGCCAGATCTTGAAACTGACGATGACGACAGTGATGAGGGGACTGAATCTGGATACTTAGACTATGATCAAATCACCTAGTTAAACAAAGAATAAAAATAATCAGAAATCATCTGCAAATAGAAATGATTCTAATGATTTGAATGAGTTAACCAAAGCGGTCAGTTGGATATTTTATATTTTTTTTATTTTACTAGAAATCAATTACTGAATCTTTCCTTCTTATTTTTTTGATATATAGCTGGACTTTGTAGTACAAAAGATTACCTCATCAAGTGCATGGAGAGCTGAATTTGACCGCCGTGCGGAGGATTACCAGAAGCAAAAAGGGGGAACAAAAGTGAATGGTCTGATTGCTGGTTATGGAATCCGCTGGAACATCAAATATCAAAGCCGAGAGCGGGCCTACAGGGCAAGAGAGGTATTTCATTAAGCTTCAGCTCCAAATAATGTTATGGTACTGATATGAATATTGTTAAACTCAGGTTATTGATGCAATGCTCCGTGATGAGTATAGTAAATTCCAAGATCAAATTGTTCAGTCCAGCCACAAAGAAAATTGCAAGAAGTTTGGCTACTTCAAAGAAATTCAGTATACCAGCAAGGAATGGATAATGATCAATGAATTGAATCAGGAGTTAGAAGTAAGATATATTCATTCCACAGATCCACTTATATATTTCATACATAATGCTCATTTTTTTGATAGCCGTTTAACCGTTTGACCAAGGAGATGGAGGGAAATGGTCCTACAGGTGCTTTTGTATTGCCAAACTACTATCAAACCATCTCTGATTTAAAGAATAAAGAGGCAGGATGCAATTGAGGGCATCCATTACATCCAATGTATGTGAAAATGATACAAAAGCTTGAGGTCTACCAAGAAGAGGCGCTTGAATGTGAAACACTCGTAATGGCCACCGTTCTTCACCCAACGTTTCACATCAAAATCTTCTCTCATTTCTGGCCTGAAAAAGCAGAGGAAGCCGAAGCAACTTTGGACCGCCTTTTTGCTAAACGAAGGGATTTGTTGAACAAGAAGAAAAAATCAAAATTAACATCTTGGACGAGAATACTTCAAATGTTGAAAAGGATAATATATTTGATTTGTTCAACACTCCTGAAAAATCGGATGAAAGCAAAGAGCTAGAAGTATATGTCAAGAACATGGATCGCTTAACTGGTCCAGATGGAAAGGATCCCAATGGTATTTTGAGGTGGTGGAAGGTATAGCTTCTATTTGTTCTCAGCTTTGTCCACTTGTGTTTTTTAGCTCATATTGATTTTAAAAATGCTACTTAAACTTTTCAGGTTCATTCATCAACATATCCAGTTCTTTCATCATTAGCCAGGGACTACTTGGCCAGCTCAGCATCATCTTGTGCTGCAGAGCGTACATTGTCTTCTGCTGCCGATGTTTGCTCAAGTGGCCAAGGAAGCTTGAACCCACGGACAATTGAGAGGTGTGTTATTAGTCACATGTGGTTGAAAGACGGTATACAGGTGGCTGGAAAGTTTGCACAATCTCAAGGCATTGTTAACAACTATACAAATTTTTCCTAAAAAAATAATGAAAATAAATAAATAAACAAAATTCTTATTGCTCTTGTTCATTGGTCTCAATATTTCTTCCTTGTTTCATGGATTAAAGAAAAAAAAAATGTATATACAAATAGTTTGCACAATAATTGCTTTCTGACCGCCTTCATATTATCATTATCCTTATTCCCTAGTTTTTTTTTTTTTTTTTTTTTGTCTTTACTCCTTAATATTGATTTCTGAGAGCCTCTTCTGGTTCACTATGGGTGAGTGGTATAGCTGAGCAGGGCGCTACGCTAACATGTAGCGTAGCTGAAAAGAGAGCTACGCTAACAGTTAGCGTAGCTGACAAGAGCGCTACGCTAACAGTTAGCGTAGCGTTTGTTCCAGCTAACACCGCTACAAGTCAGCTAACAGGTAATTCCTGTAGTGTTAACTTTTTTTTTTTGAAGTCGCTAACGCTACGCTACAGCTATTTTTTTTTTTGACAAAATTTTTGTAGCGTTAGCTGAAAAAAAAAACCGCTAACAGTAACTTTGTGTTAGCGTAGCGACAAAAGCTAAAATTACGCTATGCTACAGCTATTGTTAGCGTAGCGGGCCCACTGTTGAACAGGGGACAGGACAGGATATATCACTTGAGATGGAAAAATACATCCCACTTGAGATGGAACAGGACAGGACATCTTACTTAAGATGGAAAAATACATCTCACTTGAGATAGAAAAATACATCTCACTTGAGATGGAAAAATACATCTCACTTGAGATTGAACAGGACAGGAGAGGTAAAGGCCACTTCGCCATTGATAAAGAGGATAAAAGGGATGTGAGCGGAAGATGATGTTAGAATTCTGACGATTTTAAGCTACTACAAAATGGCAAACTTTGTGGGACAGAAGGTGAAAAGATGAATATTCATCTGGCAGGAGAGAAATGGAACAAGGAAGAGAGGGAAATACAACAGTGATGAAATTTCAACAATACTGATTTCAGATGTCACTTTATGGCTGTGTAAATTGTTGAAATGAATTCACAGAATTTCTTCTGCTCCTATGTGGTGTTTGCCCCTGATCAGAACTCCTACTTAGTTCAATTTGCTTGAAATGTGGGAATAGTCTCTCCTCTTGGTCTAGTAGATCTGGGCATTGATAAACGCACACCAATTTTTTTTGGCGTGCGGGGCCTACACACCATTTTTTTTGGCTTGTAGGGTCTACACGCCAAAAAAAAAGGGTGCGTGAGACCCGCACGCCAAAAATTGCGTGTGGTTCCCACACGCCATTTTTTTTTGGCGCGCACACCATTTGTTTTTGGCGTGCGGGTCCCACACGCCAATTGTTTGGCGTGCGCTCCCACATGCCAATTGTTTGGCGTGTGGGAGCGCACGCCAAACAATTAGCGTGCGGGTCCCCCCTCGCTCACATAATCGAATTGGAGTGCAAATTCAATTACGTGAGCAAGGGGAGGACTTCCTCCCGGCACAAGGCTGTATAACCTTGTCAGCCGGGAGGACTTCCTCCCGGCTGACGAGGTTATACAACCTTGTCAGCCAGGAGGAAGTCCTCCTGGCCAACGAGGTTGTATAGCCTCGCCGGCCGGGAGGACTTCCTCCTGGCCGACGAGGTTGATAACCTCGTCGGCCGGGAGGACTTCCTCCTGGCCGATGAGGTTGTATAACCTTGTCGGCCGGGAGGACTTCCTCCTGGCCGACAAGGTTGTATAACCTCATTGGCCGGGAGGACTTCCTCCTGGCCGACGAGGTTATACAACCTCGTCAGCCAGGAGGAAGTCCTCCTGGCCGACAAGGTTGTATAACCTTGTCCGCCAGAAGGACTTCCTCCTGGCTGACAAGGTTGTATAGCCTTGTCAGCCGGGAGGAAGTCCTCCCGGCTGACGAGGTTATACAACCTCCTCAGCCAGGAGGAAGTCCTCCCGGCCGATGAGGTTATGCAACCTCGTCGGCCAGGAGGAAGTCCTCCCGGCCAACGAGGTTATGCAACCTCGTCGGCCAGGAGGAAGTCCTCCCGGCCGACGAGGTTATACAACCTCGTCGGCCAGGAGGCCTCCTGGCTGACAAGGTTATACAGCCTTGTGCCAGGAGGAAGTCCTCCCGGCTGACGAGGTTATACAGCCTCGTGCCAGGAGGAAGTCCTCCCGGCTGACGAGGTTGTATAACCTCGTCAGCCGGGAGGGGGCTCGCTCACGTAATCAAATGGGCCCTCCCATTCGATTATGTGAGCGGGGGATATTGCATGCAATATCCCCCCACACGCCAAACAATTGGCGTGTGGGACCCGCACGCCAATTGTTTGGCGTGCGCTCCCACACGCCAGACAATTGGCGTGTGGGAGCACATGCCAAACAATTGGCGTGCGGGCCCTACACGCCAATTTTATTTGGCGTGCCGGGCCCACACGCCAAAAAAAAATGGTGTGTGGGAACCACACGCCATTTTTGGCATGCGGGTCTCACACGCCCTTTTTTTTTGGCGTGTAGACCCTACATGGCAAAAAAAATTGGCGTGTAGGCCCCGCACGCCAAAAACAATTGGTGTGCGGGTTGGCGTTGGCGTACGCTGTTGGCGTGCGTCTATCAACACCCAGTAGATCTATGAGTTCCATTTTTCTATTAATTTCCTGATGGCTTGTGAAGATTCAGTACTGGATAACTGGTGAAGCCAGGGATGCAATTTCTCTGTGGGCTTCTAGTGCATGGAATGAGCATGTATTGAGAATTTAATTATCAGTTCTGCTGTGGGGAACCATGTATCTTGCAGGATTCCCACCATGGGTATAATTCAAGTGCGTTGAAATCAGTCTAACTTGGAATATACCTTCATTACAGTTGTGCTGTACATTGAGACAGTATTTTATATCCTTTAAATCGATTGGGTTGCTCAGTTTAAAATTTTTCTTACTTGTACATTTAACAGTAACAGCATGTTATAGACTTACCTCAGGGCAACACAAATTGCATTTGTGGGTCCTATTTATTCTCATCATCTTGTAGTAATCCAAGATGGTTCATAGTTCAAAATCTTCATAATGCATGAAGAAGATGCTTTTTTTGAGGCCAAATGATTTTTTTGAGGTGAATTTACAAAATGAATGAACTTGCCCAATAGATGCTATTTGTTTATGGGATTGGGTGAAATGCAAAAAATATCCCTTCCTTATACTTCTTTTTTCATCTAACTTGATGCAGAATACATGAATATATTAGTGGTTGGGATATTTATCACAGACTTCCCTAGGAACTCCTACTTTGTCTTTGAATGGAAGCTGGGCCCCAGAGGTTTTTGGGTTGCTAATCTCTGTTACATGAATACTGGGGTGAAAATAACCCATGTATTGTTGTATATCAGAATTGTCAAAAATATCCTTCACTTGATTGGATGCTTGAAAAAAACAATTCAAATGATTAAACAACATTGCACCAGATAATATTGCCCTAAGACATTTATAATTACTGAAATTCAAAGCCAGTTCTTTTCCTGAATGCTGTCTGTTGGATTGTGTTAATGAATTTCTCAGTATTCTAGTGAAACCCTCAAACCTTTCAGTGGCAAAAAAGATTGCTGGAAGAAATCTTTCAAACAGAGTGTTCCAAATGTGTCAGCACATGAAACTTGAGTTTGTTGAACCATTGTGCATTGCTGCTCATACCCATGTTTGATATGTGTGTCTTGAATATATAGGGTGCCAGTCTGAAGAGTGCAATCCATAATCCTCTCTTTTTTCATTCATAAACTGAAAGAACACAAACAGATCACATTGAAATATTATCTTGAAATATTTACCAAACATGCTCCTATGATTGTTGTACATATAGGCTGCATTGAGCACAGGTAGGTCTAGTCAATCTGTGATAAATGATTGACATGAACCAAATAGATAATGAAACTTCCTTGGCTTGATGGTATTGGAGAGAAAGTCTATGAAAATTTACATGTTCACCCCCAGGAGTATTATGTGCAAAAGCTCAACAGGGGTATCATGGCATCTATCAAAACTTGTGTGCAAAATCTTGTGAATCCAGTGATACTGAAGAATGTTATTGCTGAAACAGCAACTATAACTGAACCATAAGCCTCAGGAATGGGTTGAAGATATTTTCATGCATCTTTTGCATAATCATCCTTAGTACAAGTGAGAGCAGCACCCCACAGTTACTGAGAGAAATAAGATTACATGTATAAAATTACCCTTAGTCACTCACTTACAGTACCCCTGATTTCCCCTTTGTTCAGTAGTTATTAACATTATTAGAATATTAGCACTTAAAACTACATAACTTTACCACTACAAAAGTGCTATAGGAGATTAATATACAAGGTATTTATTTATAACTACATATTATACAAATAACACATAAATATTAAATGTATTACATTAGGTCATACCCTCTTTGGTTTCACCAGGAAAGAAAGGTTGGCACCTCTATGGAGGTGACTTTGCTTATCTCTTACCCATCCTCAACATATAAACACTGTATCTAGACTGTATCCCCCACTTCAACAGAATGTATTGATGAGGTATCTTGTTTTCACATGACTGCTCCAAAATTGAAGTATTTCCATATATTTAATTAATAATTTTTCAAATGGTAAGTAAATCCCGGGCGTTGATAAACGCATGCCAACGCCAACCCGCACGCCACTTTTTTTTGGCGTGCGGGGCCTACACGCCAAAAAAAATTGGCGTGTAGGGTCTACACGCCAATTTTATTTGGCGTGTGAGACCCACACGCCAAAAATGGCGTGTGGTTCCCACACGCCAATTTTTTTTGGCGTGTGGGCCCCGCACGCCAATTTTTTTGGCGTGCGGGTCCCCTCTTGCTCACGTAATCGAATGGGAGGGCCCATTCGATTACGTGAGCGGGCCGGCTGACAAGGTTATACAACCTCGTCAGCCGGGAGGACTTCCTCCCGGCACGAGGCTGTATAACCTCGTCGGCCGGGAGGACTTCCTCCCGGCACACTCCCACACGCCAAACAATTGGCGTGTGGGAGCCGCACGCCAATTGTTTGGCGTGCGCTCCCACACGCCAATTGTTTGGCGTGTTGGAGCGCACGCCAAACAATTGGCGTGTGGTTCCCACACGCCAATTTTATTTGGCGTGCGGGGCCCACACGCCAAAAAAAATTGGCGTGTGGGAACCACACGCCATTTTTGGCGTGTGGGTCTCACACGCCAAATAAAATTGGCGTGTAGACCCTCCACGCCACTTTTTGTTGGCGTGTAGGCCCCTTGGCGTGCGCGCTTGGCGTGCGTTTATCAACGCCTGTAAATCCCTGATGAAATTCATGAAATAACAATTCCAGATGAAACACTTCATCTTTATCCATTATATGAATGGATCAAACAATTAAACACAAAACATCTCTTACAGATAAATGAATTCAAAATGCATCCTAATAACATACTATGTGATTCAGGTTATTTGTAACACTTCCAAGTAAGAATTTCAATTATAATATACATACATATTCTCCTTTATCAGGCAATTTTTTTTTATTCCAAAATATACTCACATTGTAACCCTGATTTATGAAGATCCATACCCTGCTCTTCTTTTTGATTGCTGTTCTATTATCAAGTTTCTAGAACCCTTGGAATATGTGCAGATTTTTTAGTATAGATTCTGAAGTATCTCGATGATCATCAGTTAATCTATCTGGGAGAATCTTGATGATGTGGAATTTTGACATAATTATATTACTTACACCATCCAGAAATTATTATTATCATTCATGAGGGTAGGTTTCAGTCAGCAATGAAAACAGTCCTCATTTATAGAGTTTGAATTATTTTTGATGAGGATCAGTGAATTCAAATTGGTATATATGGGAGAATCCTGAACATGTAATTTTGACATGATGGTATTACCAAGCACTTACACCTTCCAGGAATTATTGTGATCTTTCATGAGCATGAATTTTATTCAACAATGAAAATAGTCCTCATGAAATTTGGCTTTATTGATGAGTAAATATGGGCTTGTTATATTTATTATCTTTTTATTATGCTTTGGGTATCATGTAAATCAGATATGATATCTGATCTTCTCAACCGGGAAATTTTTATATATTCACTGATGATAATAAAATTCAGGCAGTCTCACCCAGGAAAACAAATTCCATGTAGGAAACACAACCCACAAAAATATTTTGAAGAGTGAGAAATAAGTATTTAATTATGTACATAAATTTGGGGTGGAGAGGAGTATTGATTCAGCTACTAGGAAAAATAAAATAGAGAGTAGATACTAACTTATTCTGCCCATCTCTGTGAATCCCCAATATGAACGGACTATTGATAAAATATATTTATTCAAAATTTAACTACATGTTCTAATTTCAAGATGCTTTCAGAAGGAACCTGAAACTGACTCAGGATTCAAGGCATATGAAATATGGTTGAATAGGGGGTATCAAATATGTCCAAATCCACCATTCTGTAATTGACTTGTTCCAAAAAAATCCACCATTTACAAAACAAGCTAGTAATTTCACTACACCCTATCAAAACCCACTGGATAACAAAATAAAATTGGATAATTGCCTGGTTTTAAAAGCAGATTGGGGAATATTTGAACCCCTATAATTATATTTCTTCTTTTAAATTTCTAATACTGATTGGTTTTATTCCAAATATAGATTGATAAGAATGTGAAATTGTTAACTGAAAAAGATATGAGAAAAATGTATCATGCTGATTATAAACTTAAAATCCAAGAGGAAACATGGAAAATCATAAATTCTAGTCAAATTATCACTTGTGATTCTGGGTTGAGATTTGCTAACAACTTAGCCTAAATTTGAATTCAAAAAAATTCTAATGAATTTCACAGGGTGTAATCACAATTTGATTTGGATTTATTCAAACCTAATTATACTATAAAGGTGCAATAATTTCTCATGAAAGAAATTTCATGAGATATTTTTTTTGTAAGATATGTTTCATGATAATATCTTATGTGCAAAGAAATATCAAACAATAGATACTTCAAATGAGGCAAGTGGATCTAGAAATTTCAATCCAGAATTTGGGGTTTCTTGTAGCCTCAAATTTCACTGACTCTGATCAATATAACATTCAGGGATAGGAATTCCAGATTTTTTTTAAAAAATAATCACTCACAGGCCAAATGACAATAGCAAAATTGAATGAAGTGAATTCAGCTGTAAAAAGACGCTAATTTCAAGCACATGAACCAAGTGTAAATATTTCCTTCATGTTGAAAAAATTATAAAAAAATGTGTATGCATGAAGACCAAATGTCAAATGATCACTGCTTGAAATATTTCAGGGATTAAACAGAATGATATGGAAACAAGCAACAAGTATTAAAGATGGTGAGGGGAAGAATGAAGATAAAATGAAGCAATTCACAACTGTCAGGTCAAAACTGATGCAGATTGATTTTGGTAACAGTTATTCCAACAAACTCCAAATCCTGGATAATCAATTAAATATATGGTTATTGTGAATTGATCATAGCTAATAGGAGCAATTCTATATTTATCCTGAAAATTCCATGAAAAAAAGCTTAAATTTGAGTGGAATTCAACTAATCATCCCAGGACCTGCATATCTAGTTCTTCAATGGTTAAAATTGGTCAATTTCAACCTGAAACTGTGTTTGGTTTTCTAATCATGGACTCTGATGGAATTTGAAGCTGGAAATTTCAGTACAATGTCATGAATTTTCCAAAATATGACTGAAGTACCTCTATCCAAGTGCATTCTATGGGTATTCCAAATTATTAAGGAATTAGGGACTGCTTAATAGCGGTTTCTCTGTTCCATGCAAAATTGAGAGATTACATTCCATGATTCATCAATTTGGTGGAAATAGTTACAATAGGGGGTATCAAATATGAACAAATACACAATTATCTAATCAATGGGTTTTCACCCAATCCACAATTATGAAACCAGCGGATAAAAATTCCAAATAATGCCATTATTTGCACTAGAAATGTCAAGTATCAACAACAAAAACACCAATTATAATTACAAAAACCACGATCCTCCACAATTCAACCAATCACAACTCAGGATCCAAACTTGCAATATACAACCCCAATACAATCAATAATCCTCCACAATTCAACCCCAACCAACAATAAATCGTTGCCAATACAACTCCACGCAGTCACAAACCCAAACTTGCTCTTCAGTTTTCCTCAAAATTTGGTAAGTTTAGTCAATTCTAAACTTGCTTGCAGAAAAAACATTAATCAATCATTCCCTGATCCCAGAACAATGCCTGTCAAAAAAACGAATAAATTCATCACCGGAAAAGGAAAAGTGATACTGAAGAAGTCAGCAAGCAGGAAGAAACCCATCAAGAAGCGAGCACAACGTGTCTGTGACAATGATACAACCGGAAAAACTTCTTCTCACCTAAAGAAGGACAACTTCCTCATAATCATTGACTGGCTCAAAATCCAAAATAATTATGATTTGTGCTTTGGAACTGGTAAGGCACCGGCGGTTGGAAGGCCAGCCAAAGGGAAGATTAACAGATTCAAGCTTATGGCAATCAATCTGAGAAATCAATCCCCTTCACAAATCAATCTAACCCCCAGGCAGATGAAAGATTGTTTTAACAGCTACAAGGACAAGTACAAGAAAACACATACCCAATCCCTCTCCACTGGCTTTGGACTCACCGATGAAGACCAATCCGCAGGAATTATCACCATTGACAATAAGCTCGAAAAAATGTGTCCACATTTCCATGCTATGCATCAGATGATGGGGAAGAAACCGTTTGTGACGCCCTTGTACAAAGTTGATGCTCAAAACGGTGATGAGAGCTCTGACTCTTCGGGTCCCAAGGACAATAACTTGGATGGAAATGTTGAGAAAGATGACTCAGATAATGTATCTGTGGATTCCAATAACTCTGGGGCTCCAGTTGTAAGATCGATCAGTTGTTTCATTGTCTTTTTTGATAATTGCTAATATGTTCAATATTGTTTATATGTGATGAATTAGTCAGCAATCTTGGAACCTTTAGAAACAAATGAGAATAGGTCTGAAGGAGGCAGGGACGGTGAAGAGGTGTGTTTGAATTTCTTTTTATCACTTATGCCAGTTCTTCTTCAAACGATTGACCTTGCCACTAAATAATTTAGGAAAGAGTTGGACCTGCCAGTGTTTGTGACAATCCGTCAGATGAAAATGAAGCGGGAATCCTGGTTTGTTATTGGATCAATTAATCACTGTTGTTTGATTGATCAGCTCAAGCCCCATTTCTTCCCATGTTTGACATTAGCAAGGAAAGGAAGCAAGTGTTTGTCCTAGTGGAAAGGTTAAATCATCTAAGCGCTATTGAAGGGCTGTGGATTCCCTCACTGCCGAAGAAAGGGCCCTTGACACAAGTGATTCAGAGGATTACTGTCCATCTGATGCTCAAGAAGATACTCAGTCACCCTGCAAGAAGAAGAAAAACAAATCATGCACCAATTTGACACCTAACAACACTGCATTGGATTCTCCTGCGAATTCAAATAAACCGTTTCCAACTCAAACACCCAAGGACAAGCAAAGGGCATCCAACAGTGCCAATATCAATCCTAAGAGCCGATCAACCTCAGGGCCCAACACCCCCAATCCTTTTTCTCAATATGAAGAGTATGTTTTGAAGAGGGATGCAGGCCAGTTGGAGATGTAATCCTTGTTCCAATTTTTTTTAACTGACATGCTTCTTCAACTTGTTTCTTTACTAGGAAAGGCGCAAGTGGCTCGAGGCAGCCTCAGTTTTGAGATGTTGAAGTTTGAACAACAGGTCAACAACAATAATAAGGGGGTCAAGTTGGAGGAAAAGAAATTCAACCACTCAATTGAACTTGAGAAGAAGAAGTGGGATCATGGAATTAAATTAGAGGAAAAGAAGTGAGAACATGGAATAAAATTAGACGAGAGGAAATTAGACTGGGGAAGGGAGGAGAAGGATAAGGACCAAAGGTTTGAGATGGCCAAGATGGAACGTTTGGCTTGTCAGGAGCACATCGGTAAGAATTATGACCTGGTGACTCAGTGTGTGGCTCATGGGAAGAGTACAGAAGAGATTGAAAGGTTGGCAAATTTATTCAAATAGTCCACCTTTTTTGGCTTTGTTCGCACCCAACAAATCGGGCGTGATAAATGCACGCCACGCGCGCACGCCAACGCCAACCCGCACGCCAATTTTTTTTGGCGTGCGGGGCCTACACGCCAATTTTTTTTGGCGTGTGGGAGCGCACGCCAAAAAAATGGCGTGTGGGTCCCACACGCCAATTGTTTTTTGGCGTGTGGGCCCCGCACGCCAAATAAAATTGGCGTGTGGGCCCTGCACGCCAATTGTTTGGCGTGCGGGTCCCACATGCCAATTGTTTGGTGTGCGGGTCCCACACGCCAATTGTTTTGCGTGTGGGGGGATATTGCATGCAATATCCCCATACACATAATACATACATGTATTATGTGTATGGGGATATACACATCCCCCGCTCACATAATTGAATGGGAGGGCCCATTTGATCACGTGAGCGAGCCCGAGTCTGATTCCTGAAAGGAATCAGACCGTTGGTCTGGTTGTTTTCAACCAGAACCACCTTGAATTCCAACCCGCCGCACTGATTTGAAACAAAACAAACATGTAAGTGTTGCCCCCCCCCCCAAAAAAAACAAAAAAAAAACAAAAACAAAAACAAAAACAAAACAAAACAAAAAAAACAAAAAGAAAAAAAAAAAAAAAATCCCAAAAGAAAACCAAAAAAAAACAAAAACAAAAAAACCAAAACAAAAAGCCAAAACAAAACAAAAAATTAAAATTAAAAATGAGTAAAAAACCCCAAAAAAAACCCACAAAGAAGGGAATTTTTGGGGTTTAATTTTGGGGGAGAAAAAAAGCCCACAGGCCCATGGCCCTCTCCAAGACCCAACTGGCCCAATAGACAGGGCCCAATGGCCATGAGAAGGGGCCCGCCTCTCCCCATCACCTCCAGTCGGCCCACAGGCCCACTTTGATGCTCCAAAGGAGCAATAAAACATTCAAAGGGGCCATTCAAACCCCCCAGGGAGCTCAAAGGGCCCCATATGAGCCCCAGACGCACACCATCCCCCCCAAAAGTGGCCCATCTCAAACACATCTCTTCCTATTTCTACTTTTTTTTTCACCGTAGATATAGTAACACGTGCTGACATACTCTCCCATTCAAATGCAAACAGATTCCGCACAATTCACCAATTTGACTTCAACAATCAACAATGTCTTCACATCAGACCAGTGAACTAGGATGTGAGACTCATTCCTTTATTTTGTGTGTAATATAAGTAGCTGGCTCACTCCCACCCTCCCTCCCACCATTACACAGGTTTCAATCTCTGGGAAAAATTCACAGAGCTGGTGTGGCACCCTGCTTTGAAACCAGATGAACGTGAAATCCTGGAGAATTGGGCCTCTAAAATAAAGGCTGAATACAAGCAGTCAGACAATGAGAATGAACAGGTCTCCAGAACCCCGGCACCGGCTAGAAACACCTTAGGCGCCACTAGGCCTGCTCCACCACAGTCCCACCCACGCCCTGAATTTGCAACCGACTCAATGGCATACTTATATGCACACACTCCTGATCCCCTACCTCCAGCAACCAACCCAATCCCCACGCTCAACCAATTTGCAAACCAAATCAACAAGGATGTTCAATATGGCCAGCCCAACACAACAAACCCAGCTGATGGATCCCCACGTCGAAGCGGAGAGATGCGGACATATGTTGAAGGCCACAAGACAACCCTCAACACCTTTGGCCAGTCTTTCCTTCAAGGCGTACAAACGGCCCAAGGACTCATTGGCCAGAGGTCCTCCAGAGCCCCCAATGCGGACGGGAGACAAGAAATTAACAATCCAGCCTTCTGGGACACCTCTGAAGACCCTGACGCAGAGGGTGAAACAGATGAATCTGAAGATGGTGCAGAAGACCAGCAAGTCCACCAAAAATTCCTTCATGGACTTCCCAAACCTACCTTCCACCAGGAGCCAGTCCATGAACCTGTGCCACGACAAACCCGATATTGCTATGACATGGTACGAATTGAATATCCTACAGTTGAAGACCCTACAAGCAAAAAGGCGCGCCTGGACAACTCTGCTTCTTCTTCTAAAAATACAGGCCCCATGTATAATCTCTTCACCCCTCATCCCACCTCTCACCAATTCATCACTGCGCAATCACTTCTAGGCCTCAGAATTCCTCGGAACCCCCCTGTTGCTGGGCCATCAACAGTCAAGCCACCTACCCAAAGACCACCGGGCGAATCAATTCCTCCTCCCGAGGCCTGCTTGTAAGTCACTCCCCATTGCTTATGCACACCCATCTTGTAATTAACATCCCTCCTTTGCGCACAGCTATGGGTCTATTTATCCCTGGCCCAATGGTTCAAAAAGCATTGGCAGATTATTTGAATGAAAATTTGGCCAGTGGAATTGCGTGGTCACACCGTTCAGCCGAGAAAATGATTGAAAACATAGCATTCATCCTCACACACCTTCCCTCAATGGTCACGCCACATCCAACAATGCCACAGGAGTTCAGCCAAGTTGTTTGGAGGGAAGTGGATACACTTCTGAAGGCATGCAAATCTGGTAATTAATATCTTTTTTTCTCACTTGTTCATACATCACAAAGGCTGATATTTGTGTGGTATGTAGAGAGAATTCTTAACCCCACTTGACCTGGTGCTCTCTCTCTGATAACTCCTGAATTTGTCAACATGGCACAGCTCGAGGCTTCCCAGGAGAACCAGAAGGCGCCGCTGTCCAAACGTGTCCAGACCCACACACTTGCGGCGAATCTGGCCGGTCACTTGTCTCCAAGTGACCACGCTTATACCCAGCTTAAAAGTTCTTTGCAAGACTGCTGGGCCCTTCGACACATGGAGCAACAGGGCAGTGAATGGCAGCCTCTCCCCCTGGACAAATCTTTGGTGCATACTGCCCATCTTGCATTCCAACGAACTTACGAAAACCTTGGAAGTCACGCAAAGGATGGATCAAGCTCCCAACCAAACACCTCCAGTCTCAAGGTCCTTGGTCTATACTTCACGGGGGCTATGTCAGCCTTGTGTTACATCTGCGGTCTCCAGGCACCAACAAGACCAAAGTATAAAAAGCTTGATGAGTGGTAAACATCAAATACGCGTGAGCAAATGCGGATGCTTGCTGGTCTCCTGGTTTTTGGTCCAACAACCGCCTTCGTCACTAACAAATCCAAGTGCAAACGTCCGACTACTTCAAATGCTTTGGCCTTATTGGAATTTGGCGCCAATGTTCTGAAACATAAGGTCAATAGTGGTAATACTTCTGTGATGCCTCACGGGACTTTGGATAACCTCCAATTATACTTTCTCAACTTTTTGTGCTCCATGGGAGTTAACCTGATTAGTCATGATGGTTTGCCAATGGTTGATTGGAAAAAAACCCATGAAGAGTTTCACAAATGTTTTTCTATTCAAAACCTCCAAATTTTGTTTTCCCAAGATATAGAAATAGCTGTAGCCAACTACCACTTCTGATATATGTACCGGGGGTTGTTTTTTCTTTGGTTTCCCTTTTATTTGGGCATTGATAAATGCACGCCCTTCGGCGCACGCCCACGCCAAACGCACGCCGATAAAAAAAAAAGGCGTGCTGCCTGCACGCCTTTTTTTTATTGGCGTGCGGGCTGCACGCCCATCCCTGGGCGTCAGCACGCCTGTAGATGGGCGCGCAGCACGCACGCCCATCTACAGGCGTGCAACACTGCAGGCGTGCAGTCGCACGCCCTCATCAGAAAAAGGTGTGTGGTCTGCCCGCCCCTTCAGAAAAGGGTGTGTGGGTCACACGCCCTTTTTATGTGTATAGGCAGGGGGCACGCCCCTGCCTATACAGATAGGTCGGCGGACCGCTGACCTATGTATATAGGAAGGGGCGTGCCCCCTGCCTATATACATAGAATCGGCGTGCGGTCGGCACGCCTATTCTATGTATATAGGAAGGGGCACACCCTTCCTATATACATGCTGATGTCATGTGTACAAAAGAATGTACGCATGACATAAGCATCCCCCCCCGCCCCCCACCCCCCCTCCCCCCCAGCGGATTTCAACCGCAACCACCACCTCACTCCATCCAATTGATCGATCCGATCATTCCCCCCTCCTCACAGCCAAGTCCCTCCCTCCACACCGACTCCCCAGCCCAGCTGAGCCGACCCACCTGACCCGATCCAAGCGAGCCAGCCACCCAACCCGACACGGAACAACCGGACGAACCATGTGGGTTTGTTTTTCTCTTTTCATCATGAGTCCCCGTGAGCCGCCCGTGCCCCCCGTGAGCCCACCCGTGCCCCCCGTGCCCCCGTAAGATCAAATAAAAAAATAGAAAAAATTAAAATAAAATAAAGTAAAAATAAAAATAAAATAAAATAAAATAAAATAAAATAAAATAAAATAAAATAAAAGAAAAAAAATAAAATAAAATAAAATAAAATAAAATAAAATAAAATAAAATAAAAAAATAAAATAAAATAAAATAAAATAAAATAAAATAAAATAAAATAAAATAAAATAAAATAAAATAAAATAAAATAAAATAAAATAAAATAAAATAAAATAAAATAAATAAAATAAAATAAAATAAAATAAAATAAAATAAAATAAAATAAAATAAAATAAAATAAAATAAAATAAAATAAAATAAAATAAAATAAAATAAAAAAATAAAATAAAATAAAATAAAATAAAATAAAATAAAATAAAATAAAATAAAATAAAATAAAATAAAATAAAATAAAATAAAATAAAATAAAATAAAATAAAATAAAATAAAATAAAATAAATAAAATAAAATAAAATAAAATAAAATAAAATAAAATAAAATAAAATAAAATAAAATAAAATAAAATAAAATAAAATAAAATAAAAATAAAATAAAAATAAAATAAAATAAAAATAAAAGATGAATAAAATAAAAATAAAATAAAAATAAAATAAAATTAAAATTAAAATAAAATAAAATAAAATAAAAATAAAATAAAATAAAAAAAAATAAAACAAGAAAACAACCAAAAAAAAAAAAAAAAAAAAGATAATGATAACAAACACTAAAAATTTGATCAGGGCCCATTAGGCCCTGTATTGACAGTGGGAAAAGCCCCAAAGGGCCTAGTAAAGGGGCCAACAGGGCCCACTATGACTGGCCAAAAGGAGCCAACTGTGCCCTTCCCAGCCGCCCAAGTTTGACATGTTAGGCCAAAGGGCCCCTTTATATCTCCGCATGCCCCATGCCCCTTGTCCAAGCCCCGGACGGGCACACCAGCACTTGATGTTCTTCCACTCAGATCCAATTAATCTCTCCACATCTTCATTATTATTATTTTCATGCCAGCTGATTATTTCTTCTTGTTCCTCTGAACGCACAGATATCAGCAAGTTTTCTTCGCATCAACTTTTATTACCCTCCAGCAGTGTCAGTGCATGTCTATCAAAGTAAATATCATCCAAAATTACTCACTCTGGCCGTTATTTACAGCAGAAAATGTCTCAGCCAGGCCAAAACTCCTCCTACTACCACGTATCTCCCAACCCATATGGCATCCACAATCAGCCGCACCCCCAATACCCTAGTGCAATAATGCATGCCAGTGGTCAGCCTAATGTCACCCAGTCTCACTTGGCACACCATGTAAGCACACACAGCCCAATTCTTCTACTTAAATAACTTTCTCACACAGTCCTTCCTCCTGCCTCCATCAGCCGCAACCACCAGTTCCATTTGGGCAACCCCCTTGGTTCCAGGTCCCATCCAACCCCTCCATCCCCCCTCAAACGTCTGATCAATTCCCCGGTGTGGTGATCCATTCCACATCATTACTATAATTTCCAAGACTATTTACCACTAATAAATCACATTCACTTACAAATAAATACTCATAAATCCCAAACCTTACATATATTCACTGTTATCATTTCATAATCAGATTCTACACCCCATTTTAACCCTAGTCACCCCCTACAACTACCCCCAAATTCCTCATAGTTAAAGAGTTACAGGTAAACTCAGAATAATACAAGCAAATTATAGTATAAAGCAAGGTATAGAATACAATAAGTACATATTATAATTAGATATATTTTCACAACCAAAATACATAACAAATATTACACATTATATACTACATAACATATTACATCATATACATAAACTCTACCTTTCCACTACTCATCTGTCACTGTCATGACCATTTCATATGTGTCACTGTCTATTCTACTTCATCTGTCATATTTTCCTTTCCCACCAGCTACATGTCATAGCCTGGTTGTTTCCTTTCTCTAGCCTGATGGCTCATCTTCTCTCTCAGATATATAAGGACACCTGTTCCTCCCTCTTGTTCCCATATGGACCCCCTGACTTACTAAATTACCCTCTACATATACCAACATTACAGATCCCATATAATTAGTATACATAACTTAGTAGAGTTACCATCACTCTTAGAAATATATAAATATAAATACCAGCTTGAACCTCAATATAAGAAGACTGTCCCCTGTCTTGCTTGACCCACTTTGACTCCATAGTTGCCAACCCTGCCCCACATTACATTTTATACTATATACTTTCTACCACTCACACCCCTCTTCCATTCCTCCCACCTTATAGGTGTAGTAGCAAAGCTCATCAGTACTAGTCATCTAAGAATAGATAGAAATTAGCCACACCTTTATTTTATTCTTAGTGTTACACTCATCCTCATAGCATTAGTCAGGAAGGCAGCTTTACTCCAGCACCTTTGGTATAACTTACATTAATACTAGTGTAGTCATCCATTTCCCTTCCAAGCTCTATTCTGTCCCTTGAGTAGTTCCACAAGTGGTGTCCCAACAGTGGCCTGACTTCTTCAGATATCTTTAGTCCTAGTAACCCTATTACTATCAGCTTTATCACTACTTCACCTTTCCCTTCTCTCTTCTCCATATCTTCAACTTCTAAAAAAACATAAAAATACATATACATTAGTCAACTTGTATCTTCATAAAACTTTTTAAAAAGGACTTATACATATCTAAATTCACTACCCATACCTTAATACACTCTTTATACATACACTCTTTATACATACACTGAACATCTACATACCTATACCACTCCCATCTGTAAACCTACCTCTTACCAGCCATGTCTCAACAAGGATTCCCAGGATTCTACTCAGCCCCCAGTATCTACCCTCCAGTCAGCCAACCAATTAATACCAATGTAGGACAGACTTCCCACCCCAACCCAGCCAGGCCTTCCAGGACCAATGTTGGCAACATCCCCAATCCTGGACAATACAGAGACAACAACAACTCATCAGCAACTTCTGAAGACCAACTTGCACCACACCCTCATTCTCCAGTAGCTTCTCACCAACATTCAGAAACTCCATTCACTCACCTTTTGGATAAGGAACCCAGGATGCCCAGATACTCTATGCCCTCCAATAGAGCAGTCAAGATCAAACCAATGGACAGGAACCTCTTCTTTGATGGATCAAACATACCTGTGGATAAATTTATAAAAAGGTATGAGATTGCTGGGTCAGCTGATGGTGCCTCTCCCCATGAACTATGCAAACAGATTATTTTCTTTCTAAGAGGATCAGACCTCCAGGATGAGGTAGAAGAGATGACTGGCTATGAGGACTCAGACTGGGAGACATTGAAGGAGCAACTACTTACTAGGTTTGGATCCTCTCTCCCCTTGGTCAAGTACACTGAAGAAGACTTGAGGAACTTGGTAAATCTGTCTACACAAACTGGAGGGATCAGCACCTTGCAGGAATTCAAATGCTTTAGGACCAAATTTGAAACCATTACCCACTACTTGGTCAGACTAGGATACTACACCAGCTTGGAGGATTTCAGAAAATTGCTGCTCAAAGCTCTCAAACCAACTCTAGCCATATCCATCACCAAGGAACTTCTCAGGGACAACAAGATGGTTTCACTCAAGGATGGAGGCCATATTCTTCCCAGCACCCAGGTTTTGTTCACCTACATACACAGAGAGGTTCAGTCAGCTACAGTCTTGGAAAAGAGCCTAATGGAACCAGAAAACCCTACCCAGAATCCAATCAGTACCATCTCCAAACCAAGTCCTCCAGTAAATACCTTTAACCCTGTTTCAACTACCAAGCCATGGACCACTAAGCCCCTGGAAGCCAGGACTACAGATCAGAAATTAGAAGATATCACCAAACAACTTGCATCCCTTACTGCTGGAAGATCAGCCCCTCCTCATCTAGTTGGACCAGCCCCAGGATTCAATTCAGCTCCCAGGCCCTATACTTTAAAGTGCTACTATTGCTTTGAAAACACCCACAGTACCACCAGATGTAAGACCCTAGAAGAAGATGTTACCAAAGGATCAGTAATCAGAGATGGCAGAGATTTCAGACTTCCAGACAAAACTATGATTCCATGGGACCCCAGAAGACCAATCAAATCTGTAGTAGAGGACTTC
This sequence comes from Puccinia hordei, assembly GCA_007896445.1. Taxonomy (NCBI): domain Eukaryota; kingdom Fungi; phylum Basidiomycota; class Pucciniomycetes; order Pucciniales; family Pucciniaceae; genus Puccinia; species Puccinia hordei. Next base: position 896,344 of record RDRW01000047.1, read on the forward strand.
CCCAAGGACCAACCCAATGTATCATCCTCCTTTGGACAACTGGAAGAAGCAATAAACCTTGAACCATCCACCATCTATGAAGCAGAACTTGGAAAGAGAACCAGAGGAACCAAGGACCCAGAAGAACCCAAAATGGCAGACAAAAGGATCAGGAAAGAAAAAGACAACATTATGGACATGGATACAGAAGACTTACTACATATGGCCAGGACCCCAGTTCCCTCAGGCAGGATACAGAATCAGAACCCAAAAACAGACCCCCATGTCAGATTCCTGGACTCAGAAACACAAGAAACCATCACTCCACCCAAGGAAAAACCATCAAAGAAAACCTACCTAGAGAAGACTTTGGCCAAGGATTACCCAGGAGCAGAAGAAGATATTGCCAAAAGGATGCTTACTGAAGGAAAAATGGAGTTGGCCTATGGAGAAATATTTGCTATCTCTAGTGGTGTCACTGATGCTTTCAAAAAGAGGATCTCAAACAGAAGGCTGCCTTTGGAACCCACTAAGTCAGCTAACACCATAAGGAGAGAAGATGAGGAAGGACCACAGGACCAGACCACTCACTATTCATGCCCCCTTGGATATGTAAATCTCAACATAAATGGACAGACTCACCAAGCTCTTTTGGATACTGGGTCAATGGTCAATATCATACCTGCAGGGCTGGCTCACCTACTAGGATTGGTACTCACTGCTAAATCTATGAGACTTAAGGGAATTGGAGGCCACCATACCAATATACCAGGAATTGCTGAGGAAGTGGAAGTAACCATTGGAAAGGTATCCAGGATAGTACATTTCTGGGTGGCTGAAGGACCTGTTCAACTAATTATTGGGAAGCCTTTCTTAATGGATGTATCAGCTACAATCAAGTACAATGGAGCTCAAGGGGAATCACTTTCTATTATGGACTCTTCTGGACAAACTTACTTGGTACCCATCATTCTGCCTAGCAACCAAAAGTGGGAAACTACTCTACCAGTCAACTCAGCTACCAGGGATTTTTTAGACCAGGGCCTGGACTCCAACTCTTCTCCCTGACAGATGGGGACCTGGCAAACCAACAAAAAAAATATAAAACACCAATCACTCATTTAGCAAAATACAAATCAACTCTAAAAAAAATCAAACCTGTAAACCAACCTATGCCCCTTTCTCTTAATCCACCTCTGTCAAGACCCCAACTCTCCAGGAATCCCTACTCCACTCCACTTACTCCTTTTCCTCCACAATTCAAACCAACCCACAAAATCACTCAAGAAAGGCTGGACCTCATCAACTTTGGACCCTCTGGATGGCTATCAGAACAAGAATATCTCTTATTAGTATGGGTAATTACTCGCAGAAAAAATTCCTTGGCCTTTGTGGAGGAAGAAAGAGGACTACTCAGAAATACCTATGGACAACCCTACATCATCCCAGTCATTCCTCATGAACCTTGGCAGCAAAAACCTATTCCAATCCCTGCACCAATCAAACCTCAAGTCATAGAATTAATAAGAGAAAGACTCAGAACTGGCCTTTATGAACAATCTTTTTCCAGCTATTCCAGCCCTATATTCTGCGTAAAAAAACAAGATGGAAAACTCAGAATAGTCCATGATCTTCAGAAACTTAACAAAATCACCATCAAAGATGCAGGCTTACCACCATCCCCAGAAGAACTCATTGAATCCTTTACTGGAAGGGCATGCTATGGACTAGGAGATATTATGGGGGGATATGATGAAAGGGAGTTAGCCAAGGAATCAAGACCATTAACCACCGTTGAAACCCCACTAGGAAGATTTCAACTCACCAGATTGCCCCAAGGAGCCACCAATTCAGTCGCAGTATATCAAGCCCAGATGATGTGGATCCTCCAGGATGAATTACCTCAGCATATGGGTATATTTATTGATGATGGAGGAATCAAGGGACCTATTTCAGACTACAATGGAGAAAAACTCAAGGAAAACCCCCAAATCAGCAAGTTTATCTATGAATATGCCATTACTCTGGAAAGGATTCTATATAGGATTGAAGAAGCTGGAATCACCATATCTGGAAAGAAATTTGCCTGTTGTGTCCCTGCCCTAGATCTGGTCGGACATGTTGTCTGCAAAGAAGGAAGGAAAATATCAACAAAGAAGCTCAACAAAATTGAAACATGGCCAGTCCCTACCACACCAACAGAAGTCAGAGGATTCCTGGGTATTTGTGTTTATGTTAGAATGTTTATCAAAAATTACTCCACTATCACTGCACCCCTCAGAAAACTTACTAGGAAAGATTCAATATGGGAATGGACTGAAGATTGCCAGGCATCATTTGAAGAACTGAAGAGAATTATTGGAACAGACATCACCCTCAGTAAATTGGACTATGGACCTGAAGCAGGACTCATCAAATTATCAGTGGACTCCAGTTATATTGCAGCAGGAGCTATACTCACCCAAGAAGATTCCAATGGACTAGACAGGCCTGTTATCTATGAATCAGTGGTATTTTCAAAAAGAGAGTCAGAATACTCACAATCCAAGTTAGAGCTATGTGGTGTCACCAAAATCCTCAAGAAACTTCAGACCAGACTATGGGGCCAACATTTCCAGCTTAGAGTGGATGCACAATGTCTTATTGGGATGATCAACAACCCTTCACTTCCCAATGCTCCTATGAACAGATGGATTGCTTTTATTCAGTTACTTTCCTTTGATTTAGTACACACACCTGGAAAAACTTTTACATTACCTGATTCACTCTCAAGAAGACCTTTGGACCCAGGAGAAGAAGATTGCCAGAGCTTTGATGAAGATGAAGATTGGATCAAACCCCATCCTGGATTTGGACTGAAACATGCTTCTGTTGGATTGCTTCACTGCCAGCATAATTGCCTAGGTTGAGTTCATCCCAGTTAAACTAGGATGCAAACAACCAATTTAAAGTAGGTTGACCTCAACCAATGAAATATAAAACCAAGGGTGGTCCCTTGGATTTATATTTCATCAGTTGATTTCAACCAAGTTTAAATTGGTTGAGTGCATCCCAGTTTAACTGGGATGACTTCATCCTAGGCAATTATGCTGGCAGTGCTTCTGGGGACATCAGCTAAGTTGGGGGAGGAGGCAGGTAATCTTCAACAAGGAGTTTGGAAACATCTGCAGGAATATCTTTTAACCATGAACAAACCACCTGGATGCAGCAAACTGGAATTCAAACAAATTTTACACAAATCAACCTCATTCTTCCTCTCCAATAATATACTTCATAGAAATAACAAACCCTTTTCCCAGATAGTAGTCACTCACCCTACAGCTCAAATCTCAATCCTCCATTCCCTCCATGAATCTTTGGGCCACAGAGGAGTATCAGAAACTTATAGAAGGACCAGGCTCAGATTTTGGTGGCCAGGACTAGAAAGAGGTGTAACCAAGTGGGTCCAATCCTGTGAAGCTTGTCAGAAGAGGAACTCAGTACTACCAATGGAACCCAAGAATCCTACAGGAGCATCAACACTTTTTGGAAGAGTCAGCCTGGATACAGTTCATATTAAAGCTGGAAAATGGAAATACCTGGTAATAGCAAGAGATGACCTGTCTGGATGGGTAGAAGCAGTTGGCCTAGAAAGGATACAAGCAAAGAAGATCTCTCAATGGTTCTTGGAAAATTGGATCCACAGATATGGTTCTCCTTGGTCAGTCACTGTGGATGGAGGATCAGAATTTGGTCAGGACTTTAAACAAACTCTCCTGGAAGCTGGAATAAAAGTAAAAGTAACCACACCCTATTATCCTGAGGCAAATGGAATGATTGAAAGAGGCCATCAAGCAATCAAAGATACCTTGGTCAAGCTCTGTGGACAGGAAGGAAAGAAGTGGAGGAGTTATTTACCCTTGGTTTTATTTTCAGACAGGATTTCTACAAAAAGGACCACAGGATTCTCCCCTTATGAATTAGTATTTGGACAACCACCAATCTTACCCATGGACCTGGAATTGGAGACCTTTTCAGGAATAAATTGGGCCCAGGTAAAAACAACTCAGGATCTTCTTTTGGCAAGGACTCATCAATTGGAAAATAGGGATTCCATTCTTCAAAGGGCACACCAACAACTAATGAAGACCAGGGGACAATCTGTGGACTACTGGAATAAAAAGAAAAAGGATAGAGGACCACTAAAAATTGGAGATATGGTATTAATCTACAATAAATCCCTGGATTCACAATGGGGAAGACTCTTTGAAAACGGGCATTGATAAACGCACGCCAAGCGCGCACGCCAACGCCAACCCGCACGCCAATTTTTTTTGGCGTGCGGGGCCTACACGCCAAAAAAAAGTGGCGTGTAGGGTCTACACGCCAATTTTATTTGGCGTGTGAGACCCACACGCCAAAAATGGCGTGTGGGCCCCGCACGCCAATTGTTTGGCGTGCGCTCCCACACGCCAAACAATTGGCGTGTGGGAGCGCGCGCCAAACAATTGGCGTGCGGCTCCCACACGCCAATTGTTTGGCGTGTGGGAGGATCCCGCTCACGTAATCGAATGGGAGGTCCCATTCGATTACGTGAGCGGGCCGGCTGACAAGGTTATACAACCTCGTCAGCCGGGAGGACTTCCTCCCGGCCGACGAGGTTGTATAACCTCGTCGGCCAGGAGGAAGTCCTCCCGGCCGACGAGGCTATACAACCTCGTCGGCCAGGAGGACTTCCTCCTGGCTGACGAGGTTGTATAACCTCGTCAGCCGGGAGGAAGTCCTCCCGGCTGACGAGGTTATAGAGGACTTCCTCCCGGCTGACGAGGTTATACTCGTCAGCCAGGAGGAAGTCCTCCTGGCCGACGAGGTTGTATAGCCTCGTCGGCCGGGAGGACTTCCTCCTGGCCGACGAGGTTATACAACCTCGTTGGCCGGGAGGAAGTCCTCCTGGCCGACGAGGTTGTATAGCCTCGTCGGCCGGGTGGACTTCCTCCTGGCCGACGAGGTTATACAACCTCGTCAGCCGGGAGGAAGTCCTCCCGGCTGACGAGGTTGTATAACCTCGTCAGCCGGCCCGCTCACGTAATCGAATGGGACCTCTCATTCGATTACGTGAGCAAGGGACCCGCACGCCAAAAAAATTGGCGTGCGGGGCCCACACGCCAAAAAAAATTGGCGTGTGGGAACCACACGCCATTTTTGGCGTGTGGGTCTCACACGCCAATTTTTTTGGCGTGTAGACCCTACACGCCAATTTTTTTTGGCGTGTAGGCCCCGCACGCCAAAAAAAAGTGGCGTGCGGGTTGGCGTTGGCGTGCGTTTATCAACGCCCTTTGAAAACAGATGGAATGGACCTTACAAAATCAAAAACAGGAACCCAGCAGGATCTTACACCCTGGAAGAATTGGATGGCACAGAATTATCTAGAAGGTTTGCTGCAAATCAAGTAAAAAAATATTTTGTCAGAGAATTACCCATTTAATATAAAAAAAAAAAAAAAAAAAAAAAAAAAAAATCATACCCTTTTGCCTGTTCTCTTGCTTTTCTTGGATAATGGTGTGCATCATTATCTGAAATAAAAAAAAAAAAAATATAAAATTAAAAAAAATAAAAAAAATAATTAAAAAAAAAAAAAATCAGATCTTATCTTTTTTTCAGTTTTTTTTTGAGTATTGAAGCATACATACAGAGTCGAAGGCATCCTGGAGTCGGCTGTACAGTTGGTACCGAGAGGCTGCCGCGGCCCGGGGATCGCAGTGGTTCGACCGGGCAAATTCAGTCAAATGATCGTTAACAGTATCATGGAGCGCCGCCAGCTCCTCTAAAGAAAAGGAGTCGCGGACAAAGGGGCCAAACGATTCCACATTGGCAACAAGTGGCCGGACGGAGGTACTGGAACTTGTAGAAGAAGAATTGCTGCTATTTGTTGAATAAGACAAAGAAGAAATGGATAATGGACGACTCGGGGAGGACATAGTAAAAAAAAGGGGATATAATTGTATAGGAAAGAAGGGGAAGAAAGTAAAACGAAGGAAAACAGGCTGCTTAAATAAAGAAATCTACAGGAGCGACGCTGGTGGAAGAACCAGGACAGCGATAGATTTGCGTTACTATATGACGCCGGTGTACAATCCGGAAACGCGTAGTTTTTCCTGCACTACTACCACAACAAACATACGGTCATCTCCCCAAACCGTATCGACTCTGGTGGACGAACCAGGACGACACGGTTATCCTTAGCCTTTTCGACGCCGGTGCTCGACCCGGGCATAGTTTTTTTTCTCTTATGAGGAACCCGCTTCTCAGACTACAGTCTGGAGGGGGGATTCTTCAGCTTTTTCGACTCTGGTGACCGACCCAGCTTTCTCGTTTTTAGTTGTTTTTCTTTTTTCCTGTTTTTTTTTTATTTCTTTTGCTTCGTACTCAGATAACTAGAGTAGCGGCCTTGTTTGGACTCCGCCAAATCCCTCCGCATACACTATCGACGCCGGTGCACGAACCGGAACGCCGCATACATATCAATCCCCGCTCAGACATCAAACCTGGCATAGTTTTTTTTTCTTTCAAACATATTAAAATTAATAATAAAATAATAATAAAAAATAATAAAAAAAAAATAATAAAAAAAAAAAAAAAAAAAAAATAAAATAAGATTTCAAATACATAATAAAATTATTCAGTAAAAAAAAAATATAATAAAAAAATAAAACTAGTAAATTAAAATCAGAAAAAAAAAAAAAAAAACTAGTAAAATTAAATCAGAAAATAATAAAAAAAATAATAAAACTAGTAAAATTAAATCAGATACATAATAAAATAAAAATAAAAAAATCAAATCAAATAATAATTTTGAATTAAACCAATAAAACATAATACAAATACATCAAACACTACATTTATATAATAATCCCACAAAACCTTCTATTCTCATCACCTCTTTGCCCAGGATCTCTTCTACTCATTACTGCTCATCCCACCTCATCATCATTTCATCATCCATCCAACCTGTCATTCTCTCAAATTTATTTTCCCTCCATTGTCTGGGGACAGACAATAAGTTGGGGGAGGAGCACTGCACTACCAAAGGGAAAATCACCAGGAATTTTTTATTTTTTCTTTCCCTCCTCACATGACTCTTAAACCACCAGACATCAAATAAAACCATCATCACAATTTCTACACATTTTTCTACACATTACAACTCCTCATCATCAATCACATACTCTACATCTCCTCTACTCATTACACACCTTCATCATCTCAGCACACACTCTACATATTTTTCTACACACTCCAACTCATCATCATCAAATCACAAATTCTACATATCTTCTACTCACTACACATTATCATCATCTCACCACCAACTCTATATATCTCCTACTCATTCAACCAATCAACATCACATCACACAGAGGTTCCCTTTTCCATTCTGTATATACTTCTCTATCCATTCCAACTCATTCCAACCCATTAAACAGTCTCTCAGTTTTCACCATTCACCCATTTAAAAGTTTTCATCCAACCAAATCAGGAACCACTTGGAACCCAACACCAGGATACTTTACCATACACCAGAAGACATAGTCAAATCAGCACCAATACACAGAGACCAGGAACCACTTGGAACCCAACACCAGGATACTTTACCATACCCCAGAGGACATAGTCAAATCAGCACCAATACCCAGAGGCCAAAGGATTACTCAGATTAGAAGATATATAAAACCAGACTAAGAAGAATTGTTGCTCCTACTATACCACCACCTGAAGAATTATTAGTAAGCATTTATTAGTGTCCAAGAATTTCAAGAAGATATAAATAAGAATAAGAAGGCTAGAATGAACATTTATTAGAAATACATGTATACAAGTACACTGATGGCTTAGTATTTGAGTCTAATAAATAATGAACCTAGATTATAATTAAAATAAACTCAAGATTTTCAAGGATACTTTTACATGTAGAAAATATTCATCAAGATGGCATACTAGTAGGATTTTCAACCACTTTAAAGACTATAATATATATACTAAAAGAAGATTAAAATACTTTTCACTGGACACATGGACACTGGACTAATGAATACTGGATACTATGGACACTGGATTTGGATCAAATTATACTGGATTAGCTTATACTGGACACTGGCTTGGACTTTCACTGGATTTGGATCATTTGGACTTTGGACAGGAATACTCTGGACTTTCCATGGATCACTTTTTCCAGCCTTTTTTCTTTGGCTGCATTGTCTGGGGTCAGACAATAAGTTGGGGGAGGATGTGGTGATCCATTCCACATCATTACTATAATTTCCAAGACTATTTACCACTAATAAATCACATTCACTTACAAATAAATACTCATAAATCCCAAACCTTACATATATTCACTGTTGTCATTTCATAATCAGATTCTACACCCCATTGTAACCCTAGTCACCCACTACAACTACCCCCAAATTCCTCATAGTTAAAGAGTTACAGGTAAACTCAGAATAATACAAGCAAATTATAGTATAAAGCAAGGTATAGAATACAATAAGTACATATGATAATTAGATATATTTTCACAACCAAAATACATAATAAATATTACACATTATATACTACATAACATATTACATCATATACATAAACTCTACCTTTCCACTACTCATCTGTCACTGTCATGACCATTTCATATGTGTCACTGTCTATTCTACTTCATCTGTCATATTTTCCTTTCCCACCAGCTACATGTCATAGCCTGGTTGTTTCCTTTCTCTAGCCTGATGGCTCATCTTCTCTCTCAGATATATAAGGACACCTGTTCCTCCCTCTTGTTCCCATATGGACCCCCTGACTTACTAAATTACCCTCTACATATACCAACATTACAGATCCCATATAATTAGTATACATAACTTAGTAGAGTTACCATCACTCTTAGAAATATATAAATATAAATACCAGCTTGAACCTCAATATAAGAAGACTGTCCCCTGTCTTGCTTGACCCACTTTGACTCCATAGTTGCCAACCCTGCCCCACATTACATTTTATACTATATACTTTCTACCACTCACACCCCTCTTCCATTCCTCCCACCTTATAGGTGTAGTAGCAAAGCTCATCAGTACTAGTCATCTAAGAATAGATAGAAATTAGCCACACCTTTATTTTATTCTTAGTGTTACACTCATCCTCATAGCATTAGTCAGGAAGGCAGCTTTACTCCAGCACCTTTGGTATAACTTACATTAATACTAGTGTAGTCATCCATTTCCCTTCCAAGCTCTATTCTGTCCCTTGAGTAGTTCCACACCGGCTTCCCCAATTACCTACACAATGCTGTCCCAATCACAAATAATCCCACAAACCAACACCCCAGCTTCACCTACCATGGCCACCCCGCATACCCGTCAAACTCAATGGCCTTTCCAATTCCAAATCACGGGCAACCTGCACCCCATATGGGCCACCAAATACCATCTTTCAACCCATACAACAACCTTCCCCCACCAATCATCCGAAACGGCCTCCTATAACAATAGTACAGCCTTTCCCCACATTCCAGTCACCGGCCAACCCAATCCAAACTTTCCAAACTACACCAATCCAGCAATCACCCCGCAACAGACTTCAAACATTCCTCCCACCCACCAACCCAATCAACCAACCTCCTATACATTACAGCAGGAAATGTACTCCAACAACTGGAATGCCCCCCAACCAATCCAAAACCCACCATCAATACCCAGCAAACCGTCTGCATCAATACCCAGCAACTCGTCCGTCAACCAGCCCACATACTACTGGGACAACAACACCAACCAATCCGCTGTCGAAATCAATTCTCTGCTTGACTCTTTAAGTCCGCCTGCCCCATCCGCGCAACTACCTACATCAATTGATCCACTGGCTTCCTTGGTTTTCCCTCAAATGACTGACAATACTGCTCAAGGTAGGTCTAACTTTCTCTTGTAATATATATTTATTGAGAGCTGACAAACTGTAACTCATCAGCTTTTCCCCCTGATTTCCTGCCTTCTGCAAATGACCTGCCTGCTCCCTCTTTTCCCACCCAAACCAATGAGGATCAAGCTCAAGGTGGGTCTTAGTTTCTCTGGTAAAGTTGCTTTATTGGAAGCTGACTGTTTATTGATGAATCAGGTGGTTCCAACTCTACAACATCTGTGGTACCGTCTGCAGTCCTGGCTCCTGCAAGAACGGCCCAGGAAATGTCTGTTCCCTCCCCAATCCCCCTGGAAATGTCTGTTCCCTCTCCATTGACTGAGGAAAATCCCCAAGGTGATGGTAGCTTTCACTCAGAAAAGTCCTTTGCGGTGTTCTTACCAATGTTTTATTGCACAGATCCCAGTGCATCTCCGCACCACACCAACGACTTGTTGATGGCCCCAAATCTCCCGGATGGAAATGCTTTGCCCAACGCCCTACTGACCAGTGAGGATGTCAGATTGTTTGACTATTCTGTGGGAGGTCAGTGCCTCATTGATTTATCATACTGTTTCCAATGGATGCTCATGGGAATTAATTTCGTAGAGCCAATGGACCCTCCACCTGAATACCTGTTCACCTGTGTTGACGATCTGAAGAAATTTGTGTCCACATGGGCCACCGAGCATGGTTATTGGCTGGCGGGCTCAAAATCCAAGGCGGGGAAGAACATTTACCTTGCCTGCTCACTGGCTGGAGAAGACACTACCACTGTGGACTCCTGTCGGGCTCGTGAATCACGTAATAAGCGAGTTGGATGCACCTTCAAGATTTCAGGCCACTGTTCATGTGCCAAGAACCGTGAAAACAACTATTGGGATCTCCGCAGCAAAACTATCCCTCACAACCACAATGTCATCCAGAACAACTACAAGGCCATCCACAAGACACTTGGGGCAGAGGGCCAAGCAGAGGTCGCTCGACTGGCCTCTCTTGGTTTGCAACCACAGGCAATTGCCCGGCAGCTGAGTACGACTGAGGGACGGCTTGTCACAAACCGGACAATTTACAACACAAAAGCAGCGCAGAAGATAGAGCGGAGGGCTGGCGACACCCCCATCAACCATCTTCTACAATGCCTCAAAGGCTCCAACTGGGTTCACGATGAAGTTTACGATGATGACGGAAAGCTCCTCTACCTATGGTTTGCGCACCCTGGATCAATGTTACTCGCTCGCAAGTTCCATCATGTGGTTAATATTGACTGCACGTACAAGACCAACCTCTGCAAGTACCCCGTACTGCATGTTGTTGGCCAGACCTGCACAAACAACTCCTTCCCAATTGGATTTTGTCTCATGAGGAATGAGAAAAATGCGGCATTGTCATGACTCAGCATTTCCAATCAAACTGAACTACGCTCCTTAACCAAAAGGCTATGAAACTGGCTGAATGACCAGTTCATATTGGAAATTTGTAGTTCATATACCACCGTATGACAGTACCCCCGGGGTTAAGGGCACTTCGTCTCAAATGTGCTATGGCTGGTGGCACTAATCCATGTCAACTCTCATGGAGCCATATTCAGATACACTCTTGACGCTACAAGGAACCACCAAGACTGCGGGGAAACTTCCCTTGAAGATAGAGATGCTTCGAACCTCGACTTTCAAAGCAGCTTTGAAGTTATCTTTGAACTTTGAAGAAGTGAAGCTTGAAGATAACTACAATCTTGCTACCAACGAGTGGAAACCCTCGACAATGGTCACAGGCTAGAGATGTCCTGATTGCGCATTGAACCCGTGGCAGGGTTAGCCAGTTTACTGTCATGACTCAGCATGTCCAATCAAACTGAACTACGCTCCTTAACCAAAAGGCTATGAAACTGGCTGAATGACCAGTTAATATTCGAAATTTGTAGTGTCATATACCACCGTATGACAGGCATACTCTTGGGCTCTGAATAAGTTGAAGTGAGTGTGGTGATTGTCTTTTTTAGTATGAGATTGATAATCTGATGGTAATTTTACATACACCTATCAATTCTTGCAGGTCGGTATGGGAACCAGAGAGCTCTCCAAAGGTCTTTTTGACGGACAAAGAGGTGGCTCTCCGAAATGCAATTGCGGAGCACTTCCCAAATGCAACCTCAAACCTATGCGCCTGGCACATCAATCGGAACATTGTCACCAACTGCAAACAGGCTTTTGCATCCGAGGCGGACGAATGGACAAACTTCATGAAGCTATGGCACGAGGTTACATACGCTCCAGACAAAACCTCATTCAACACAGCTTGGGGAAAGCTTCAGGTGGACCTCAGGGAACGAGCAAATGTTCTGGAATACCTTCAGAACCATGTTCTGCCCTTTTGCAAACAATTCATGTCTGCATGGGCTGGGAACACCGCGCACTTGGGGAATCTGACGTCATCTAGAGGTGAATCAGCTCATAGCTGGCTCAAAACATACGTGACATCTGGCAAGATTGACTTTGCTACCCTTTTCCTAACCATTTCATCAGCTGTGGACCGGCAACTGGACGAAGCACAGGTCACAATTGGCCATGAAAGAATCAAAGGGCTATCCAGACTCCCAAATGTTTTCAAGCCGCTTCACACCAAGATCTCAACCCATGCCCTCAAATTGGCAATCGGAGAGTACAATAAGTACTTGAAAATGAAGAAGGCCAAACGTGATGATCCGGTCAGGCAGTGTACGGGGAACTTCAATGCGGGAATGGGGGTCCCATGTGCACACTTGATTGAAAAGTTGTTTGAAGAGAAGGGTGATGTGGAACCAGCGGAATTTCATCCCCAGTGGCAATTGTGTTACAACCCAGATGGACCAGTCAGTGTATAAATCTGCCCCCTCCTCCGTAACCCATTGGCTAATCCTGTTTGACCTTGCTTAAATTACAGAACCTTGATGAGGAGCCATATAACTTTGACAATGATTTTGAGGTGCTAAAGCAGGAGATCTTGGAATCTCACCCGTCCACAGCTTTGCCGGCACTGATGAAGAATTTGCATCAAGTTGTTGCAAACACACATGTGGTCCCACTGATTGAGCCAGACCCCATCAGACAAAAAACCAAACCAAATCAACCTTGGAAGAAGAAGAATGGAAGCCGCCGTGTGCAAACCCGAGATCCTACTCAGGCAGAAATCATCGAGTCTCAGATTGAAAAGGCACAGACAGCCAAAGGGAGATAGCGCGCAAGGACCAGTCAGAATCAAGCGGGCCGGAGAAGGACGGACAAGTTGCAACAAGATAGCTCTTCATCAATGGAAGACCCTGATGAGCTGCCCACCTTGGCCAGACTGACCACCCCAAAACCCCAAGGCCGACCAACACGGGCTCCCAATCCTGCAACATCTCATGAAGAAGACAATGAGAGCCCACCGTGTGTGGCCAAGCGCCGAGGCCGCCCTCCAAAGTCTCAGCTACCATCTACGTATGCAGCCAAAAAAGACTACCAACCAGGCCGCACGTCACATAAGCAGAAAGCAAGTCCCCCCACTTCCGACCGGCCCAAATCCCAACGCTGTATGGAAGAAAAGCCCTCAGTATCATCTGCATTGAGTCAGATGTCTTTGGCAAAAGGGAGCTCCGCAGAAGGCAGTCATTCTGGGTCATCTAGTGGAGTATCAGACTCATCCAATGATCAATCTGATGGCAGTGATGGAGATCCCTTTGGGTCTGAAGGAGATGCATGTGAATTTGCAGAGGAAAATCTGATTGATATTCCTCTTTCCAGGACTTCAATGTCAACTTCCCTGGTAAGCCCCTTTAATCAAACCAACAAGATTCTCCTAATAGTGATTGGCCTAATTGTTCTGATGTATGTTTGCAAATCAGGATGCTATTCCTATTTCGCATACGGAAGGTGATTTTCAGGCCAATGACCCCCCCAGGCCACCCACTTTGGAGGTAAATTCAAGGGTTAGGATGAGCCCATTCAATGAGTCAACATTATAACTGATTGGCTTTTCTGGTTGAATTCAGGATGAAAATATGGTTGTCAAAAGTGGTCCCACCTTAGGGACACTGGCTCAAGCCTCCAAAGAGGTTCTGTCTGATAAACCAGTAAGTGAACATAGTGTGAATTCATAATGATTACTGATGAGAGCAAAGCAATTTACTCACTCTCTTGTGCTTATGCTGAATTTGCCCTCATCTCCCCCAGGTTGAGGAGTTACCTCCTTGGGTCATTAAGTATGTCCAATCAACTTATAACCCCAAAGGCGATGGCAACTGTGGGTATTCTTGTGTGGCACATGCATTGGCTGCTGAAAAACCCGAGGGCCCGTATGCTGGAGACAATGGGTGGTATCAAGTGCAATTGGTCATGTTACACAAGCTGTACACCAACAGGGCACTTTGTACAAGGACGCTAGGTGGACCAGATATGTTTGACAAGATCTACAACAGCATTCACGTGGAGGATCCCAAGGGACCAGTGCCCACTTCCAAGTGGTTGGGCAGGCTTGATGGTGGTCCTATTCTGGCTAATGCATACAATAGGCCAGTGGTGTTCCTCACAAACAACCAAGCAGCTGGCTGCATGTCGTTTCTCCCTTCAACGGTTGCACCCGACCCCAAACCAGCCAGCCCAATCTACCTTGCACTAATTAACGGGAATCACTGGATACATGTTATAGTCAAGCGTGGCCTAGTACCTTTCCCTCCACCGTCCATACCTAGATCATTTCCACAGAGCCAAGCTGCTGGTTGGTTGAGCATCATTGAACCGGCCACACTTCTTTAATCCAAAACTTGCAAGCCAATGTAACACCCCTCCTCTGATTTGTAATTACTATATTAAATTGGTTCCCATAAATAAAAGTAGAGTAACGGCTGTCAACATTACTCCTGAATATTGTCAGCCTCCTTGATGCCAAAGACAAGTCTTTCTAGCTACAAGTGGTGCAAGGATATAAGGAAAGAGTGATATTGCTCTGGGTAAGGTTTTAAGGTTATAATTCCCAAATAAAACAGGGGAATTGTGACGTAAAATTTAGAGGAAAAATAGGAAAAATAAGGTAATAATTATACTAAATAAATTTAATATAATTAAAACCAGAGGGGCCTGATAAATCAGGTTTAGATCCCTCTAAGGTATCTTACAAGTAAATTGCAGAGGATTTAGGTACCTGGAACACTGGGGCCTGTTGGAACAGGGGTGGGTTAATCCCAGGACAGGAAAGTGGGGAATATCTTCAAGAAAAGGGTTATTACTTACTAGTAATAACCCTTGACGGATCTTGGGGATATTCAGGGTGAAACTGGACAGTTTTGGGCGCTTTGATGGGTGGATGGCGGAGGTGGATGGTCACTGTAGAGTTGTTGGGGAAGACAGGGCTAATAAATACTAAGAAGCTTACCAGACTGTTTTAAAAAGATGTATATCTAATAATATGTGCGTTGGGTATAAAAAAGCTTGAGGAGCCTTCTTTGGGCGGGTGAAGAGCTCCTTAAATAGTCTTGAGTTCCCTCTGGGGACCCTGTAGGTATTATTGGCCAACTTGTGTAATCTTTGGACCACATTTTGGCCATTTTTGGTTTCTTGGTGACACTTCAGCAGCCCCTGCTTTGAATACACGTCACCTATTGATTTTATTAGTTTATTTATTTCTTTATGTTGAATTACAGTCTGTAGTACATTAGTACTGGTTGTTATAGATTAATACTAGTGGCTGATTTGTATTTATAATGAGCAAATAATAATAATATCTAATATAATTATGTCAGCCTCCCTGATGCCAAGGACAAGTCCTTCTAGCTACAGGTGGTGCAAGGATAGATGGAAAGAGTAGAAAGACTCTGGGTAAGGTACAAAAGGTGCAATTCCCAAAAGATATGGGGGAATTGTGCCGTAAATTTTTAGAGAAAAAGGTGGTAATAATTATATTAAATAAATTTAATATAATTAAAACCAGAGGGGCCTGATAAATCAGGGGTGGTTTAGATCCCTCTAAGGTATCTTACAAATAAATGCAGAGGATTTAGGTACCTGGAACACTGGGGCCTGTTGGAACAGGGGTGGTTTAATCCCAGGAATGGAAATGGGGGAATATCTTCAAGAAAAAGGGTTATTACTTACTAGTAATAAACCTTGAGGGATCTTGGGGATATTCTGGGTGGAACTGGACAGTTTGAAGCGCTTTGATGGATGTATGGTGGAGCTGGGTGGTCACTGTGAAGTAGTTGGGGAAGACAGGGCTAAAGAATAACTACTAAGAAGCTTACCAGACTGTGTTATAAAGATGTATATATCTAATAAGAAGTGGGTAAGGTGGTTAGTATTTGGGAAGCGTGAGGAGCCTTCTTTGGGCGGTTGAAGAGCTCCTTAAATAGTCTTGAGTTCCCTCTGGGGACCCTGTAGGTGGTATTGGCCAACTTGTGGGATCTTTGGACCACATTTTGGCCATGTTTGCTTTCTTGGTGACGCTTCAGCAGCCCTTGCTTTGAATACACGTCACCAATTGTTTTTATTAATGTATTTTTATATTTATATTGTCTTACAGTCTGTAGTACATCAGTACTGGTTGTTATAGATTTAATACTAGTGGCTTATTTGTATTTTATAATAAGCCACAGTATTGTTTGTACTGTTTGTTCAGTCAGTATATTTTAATTATATGTATAAATGATAATACAATCTAGTATAATTAATTATTTAATCCCCAGTAACCTTTATTACATGTATAACATATGTAATGAGGTCAATGGGGCGTGTTTTTACTGATTTGGGGTGTGCCTGAGTGACTGTGGAGTCCGCGTGCCAAGCTGAGAGTCTGTAAGGGGCTTAATGCTTGCGCGGGGGCTTGTATCCCAACTTTGGCGCGGGCTTTCAGACACGCGGGTTGGACTTCAAGTTCTGCGGACTGCGGTACGAGTAAAACACGGTGTATTTACACTATCTCTCCTAATTTACACAACACCTCATTTCCGTGACTGGAAATGGGGTTTAAGCATATGTATATATGTATATAAGCATTTAATTACGGCAAGTACTTTTTATTTAAAAGGTACTTGCTAATTTACATAGTGAAGGAGTGGGAATTAGGGGTACCTGTGAGTGAGGTACCCTAGGTTAAATTTAGTGTAGATTCAGAATATCAAATAATATTCTACATATTATTTGATATTCTATATATTTTTCATAATAATTTTGTGGTAAACTTGTGACAGGTTGCTCTGTCATGGTAGCAAGCTGACAAATTAATTATGTAGTCCCCAGCACTCTTCATTACATATGTAACATATGTAAAGAAGTTAATGGCACTTGATGCTTATATGTATATGAGTATATAAGCATCAAGTAAGGTAATCATACTTTTAATTGATCATTAATACAATTTTCAGTTGTTAGTATCATATCATATGTATAATAAGTTTTAGTTGCACACCAAGACTGACACCTATAATGTAGGAAAAAGATAAACCAAAAGGAAAATAATGTATCATTTGGATGGAAGTGATCAATAGAACATGCAACATGTAGAGCTGGAGACACAGGATATGAGTTAAATACCATACAAGTCAGAAGTGATAGTTGGACAAAGCTATTTCTATATCTTGAGAAAAAATGTGGAGTAGGTGGTGAGTAGCAAAGTAGTGGTGAAATTCTTTGTAGGTTCTTTCCCAATCCACTTGGGGGAGTCCATTCTCACCAATCTTGTCAAAGCCCATAGCACACAAGAAGTCCAGAAAATATATACAAAGATTGTCTAAAGTTTGGTGGGGCATTGGGAGAGTAATACCACCATCCACCTTTTGTTTAAGGACTTTGGCCCCAAATTCTAGCAAGGCTCAAGCGTTGGCATTGCTGGCAGTCTGTCTGTTGAATGTGAAGACTGATGTTGGACCAAAAACAAGCAGACCAGCTAGCATCTGAATCTGAGAGGGTGTATTCCTTGTGGAGCACTGATCCGTCCTTGTATGCTTTGGACGTGGCCGGGTAAAGTCGGATATGCTGCAGATTTACGCCAGAGCTGAAATTGCCCCCACAAGGTGCTGTGACACCAACATGAGGCCGCCAAGGTTTGGTGAATTGGCATTGAATGTCCCCAGGTTCTCGTAGGTTCGTTGGAAGCCCCAGTGAGCAGAGTGGACCTTTGTTGTATCTAGTGGAAGGGGTTCCCATTGGGCGCCCTGCTGTTCGAGATGACAAAAAGCCCAGCATTGATGTAAAGCAGATTTGAGTCGGAGGTATGCCGTGTCAGGAGGAGAGATGAATGATGCCATGTTTGTAGCCAGTGTGTGTACCTGAGTTTGGTTGGTTATTGTCTTGCTTTTGTTGGCCCGGACAACTTCAATCTGATCCATGTTGATCATGTCATGAGTGATCAGAGACATTGAAGTAGCAGGGTGGAGGATTTTTTCTTAACCGCACCACAAAAATTAGTCAGTGTCATTTTCAATTAAATAGATAGTAACTAGGAGAATTACCTGATTTGCAAGCAGCCAGAGTTATTGCAACGTCCCGCCACACTCTTTCCTTGAAATTGTGGTCCATTGGGCCATGCCGAGAGAGCATATGGGAGGTGATTGAGGACATAGGCGACGTTCTTTATCATCTTCTCAGCTGATGTGAAGGACCATGCAATGCCACGCGCCAAATTGTTGTTCAAGTTTTCTACCACTGATCTTGGAAGCAGTGGGCCTGGTAAAAATAGTTCCACAGCTGCAACAGACAGACAGACATGAGTTCAAGAAGTGTTTAAGGAGAGGGGGATGACTCACATGCATCCCGTGTGGACCTTGCAGGGCGAGGAGGGCCTGTTGACCTCTTGCTGGGGTTTGAACTAGAGCTGGGCATTGAACTGGAACTGTCCACTGCACTAGTGGTTGCGGTGCGGGGGATCTTCATGCCTTTCAAGTGTTTGTCCGTTATGACAGTTGGGTGAGGAGTGAATAGGTGGCTTGGGACATTTGAGCCGGTTTCCCTTGGGTCGATACGCACAATCTGTTGATGAGAGGTAGAGGAGCCCTGTTGAGGGACTGGGCTTCCACCACATGAGGGAGGATCGTCTGGACTTGGGGTGTGATGCCGGGATTTTTTGGATGTAGGATCATTGGATGTAGGATCAACAAATATTGCAGTTGGATAGCGGTAGCGAGCCCGGCGTGGGTGACTTTCAACAAGAGTGGAATGTGGGTGTGGGGCTGCACAATGGTTGTACGGCAAAGAGACTTGTGAGGCTGGAGGGTTGATTCCCAATTCTTCAGGGTCGGTTTCCCCCTCGGCATCCGGGTCATTTATATTGTCATCACGGTTTTGAGATAAGTTATGCAAGGCTCGTTTGGCATTTTGGGATTCCATGGCGGTAGTTATAGCATCAAGGTAAGTATTGGAATATAAGCTTTAATGACAGACAGTGATTGCTCTGTCAGTAAGGAGAGCTTGGGCGATTGTAGGGCAGGGGGAGGCAGACCTTTAATGACAGACAGTGATTGCTCTGTCAGTAAGGAGAGCTTGGGCGATTGTGGGGCAGGGGGAGGCAGACCTAGGAGGTTGAAACAAAGAACAGGATGTGATGTCATGGGTGAGTCAAGTGTGGGGTAAAAAGGAAATTGTGATAGAAGAATGAGGGAAAGAGAGAGAAAGAAATAATGACCTTTAATGACAGACAGTGATTGCTCTGTCAGTAAGGAGAGCTTGGGCGATTGTGGGGCAGGGGGAGGCAGACCTATAAGGAGGTTGAAACAAAGAACAGGATAAGGAAAAAGAAAGAGAAAACGGAAGAAGAAATTACGACCGAGTTGATAAGAGAGAGATACAACGGGTGTCACAGGTGACCTGGCACAGCTTACTCATTGAATAACCTCATTATTCTCACCGTAAGCCTCATTAGAGGTGGTGAGAAAGGTGCTTTTGCCTTTGCTGTTGCGCCTGGGTGATCTTATTGGGTGGATGGGACCATATGCCGGGTTCATAACGTTGGGCAAGCCGTTGTCAAATGGAGCAGGTTTGTTGTCCCATTGAGCTGGTATGTTGTTAATTCAAGTGGGTTCTGGTGTGCGATGAAGTGTTGGTGCCGCATTGTTTGCTGAGAGAAAATCTGACAGTTGTGGAGCGGTTGTTTGAGGTGGTGGGAGGTCTTTGGGAAGATCAGGACACCAAGGAATGAATCGGTTGAGGTTAGGAGGTGGTTGGTTGACGTTAGGAGTGGAATGTAGGATGGTTTGGCTAGCTGGGGGGTCAAACGTGTGTGTTGGAGCTGGGCAAGTTGAGGACTCATGACCCTCATTGTCTGACTGCTCATATTCGGCTTTTATTTTGTTGGCAAGAAATTCCAGATACTTGTATGCCTTGGGACTGCATGCGGGATGCTGAGCAAGCTCAGTGCATTTTTGCCAGAAGTCCAAACCTGATTTGCAGTGTTTTGGGGTGGAAATTGGTAAGCAGGAGGTTTATTGTCACACATCTTGTGAGGAAACAGAACTTACGTGATTGTTCATGACTACCAGACATTGTTGTTGGGTGGAAATACGTCTAAAGTTTGATGGAGGAGGAGAAAACGGTGTTGCTGTTGGTTGGATTGCAAAGTAAAACAGATGTCAGCTGCTGCTCCTGGGATTAAGGACCTTTTGCAGTGGGAATACAAGAAAGGGGAATATCAGCCCTTGCGGGGGTTTGGGGGGGCAATTTGGGTGTGTAGGGGGCTTAGACGGGGGACTTGGGGCCTGATATGCATCTGTGGGCATTTCCCGGGGCCCTTTAGGCCAAGATGTGTCCCTTGCACATTTTTCCGGGGCCTTGGGTGCAATGGGGGGCTTGGGAGGGGGCCTAGTGGCACATCCACACCTTGAATGTGTCCATAGGTGTGAGCCTGGGTCTCTAAAGTGACAACAGGACACAAGTAATGGGGGGCAACAGTTGTATTTCAAGGGATAAAGAATACAACTGTTAGAGAAGAAGAAGGGAAAAAGGATAAGATTATTGATTGATCTGTGTTTCTAATAATCTGAGTGCTCTTTAATGATGATAATCAACAACTTGACAAGTTGGATGAACTGTGCCAGAGTCTTTGAGAAGCAACAGTCTCTTCACACAATGGACACGTGGAAGGTATCTGACAAGACAAGTCTAATCAGCCCAGTTTTTTAGACTATGTCAAGCTGGATAGTCAAGGTTCTTTAGAGGGAAACCTATGTGGTTTGTTTCAAGGAACAACCACAGAAAAAGATTGAAGCAAAGCTGATTGATCTCTGAGGATGATTGAAGCTGATCTGATCTGATGATTGGTGCTTGGATTGATCTGATTTGATGAGGGATGAGGACAGGAAAGGGGAAAGAAAGAAGGGGAGACAGAGAAGGACTTCTGTCAGAAGAGCAAGGTTCAAAAAGGGGACTGACTGACAATACTGTTGAGGTACTGGGTGAAAGAGGCCTTTTGTCAGCCACTGAGTACATATCACAGTACCTGACATGTACCACGTAACTGCAAAGATTATTAATTATTATTATCTCTAATAATAATTACTATTCTTATTAATTATTATTACTATTTATTATCATTATTTATTTTAAATAACTCCAAGTAATATTAATTATTATTATCCTTAATAATAATTACTATTCTGTAGTTATTATTATTATTATTATACCTTCATTATTATTACTTTAATATTAATATTATTAAAGTACATTAATTACATTAATTAATATAAATACTTTAATAATATATTCATTAATAAACTCATGAATAATTCTGGTTAAGATATGTATTCCTGTTATACAAGATACATAACTTGTAGGCCTTTGCCCCCTGTCACGTGAAATATCCAGAGTAACAGATATCCCTCTTTCCCCTCTGATTACGCCCACATTCCTTAACATTGGAATATTTCACGCATAAGATATATAATTTAATATCTTATTAATAAAAGAACTTATTAATATTATAATAATTAATACTTATAAGATGTACCAATAATAAATGACATCATTATAAGTTAATAACTTTATTAATATTAATAACAGATCAATTAATAAATACAAATGTCATGATGTGATCCAATCCCACTAAGGACTACTGATCAAAGATGTGTCCCATAACACAGCCTTAGTAGAAATCACATCATAAACATTAACAGATCCTCCCAAAAGGATCTGTCTTGCCCCTGAAGTTCCACAGTACCTCCCAGGTCATGGAAGCGCTCACAGTTCCCCCTTGAGGAGCTCTTACAATATATAAACAGACTGTAAACAGTTGTTTATCCCCCAGAGAATATTTAGAACACACCAGCACAGTACATACCTTAGAGTTATTTACCTTGCTTAGTTCCCCATTCTCCAACAATCCCCCAATTCTGGATAATCTATAGTTTAATACTGTTATTACCTCAAGAATTGGCCACAACCTACCTTCAATAAGGTAGAAACCACGAACCCAAGTGAGTACCTCCTTGGATGCCTATTAATACTTTGTATTGATTTGGATGCGCCTAATTAGAGCAATTAGAGCAAGCCTCTCAGACAAGATTACTGATTGAGGAAGTACCTTTTTTACAGGACTTAAACTTTACCCAAACCACTTTTAATCATCAACCTACCTCAGTTACAACCAATAACCACGGTTAGTTCCACACCCAGGCTGACACCTTTGGTTGGTTAGAGTGGTGAGCTGTAACTTGGTGAATCCTTGGTGATCTGAGTTGGTGGTTCTGGGTGTCTTGAGGTTGTGTATCCTGCCTGCAACGGGGGATACACCAACTTCGAATATTTTCAAGGTTTGCTTATGTAATCTAACATGTAGATGTGGTTGGCTGGCCTTGTTTCACTTGCCCAGCCAGCTGTAGCTTAGAATTGTTAATTTAATTACTCCATGAAGGAGTTGAGCAATTACAAAGTGTTCAGTGAACACTATGGTTGAATTTTAATGTAGAAACAGAATTTGAAGTCAAAACAAGGTTTAAACCTCAGGGTAAAAAGATATAATGCATTTGGGACTGGTATTAAGATCATGAGTAATAAAGGCAGACTTCAGGTCAGCTGCACTGACTCTAAGGCTGACAATAGGGGCCACTGGTTCTAGTTGGCCCCTTTTGGCCAGGCCCTGGTGGCCCATCTGGCCCCTTTTGGCTGGCCCATCTGGCCCCTTTTGGCCAGGCCCAGGTGGCCCATCTGGCTCCTTTTGGCCAGGCCCAGGTGGCCCATCTGGCTCCTTTTGGCCAGGCCCAGGTGGCCCATCTGACCCCTTTGGGCCAGGCCCAGCTGGCCCATCTGGCCCATCTGGCCCCTCTGGCCCCTCTGGGCCAGGCCCATCTGGCCCATCTGGCCCCTCTGGCCCCTCTGGGCCTGGCCCAGCTGGCCCATCTGGCCCCTCTGGCCCCTCTGGGCCTGGCCCAGCTGGCCCATCTGGCCCAGCTGGCCCATCTGGCCCAGCTGGCCCATCTGGGCCAGGCCCAGCTTTCCCCTCTGGGCCAGGCCCACCTGGCCCCTCTGGGCCAGGCCCAGCTTGCCCCTCTGGGCCAGGCCCACCTGGCCCCTCTGGGCCAGGCCCAGCTTGCCCCTCTGGGCCAGGCCCACCTGGCCCCTCTGGGCCAGGCCCAGCTTGCCCCTCTGGGCCAGGCCCAGCTGGCCCAGGAGCGGGCGGGGTTTTGCGTGAGGGGCAGGGGGGACGGGGGGGGGCGGGGGATTGGGGGGAACGGGGGAAAAGGGGGAGACGGGGGGTGTCAGCCCTAGAGATACTCCAGAGTATCCTAAGCACTGACTAAACTACAAAATACAATAAAAAACAATGTATTACTAATGTAAATAATAACATATTATAAAATATTATTATACCAATCAACTCAGAATGTAAAACTAAGTGGGGTAGCTCACTCAAACCACCACTAAATTCCTACTCCTTCTAGTACTTTATCATATGATAAAGATACTTTAAGAAAAAGGGAATAAAAGTATAAATTATTGATTAAAGAATTATTGTCATAAAAGCTGAGAGACAATAAACTTATTTGCATAAATATTAGAATAATAATATTATGCTTATAAGAAAGAAATTACCTAAGTGCGTGGTAATTTCCCAGTATTGTTCTATTAAATGAATTGGCCCATGATGTGATTGGTTATACACACATGTCATGAGGTCATGGGGACATAGAAAATACTGTGCTCAATTTAATACAATTCCCATTACATCATGGTACATTTGAATTGTAATACATTAGAGCAGAATTTAGAATAAACATTCTAGAACCTTCCTCAAGGAATCTCTAGAATATAAAAGGAGGCCATTTCTGGCCTAGGATTGGTTCCTCAGCATATTCCCCCAGTACCATATTTGTAAGTACTCTGAATATTCTCCTCCTACTTTTAGAGTAGTGTTATCCCCTTTATCCAACCCACCTTATTTACTGGACTAGTTATCAAGTTATCTTAGAACATCCCCATCTTAGACCTTGGACTATTCCTTAGAAAGCAGTTGCTGCAAGACTACCACCTCTGACAGTAGCCAATCAGCTCAAGTGCTTGCCAGCTGCTTAGTAACAATTTATATTGTTACACTCTCAAAAAGACAGAAAGATAGCCAAACCTATATGGTTAGCTGTTAGTCTTCTCCTGATTGACTTATTTGTATATCAAAGGGACAATTCCAAAGGAGTTTTAGGTTATCCTCTGTGCATAGTTTGGACACTATAGAGAGAATAAGACTTGTGATTATTCTGATAACCTTTCAGCACAGTGATAGTACCTGGCTTTTTATAGACATTAAGCCAGTGTTTCATACACATAGCTGACAAGTGGGGGCCTCATCCAACTTCCCTTGACAAACCAGTACGTGAAATTTTTCTATAAGAAAATTTCTAGATACTTCCAAACTTAATATTGAACAGTTCTTCTATTGGGAGCAATTCTCATAAGCTGCACACTGCAATATTATAGGATTAGTAAGAAATTATTCATTCAATTGAAAGAATAATTCTTAAATATTTGCAATATTTCTCACAAGAAATTTTAAAAAATCAAAAAATAAAATATTATATTGCAAATTATTCAGTAACATTACTGAAGAAGAAATTCTTAGACATTTTTTTTTCTTCCAAGAGTTTTTTTTATTTTTTCAACTCTAAAAATTCTGATTTCACTCGAAAACAGAAATGGCTGTGAGAAAAAACAGTCTAATTCACCAATACTAGCCGGTTCACAGAAAAAGCAGGGAAACATAAGTGACATTCACATTCCCATCACATCACCGCGCTCGGGGATTCGGGTGTGAAACCCGCAAACTAATAGAAATTACATCATTGAAGTCATTGTAGAATTCTCAACAGAAACCTTCAACAACGACTATGCATTAGGTTTTTCCTGATGAAGTTTTGGAATACACCATGAAATCATCTCAACGTACAGATTTACAAATAAAATAAAATGTTGTACAACCGCCGGTTCTACATCTTCCCAAACATATAATGTGTAAATATTGATGTATTAGCGATTGATTTGGAACTTTCGTGAACGGTACATGCATTATATGTCATAATTCATCATGCTTATTCTTGTTTGAAAGAGAGAACTCATGACAACTGTTGAAATAGAATTGATTCTGGAATATTCTACTAGCAAATAGTGAGTCTAAAACGGCTGATAAGCTCGCTTCAATTTTTTTACAGACAACCTCTGAGATCTATTGAGGTGAATTGACAATTTGAAATACATATTTACAAATGCTACAATTCAGTCTACCAACCCAAGTCCTTACTGATGGCTCGGCTTCCCTAGGCTAACGCTTGATTGGGTGCAACCTCACTTGCATGGTGTTAGTATTATTGCAGACCTCTCCATGTTGTTGCTAGCTTCTATAACGCTACTTATAGCTCCTAAGCCCCGCAAGCCTTATTCTGTCATGTATCGGTTTTCCACCAATCCGCAACACAAAACCAATGCACAAATGCAATTTTTTAGTGTGGACTTGAAAGTCAGTCGTGCCATAAAATTCCACGCGAAAATAATAGCTTTTTCGTCATGAATACAGTATTGTTAATGTTATAGTTGAATTCACAAAGAAAACATCATTGACATCAACAACGACCTTGACAAACATTCTAGAATTTTCTCAAAACACACAGAAAAGACCATACCACTAGAACGCAGTCGGTTCCTCCGGAGCTAGCGAGTCCAATAGCAGTAGATGAAGCAAATAAGACTGCCCCAGCGAGATTACCAGCTCAAAATCTCAATAAGCAATTCGACGCAATAAAAGCGTCAAAAGAGCTCCTGATTAATAGTTATCAGGTCCGATATCTACAAACAAGTTTCTTGAACTTGGTTGGCACCATAATTCGCGAGCCCAATGCAACTGATGCGAAGGAAGACAGCCAAGCCGGCAACATGAACAAGCATTCAATGCAATACTGGCGGCAAAGGCCCTTTTACAAAGAAAACATTGCATACAAGCAGAACATCGACCAGAAGATGGTAGAAACATAACAGAGGCTGAAGGAAGATAGAAAGAATTGGACAAGACATGATTGGTTTTAAAGAAGGAGTAATCCAACTATTGCCCCATTTTACTGTCCTCTGATTCAAGCATAGACGTAGATAATTGTATCAAAAATTTAATTCATCGATTGGAGTTAAACTCAGAAGTTAAAACATATGATACATCCATAACTAAAGACATCAGAGATGAACTAGATAAATTTCACATTGAAAGTGATGCTGCATCTGAAGAACATATAGAAAACATTATGAATGTTATGGAAATAACATAAAACATGCAATTAAATATTAGTGAAAAAACCGGTGCATTGGAAAACAGTTTGAACACTAAAATAGATCATATGGAAGGAAGATTTTTTCAATCTATAAGTGAGAGAATGGAAGAGATGAATGCCAAGATTAAAATCAATGATGTGCCAAATACACAAACAAACATCATAGATATGGATAACTCCATAAAACAACAAGTACTTCCAACGCCAGTAAGGACAAATACATTTAATATTCCAGATCAATTAAAAGGATCAGAGAATAAAGATATTCTACCTCATCTTCTGAGTAGCCAAAAAACTAAACCAGCTAGAAGTAGAGGTTACAAAACATGAAATTTAATTTCTTGGTGATTTTTCAGTATCAAGAATGTGAGATTCTTTTAGATATTGGAGCCTTTGATCAATAGTATTATTATCTAAAAATAAATTCAGAAAATCTTCCCAAATTATGCAAATAAATTTATATCAATAGGATCATTGAAATTAAATAGTACCAGCAACACTATGAAAAAATTGGGAATGTTCCCTTGTACAATGATAATACTACACCCATCTGGTTGTGTAAGGATTCACAACCAATTCATAGTGGTAGAATATTAAGTGAGGAATCATTCCATACTTGGAAACAACTACCTGACTGTATATGGCTTGGAAATTCCCAATAGCAGAGAGAGATACTTTACTATATAAAATGATAGCAAAAAGAAGCAATTCCTTTTCAAACCAAATAAAAAGTGGGAATCAACCAACTTTCAGGGAGCCCAGCAGTTGAAGAGTTCACCCAGACACAACTCAGTGACAGTAAAACATGTGAAGAACTTATAAATTCACAAAAAATCACAGTTGATTAATATATTATTTGAACACAAGAATGTCTTTTCTTCTGATCAAGAATCTCTTGGAACAATAGTGGGGCATAGATATCACACTTAATATTGATAGACCATAACCACCCCTACTCAGAAGACCAGCCTTCCCAGCTAGCACAAGAGCAAATTTTCTTAGGAAAATTGGCCACTATGACGAAGTAGAGATCACTGAACCATTGATTATAACATGGCACAATAATAAGTCTAGGATGGCAGGTGATTTCCGCGCACTAAACAACTATACAGTCCCTGATAGATACCCTATACCTAGAATATCAGAAGCATTAACCAACCTGGCCCAAGCCAAATACATTACTAGCATGGACGCACTAAAGGGATTTCATCAAAACAGAGTAACAGAGAGAGCTAGAAAATACCTCAGAATTATAACCCATAAAGGAGTGTATGAATACCTTAGAATGCCATTTGGGATAAAGAATGCCCCATCCCACTTTCAGAGAATGATGAACTCTATATTCTTTGCAGAATTAGCAGAAGGATGGCTAATAGTTTACATAGATGATATTATAATCTGTTCATCTACATGGGAGGAACATTTGGATAGAATATCTGTTATACTTAAAAAACTAATTAAAGTAAACATGAAGATTTCACTCAAAAAGTGTGCATTTGGGTTCAGAGAACTGAAAGCTCTAGGACATGTAGTGTCAGGATTATCATTATGTGTGGATCAGAATAAAGTAGCAGCAGTGATGAATAAACCTATACCATCTAATAAGAAAGAGATGCAAAGTTTTTTAGGATTTGCTAGTTATTATAGACAACACCTGAAAGGGTACGCAGCTATAGCAAAATGCGTATATGAAATATGCTCGAATGACTCCTGCTTTGAGATGACACATGAAAGGATAGTAGCATATAAAACAATAAGAGAACATTTGACAAATGCACCACTACTACTGATGCCTGATTTTAAGAGACCTTTTAGACTGTACGTAGATGCATCAATGGAAGGATTAGGAGCAGCACTGCATCAACTCCAAATAATAGAGGACATACCTAAAGAAGGTCCTATATGTTTCATCTCCAGACAACTAAAAGACTCTGAAAGAAGATACGGGGCTAGCCAACTAGAATGCCTATGTCTAGTCTGGGCTTTAGAAAAATTACATTATTACTTAGATGGAAGCGTATTTGAAGTCATTACTGACTGTACAGCACTTAAATCTTTATTGAATATGAAAACCCCCAACAGACACATGTTGAGATGGCAAATTTCAATTCAGGAGTATAGGGGTAATATGACAATTATACATAAAGAAGGAGCATTACATAAGAATGCTGATGGTCTTAGTAGATGGTCACTTCCCAATACCCCAGATAACCCAGCATGGGTACCAGAAGAATCAGAAGAGCTACCTATTATGGGAATCAGTATCACAGACCTAGATGAAGAATTCTTCGAAAATATCAGACAGACATACAAAGAAGATAAAAATTGTGCACTACTAGTACAAATCCTAAAATCTGACCAAAAAGACGAGGAACTCATTAATGCACTGGACATAGAGTGGAAAAAATCATATCAAGCAGGAAGGTTTCACCTATTTGATGGTATCATTTACCATAGGACCAAACATACATGTGTAATGACAGTCACGGACAGGACTATAATAAACACAATACTCCATGAGTGCCATGACTCAAACTTTTCTGGACATCTATCCGAAGATAGAACATTAGAAAGAATTAAAGATACAATATGGTGGCCAACATGGAAGGATGACGTACACCTATACTGCTCTACATGTGATAAATGCCAGAAAGCCAATAAAGCTACAGGAAAAAGGTTTGGACATATGATGCAAATCAAAGAACCATCAATGCCATAGGAAACAGTCAATATGGACTGGGTAACAGGATTACCACCTGGAGGAAAGAAAAATTATAATGCATGTCTAGTCATTGTAGATAGGTTTAGTAAAACACCTATATTTTTACCTTGTCATAAAGATGATTCTGCCATGGACACAGCCATGATGATATGGGAAAAAGTGATATCATGGACAGGATTGTTTAAGAATATTATTAGTGATAGAGACCCTAAGTTTACTTCAGAATTATGGACTGGTCTATACAAATTATTTGGGACCAAACTTTCATTCTCAACAGCTTATCACCCACAGACAGATGGATTAGCAGAAAGAATGATTCAGACACTGGAAGACATGCTTAGAAGATTTTGTGCATATGGCTTAGAATTTAAAGATTCTGATGGGTTTACACATGACTGGGTTACACTTCTCCCAGCCCTAGAACTAGCTTATAAAACTTCTATTCACTCTTCCACAGGAAAAACACCTTCTTTACTAGAGAAAGGATGGAATCCTAGATTACCCCAAGACAGCCTCAGGAAAGATTTGATAGATATACATCCCACAGCAGCTAGTTTTAAAACAATGTTAGACAAAGCAAGAAATCATGCGCAAAGATGCATTGAAGATGCATTTGAGTATAATAAAGGCAGATGGGATAAGAAACACAAAGCTCCATCCTTTAAAATAGGAGATCTGGTACTAATCTCAACAGTTAACTTTAGAAATATTAAAGGACCTAAGAAATTACAAAATGCCTTTGTAGGACCATTTGTTATTAAAGCACTGCATGGAGATAATGCAGTAGAAGTAGAATTAACGGGAGAACTGCAGAAAAAGCACCCTACTTTTCCAGTAAGCCTACTTAAACCCTATGAAGAAACAGATAAAGATTTATTTCCCTTAAGAAAAGAGATACCAGACACAGATATACCACCAATGGAACAACCTGAAAATAAAGAGGTGAAGAAAATACTTAAAGAAAAAATCATGAGAGGAGTTAAAGATAAGCTTTACCTAGTAAGATACAAAAATCCTACTCATGAGGATGAATGGCTTACTGCTAAGGATATACCTAACGCAGAAAAATTCCTCAGGAGACACAGACACACCAAGAATTAATTATCAAAAAATAATTAATCCTTTTTTTGGTGGTAGGGAATGTCAGCCCTAGAGATACTCCAGAGTATCCTAAGCACTGACTAAACTACAAAATACAATAAAAAACAATGTATTACTAATGTAAATAATAACATATTATAAAATATTATTATACCAATCAACTCAGAATGTAAAACTAAGTGGGGTAGCTCACTCAAACCACCACTAAATTCCTACTCCTTCTAGTACTTTATCATATGATAAAGATACTTTAAGAAAAAGGGAATAAAAGTATAAATTATTGATTAAAGAATTATTGTCATAAAAGCTGAGAGACAATAAACTTATTTGCATAAATATTAGAATAATAATATTATGCTTATAAGAAAGAAATTACCTAAGTGCGTGGTAATTTCCCAGTATTGTTCTATTAAATGAATTGGCCCATGATGTGATTGGTTATACACACATGTCATGAGGTCATGGGGACATAGAAAATACTGTGCTCAATTTAATACAATTCCCATTACATCATGGTACATTTGAATTGTAATACATTAGAGCAGAATTTAGAATAAACATTCTAGAACCTTCCTCAAGGAATCTCTAGAATATAAAAGGAGGCCATTTCTGGCCTAGGATTGGTTCCTCAGCATATTCCCCCAGTACCATATTTGTAAGTACTCTGAATATTCTCCTCCTACTTTTAGAGTAGTGTTATCCCCTTTATCCAACCCACCTTATTTACTGGACTAGTTATCAAGTTATCTTAGAACATCCCCATCTTAGACCTTGGACTATTCCTTAGAAAGCAGTTGCTGCAAGACTACCACCTCTGACAGTAGCCAATCAGCTCAAGTGCTTGCCAGCTGCTTAGTAACAATTTATATTGTTACACTCTCAAAAAGACAGAAAGATAGCCAAACCTATATGGTTAGCTGTTAGTCTTCTCCTGATTGACTTATTTGTATATCAAAGGGACAATTCCAAAGGAGTTTTAGGTTATCCTCTGTGCATAGTTTGGACACTATAGAGAGAATAAGACTTGTGATTATTCTGATAACCTTTCAGCACAGTGATAGTACCTGGCTTTTTATAGACATTAAGCCAGTGTTTCATACACATAGCTGACAGGGGGGCATTGACTTACTTGTCAATGTCCTGGCGGCTGGCTTGAGGTTGTTGGGCGGCTGGCTTGAGGTTGTTGGGCGGCTGGGTTGTTCTGGCAGCTCAGGTTGGTCAATTGGGAAGGGTGGGCTGGGCTGGGTCGTGCGGCGGCCGGCTGGTACGTGGGTGGGGGTGGTCTTCTGGAGGGGTTGGTGAGATGGTGGTTGGGGAGGGATTTCAGGAGGGGGGGGAGGGCCGATCGGCGAAGGATGGGGGGAGGGGGCGGGTGAGGGCATGCTTATGTCAACGCATGACATCAGCATGTATACAGGAAGGGCGTGCCCCTTCCTCTATACATAGAATAGGTGTGCCGACTGCACGCCAATTCTATGTATATAGGCAGGGGGCACACCCCTTCCTATATACATAGGTCGGCGGTCTGCCGATCTATGTGTATAGGCAGGGGCATGCCCCCTGCCTATACACACAAAAAGGGCGTGCGACCCACACACCCTTTTCTGAAGGGGCGGGCGAACCGCACGCCATTTTCTGATGAGGGCGTGCGACTGCACGCCTGCAGTGTCGCACGCCTGTAGATGGGCGTGCGTGCTGCACGCCCATCTACAGGCGTGCTGACGCCCAGGGATGGGCGTGCAGCCTGCACGCCAATAAAAAAAAGGCATGCAGGCAGCACACCTTGTTTTTTATTGGCGTGCGTTCAGCGTGGGCGTGCGCCGAAGGGCGTGCATTTATCAACGCCCGACCCAACTGGCCCAATAGACAGGGCCCAATGGCCTTGAGAAGGGGCCAGCCTCTGCCCATCACCTCCAGTGGGCCCACAGGCCCACTTTGATGCTCCAAAGGGGAAATAAAACATTCAAAGGGGCTATTCAAACCCCCCAGGGAGCTCAAAGGGCCCCATATAAGCCCCAGACGCTGTGGAAATAAAGATGACCTCGGTAACAGAAATGGTAGGTTGCCCTTCTTCCTGGTTGGTTCCAGTGGTTCTTTGATTTCCTCTGCGGGATAAACACTGTCAGCGGATAGTCAACTGGTTTCCCTGCAACACCTTATACTCAGCAAGGGGACCGTTCCTCTTGCGTTTGCCGTCCTGATGATGCCCTACACAGTTCCGCTTGTCCGCACATGCTGAATAATCGCTGAGAGAACTCTAAACAATGAGGTTTTCTTATATACGCTGTAGTTGATAGCTATCTACTAAGATGATAAGATAAGATAAGTCCCGCAGCCCTTGTACAACCCTCTATTTATACAACAGTCCCCCCGATCATGTCCCGCATTCCCCGGTACTGTCCCTGGAGCCCTACTTGCCTGTCTCCTTGATCCCGCATCACACCGCAGCCTGTCCCCAACTACTATACCCCGTTGACCCCCGCAGCCGTCTGTCGCTCCCCTGCGCACGACTCCGCTTCTTCTGCCCCCGCTCCGCTTGCGGCCTGGCGCCCCGAGCCCCGTGGTTCCGCCCGGTCCATTACGTCGCGCATACTGAAGCGTCCTTCGTCCGCTTGACCGATCGCGCGCGCCAACTATAGAATGTCACATGCTGCGCCCTGTGCTTTTCCCCGCGGAATGTCCGATGACATTTGGTAGGTACCCCCTTACCTCAGCCTCAGTCTGCCGCTGAGCCTGCGGCTGCGGGCTCAGCTTCAGTGCTGCACCTCTGGTATACAAGTTCTCCCACATCCCCCTTGCTTTTGAATCCTGTCCTCAGCGATTCCCACACTACCCACCACCTTCCCATACCTTTGATCATACACTCCCCATACCCACCTCCCTATCCCATACCCACCATGCCCCATCCCCAACCCCCCTGTGATCGTTGCGCCGCATGGTCCAGCCACGCTTCCCTCTCTTCTCCCTGCTTCCAAACCGCGCCTGGAGCTGCCTGCACGGCCTGCGCTCGGTCCCACCGTCAATGCTGCCTGTGCCCCAGAAACGCTCCTCGTCCCCAGCCTCGATCTCGTTCTGGAACTCAATCCCGTCAGAAACGGCGCCGCCGCGAAGATTCCTCCGAGATTCCGGACCACTTTTCCATCCCTTCTTCCACCCCTTCCCCTCCGCGACGCCGCCATCGCTCAGATCAAGTGAGAACCCCCGTCGGAACTGATCAAATGACTCCGAAACCTGAACGGAGGAACTTCCCCGACGGACCGACCTGGGCCGCCGGCCTCCGAGTGTCAGCCTTA
This sequence comes from Puccinia hordei, assembly GCA_007896445.1. NCBI lineage: Eukaryota > Fungi > Basidiomycota > Pucciniomycetes > Pucciniales > Pucciniaceae > Puccinia > Puccinia hordei. The sequence goes on from RDRW01000047.1 coordinate 930,092, forward strand.
GAGTCAGTGCAGCTGACCTAAAGTCTGCCTTTATTACTCATGATCTTAATACCAGTCCCAAATGCATGATATCTTTTTACCCTGAGGTTTAAACCTTGTTTTGACTTCAAATTCTGTTTCCTCATTAAATTTTGACCATAGTGCTCACTGAACACTTTGTAATTGCTCAACTCCTTCATAGAGTAATTAAATAATTAATTCTACGCCACAACTAGTTGAGCAAGTAAACCAAGGCCAGCTAACCACATCTACATGTGAGATTACATAAGCAAACCTTGAAAATTTTCGAAGTTGGTGTATCCTCCATTGCAGGGAGGATACACAACCTCAAGACACCCAGAACCACCAACTCAGATCACCAAGGATTCACCAAGTTACAGCTCACCACTCTAACCAACCAAAGGCCTCTTTCACCCAGTACCTCAACAGTATTGTCAGTCAGTCCCCTTTCAGAACCTTTCTCTTCTGACAGAAGTCCTTCTCTGTCTCCCATCTTTTCCCCATCCTTTTCCCTTTCTTCCTCCTCCATCAAGTCAGATCAAATCAAGCTCAATCTATCAGATCAAATCAAGCTTCAATCATCTCAAGAGATCAATCAACCTAGCTTCTGTCTTTTTCTGTGGTTTTTCCTTGAAACAAACCACATAGGTTTCCCTCTAAACAACCTTGACTATCTTGCTTGACCATAGTCTAAAAAACTGGGCTGATTAGACTTGTCTTCTCAGATACCTTCCACGTTTCCATTGTGTGAAGAGGCTGTTGCATTTCTCAAAGTCTCTGGCACAGCTTTCCAACTTTTAAAGTTGTTGATTATCATTAATAAGAGCACTCAGATCATTCAAATCATCAAATCATCAAAAATATTCCCTTCTTTCTTCCCTTTCCCATCTTTCCTCCTTAACAGTTGTTGTCCTTATTCCCTTGAAATACAACTGTTGCCCCCCATCCTTGTGTCCTGTTGTCACTTTAGAGACCCAGGCTCACACCGAGCCTGGGCGACTCGCCACCGCGTCAACATTGGCGCTGGTATGGACCCAAACGCTCCTCGCCGCTCTCCGATCCCTCCGCCGCGCCCGTCTCCGGTTCCCCTTCCGTTCCTGGAAGGTCAGACCTCGCTGGTCAAAGGATTGTTGAAGAAAGCGGTGACGATCCCCGCCGAAACCCGCCGAGAAATGCTCCGAGAATTCCACCGGTCTTCTGCCGCGCTGCGCGCTGTGGAAATAACGACGACCTCGGTAACAGAAATGTTAGGTTGCCCTTCTTCCTGGTTGGTTCCGGTAGTTCTTTGATTTCCTCTGCGGGATAAACACTGTCAGCGGATAATCAACTGGTTTCCCTGCAACACCTGATACTCAGCAAGGGGACCGTTCCTCTTGCGTTCGTCGCCCTGATGATGCCCTACGCAGTTCCGCTTTTCCGCACACGCTGAATAATCGCTGAGAGAACTCTAAAACACTGAGATTTTCTTATATACGCCGTAGTTGATAGCTATCTACTGTGATGATAAGATAAGATAAGAATCCCGCAACCCTGGTACAACACTCTTTTTATACAACAGTCCCCCGATCATGTCCCGCATTCCCCGGTACTGTCCCTGGAGCCCTACTTGCCTGTCTCCTTAATCCCTCATCGCACCGCAGCCTGTCCCCGACTACTATACCCCGTTGACCCCCGCAGCCGTCTGTCGCTTCCCTGCGCACGACTCCGCTTCTTCTGCCCCCGCTCCGCTTGCGGCCTGACGCCCCGAACCCCGTGGTTCCGCCCGGTCCATTACGTCGCGCATACTGAAGCGGCCTTCGTCCGCTCGACCGATCGCCCGCGCCAACTATAGAATGTCACATGCTGCGCCCTGTGCTTTTCCCCGCGGAATGTCCGATGACATTTGGTAGATACCCCCTTACCTCAGCCTCAGTCTGCCGCTGAGCCCGCGGCTGCGGGCTCAGCTTCAGTGCTGCACCTCTGGTATATAAGTTCTCCCACATCCCCCTCGCTTTTTAATCCTGTCCTCAGCGATTCCCACACTACCCGCCACCTTCCCATACCTCGATCATACACCCACCATACCCACCTCCCTATCCCATACCCACCATGCCCCATCCCCGACCCCCCTGTGATCGTTGCGCCGCACGGTCCCGCCACGCTTCCTTGTCTTCTCCCTGCTCTCAACCCGCGCCTGGAGCTGCCTGCACGGCCTGCGCTCGGTCCCATCGCCAATGCTCCCTGTCCCGCAGAAACGGCCCTCGTCCCCAGCCTCGTTCTCGCTCCGGAAATCAATCCCGTCAAAAACGGCGCCGCCGCGAGGATTCCTCCGACACTCCGGACCACTTTTCCATCTCCTCTTCCACCCCTTCCCCTCCTCGACGCCGCCATCGCTCCGATCGCGTGAGAACTCCCGTCGGAACTGATCGCATGACTCCGAAACCTGAACGGAGGAACTTCTCCGATGGACCGACCTGGGCCGCCGCCCTCCGAGCCTGGGCGACTCGCCACCGCGTCAACGTTGGCGCCGGAATGGACCCAAACGCTCCTCGCCGCTCTCCGATCCCTCCGCCGCGCCCATCCCCGGTTCCCCTTCCGCGCCGCCGAGCCCAGACTCCCTTCCATGCTCCCCCTCCCCCATCACCTACCCCTCCTCCCCCACCTTCCACCCCACCTCAACCACCCCCGCGAACCACCCTCTTCGTCCCCCCTACCCCAGACCTTCCTCCACCCCCTTCGCCTACCCCGCCACCACCACCTCCACCAACACCCCCTCCCCCTCCATCCCCTCCCTTACCTCCTCGCCCTTCACCTACTCCTCCCCCCCCATCTATGACCTCCCTCCTACCACCCCGTCCCGCTTCCCCTCCCCCTCTCCGCAGTCCTTCTCCGGCTCCTGTTCCCTCTTCTTCCCGACCTCTTGGTGCTGCTCCCGCACCCGGATTCCTCGAGTCGCCATACCGGGCCGCAATCCCCGACGACGAATACGAGTCCGGTGTCCCTGAGGCGGACCTCCTCCCGTTCCTGGAAAGTCAGACCTCGCTGGTCGAAGGATTGTTGAAGAAAGCGGTGACGATCCCCGCCGAAAACCCGCCGAGAAATGCTCCGAGAATTCCACCGGTCTTCCGCCGCGCTGCGCGCCCGCCTCCGACCCGCTGTGTTCTTGGACTGAGCGCTTCGGACTTTCCCCTTCACTTACTCTATACCTTGTATCCCTTTCCCCTCTTGTATTCCCCTATGCTGAAATACTATGCGCCATATGCTTGCCCCCGCTAACCTGAGACAAACACCTGTGCCAAAGTGAGGTACTTGAGAGAAACAAAACCAAAAATAAGTCAAGAGTGCCCGGACCGCCCCGGATTGAGAACCACTTAGTCCCCGCACTTCCATTTTTTTTTTTTTTTTTTTTTTTTTTTTTTTTTTTTAAATTGAGATACTAAAACCTGAAACTGAGATTGAAACTTTGAGAAAAACTTGAAGAAACTGATAACTTGATGAAACTGATGATTTGAGGAAACTGATAACTTGAGGAAATTGATGACTTGAGGGAAATACCACGCCGCAATCCTGAGAGAAAGAGAAACGACACCCGCATCCTAAAGATGAGAGAAAGAAACCACGCCCGCAATCTATGAAGTCCTAAAACGAAAACCCAACCCGCCCGCCGAGGTACCTGGACCGCCCCAGATGGAATTTCCGCACAATTCCCCGTACCCCTCGCCATCCTGAATATATAACAGAGAAAACCAGTAAACCCATTCACAAAACACAAATACAACCCGCTTTAGGGTGACTGACATCCTGGGGTGGCTAGTTTATCCGGCTGTAGACCAGCTAGCGCACCCCCTCACCAATTAAGGCTTGGCCTATGGCCCCCATCCTCCCCCCGCTTTTGGCCGCTGTCCTCAGCGGTTTGTTCCTCGCACTTCGCCGCAAGGAACGCTCACCGGCCGCCTCTTCATCGGCGCCGGGAGAATCCGCTCGACCCGCCTCATCGGCGGGCGGCTCCGAAGGAGTTGGCTCCAAATCCGAGTCTTCATCGTTTTCGTCCACAGATCCTGAAACGAGGGTTTCGTCGAACGACGTCGATCCCCGAGCGTAGAACCGCTTCACGTGGGATGCCGCCGCCTTCCGCTTCAACGGGGTTCCGTCCAATTCTTCCAACTGATAGCTTCCCCCCGGAAATTTGCTGACCACGCGATAAGGCCCGTTCCATCGGTTGGCGAACAACTTTCCCCACTGGGTTTCCAAGCTCCGATTGTACAGGAGGACAAGATCGCCCTTTCGCAAAGGGTCCCGCAACCGGTGAGCGCAACGCTCGTCCCAATAGCGGACCGACTTCGCCCGAGATTCCCGCAAGCGCTTCGCCGCCTTCTCGACAACTTCCTCTCGTCGAAGAAGTTGTTCCGCCCGCGCTTCCAACAATTCTTCCGAAGTTTTCACCTTCCACCAGTCGATAGCGAGATAAGTGAGCATCTCGATATCAACCGGCAACACAGGCTGTCGCCCATACAGGAGTTCGTACGCCGAATAACCGGTGCCCCGCTTGGTTGAGATCCGATCCGCGAAAAGGACTGCCGGAAGGAATTGATGCCACTTCCGGCCGTCTTCCCCGCACATCTTCACCAGCGTGTTCTTGATTGGCTGATGTCCCCGCTCAATCATCCCGGCGCTGTGAACCCCAAGACTTCACAGGAAAGTCACTCAAGCTTATGTCATCATCTCAGTCGAATCCATTCTTCCCACCCCCTCCTAGTCCAGTAGAGAATCATCATTAACCATTATCATTTACTATTCTACTGGACTAGGTAAGTCTCATCATTTCACTTTATCTTCATTTTCCTCTGTCTCATTATTCTTCTCTCCAATCTTCCTTTTCTTCTAAATCATGTAACAGTAGAGAATCATCATTAACCATTATCATTTACTATTCTACTGGACTAGTCCTCCAATCTGCAATAAACATACACAGGTTATAGAATTCTCTCCAACAGACTCAGTTCTGTTGTAAAACTGCCGTGCCGTCCGAATAGTGGGAGTTCTTACATTAGAACTCTTACACTTTTTTTTTCTACAACCAATCACACTCTATCGACTCCAAGGCCAAGGGAGATCCAATTTTTTTTCCTCTTGGTTGATGCCGACCCGTCGAACAACTTTACCTTCTGATCTTGTACCTCAATCGGACCCAGAGGCTATCATTCGCGAAGCCAACGCCGAACGTCGCCGTCTTGCACGCCTTAACAGACCTGCCAGTGCCCCGGTTATCCCTACTCCACCGGCTCCGCTCTCAGAATTGCCGGAAGCCCTTGCTTCGTTTCACCTTGACGACACTTTACCGTCGCCTTTCCTGAAATCGCAGACTATGCAACCTCATCAGCAACCAATTTTCGGCGTGCCCTCTACCTTGGGTAGCACGTCTTCCGCACTCATGCCACCTGCGCTACCTGCTTCCCCTCCTTTGGGAACCCATCGGGTCAAATCTGCCCCTCCTCCGTCTTCACTACCGCTCCCGATACCGAGCCCGGGGATCAAGGGCTCGGATGAACCTAAACCTCCTACGGACGACTACTTGCATCAGGCCCTTCACGCCAGCATCCTTCAAGCGCAAGAAGACAGACGCTCGGCGGCCGAGGAGCGTCGTGAAGCGGCGCTGAGGATGGCTCGACTGGAAGAAGCCTTAATCGTTTTTACCACTCGCCCTGAGGTACCCACGACTCCTCCCCGCATGACTAACGACAGCCCACCCCCCTCGGGTCGCGTGAACCTTCAACGTTTCCGCACTTCAGATGGGCCGATGTTTACCGGGCCCTTCCAACAAGTCGAGCCGTTTATCAATTGGATCCAGGCGGTGGAATTGTTCTTCATCACGAAGGGGGTCCACCACGACATGGATCGAATCATCCTCACTGGAGCCTTGATTCGTGAGACGAATCTTCTCACCTATTATCGGACTAAGTTGACTACGCTCTCTGCATTATCGTGGGCCGATTTCAAGGCCGCCCTCCTCTTATATGCTCTACCGCCGTTGTGGCGCACCGCTCTGGAAGACCAGGTTCGCTACATCAAGATGTCAGACGCGGAACCTTTTCTTACATTCAGCACTCGGGCCCGGACACTCCAGTCGATGATCAATTTCGAAGGAGTTTCGGTCTCGGACCTTGATCTGGCTAAATATGTGGCACACGGGATGCCGGAAGACCTTCGAGCCAAGGTGGATGACTTCGAACTCCTCCTTCAAGAGCCATTCGACTACGCCACTTTCGAGCGGCGGTCGGCCCTCTTCTTCAAGGGCCTACTTGTATCCCGACGGCCAAACGTCCGTCCCACCCGATCTACCAACCTGCAACAAGCCGGACCTGCCGGTAATGGACAACGCCTTACACGGGAAGAAAAGATCTGGCGGGTCCACTCTTATCTTGACTCGCAGGGCCGCTGTCACTTCTGCAAGAAGACTTGCGGGAATGTCAATGGCTCCTGCCCTGGACCTATTGACCGTTCATTCTTTCCGATTCCGACATCTTTCCAAACCCCTCCCAAACCAGCTGACTATACCCCACCCAGGGCATGGTCCTCATCTACTGCGGGAAAGCCGACTCAGCCGCCAGCGGGACGCCCCTCGAAATCAACCGCTGCCGTCGCGGGCATCGGCGATGCCCAACCGTTTCCCATCCTGGGTACCGCGTCTGTTGCCGCGCTGGCAGCATTGGACGATGAACTCCGCTCCACCGAGGAGGACAGGTATGTCGCTCCACCACCCACTCGCCGCCTTGTGATTGACTTCTTTCATGACGATGTGCGCTTGCGTGGCCTCCTTGACACGGGTTCAGAGTTGAATCTGATCACTAGCCAAGCCGCCAGCCGAGCCAATCTTCGACTACATCGGCTATCAGTGCCCATTTCGATTAGTCTCGCACTGAACAACCCGAACCGGTCCCGGTGGTTATCGACTCTATAACTACGGCCTCGCTGAGTCCCCGCGTCTCCTCCCTCACTTTTCCGAATGTCCCGTTACATGTGGGTGCGGTTACGGGAGGTTATGATATGATTCTGGGAACCCCCTTTCTTTCACAATTTTCCCTTTCGGTCTCTATTTCTTCTCAATCCCTGCGCTGTGATCGAACCGGTGTTTCTGTCTCTGATTATCGTCTGGCATCTGCAATACATCCTCCCGTTCCCATGGTTTCCGCCATTGCCCCGTGCCCTTACCCCTGTGAGCAATCAGAACGCAAGGTCATTAGTGAGTTCATCGATCTGTTCCCCGAGGACATCCCGGCCATTTCAGATGAGCCTGGCGAGGATGACCGGTTCCACGATGGGTCGTTTCCTCAGAAGTTACAGAACGAGAGCTCTAAAGTCCGGCATAAGATCGTCCTAACGGACCCGGATGCCATCATCAACGAGCGGCAGTATCCCTACCCGCAGAAACACCTTGCTGCATGGAAAACACTGGTCTATCAACATATCGCTGCCGGTCGGATTCGCCGTTCCTCTAGTCAGTATGCCTCTCCCAGCATGATTGTTCCGAAGAAGGACCCGACGGCCTTACCTCGTTGGGTCTGTGATTATCGCAAGCTCAATAGCTTGACGGTTCATGATCGTTCCCCCCTACCGAACGTCGACGAGCTGGTACGTCTGGTAGCGTCGGGTAAGGTCTTTTCTATCCTTGATCAAACCAACGCATTCTTCCAGACGCGTATGAGGGAAGCTGACATTCCCTTGACCGCGGTGAAAACTCCGTGGGGCTTGATGGAATGGTGCGTGATGCCGATGGGACTCACCAACGCGCCGGCTACTCATCAAGCCCGACTTGAAGAAGCACTCGGGGACCTGATCAACTCTGTCTGCGTTGTCTATCTGGACGACATTGTTGTGTTCTCCCAAACTTTCCTCGACCATGAAAATCACGTCCGCCAAGTCCTATCTCGCCTACGAGCTGCCAACCTATACTGTAGTCCTAAGAAAACCCAATTGTTCCGTCATCGGATCAAGTTCCTGGGACATTGGATTTCTGCCGACGGAATACAGGCCGATGACGAGAAGATCGTTGAAATCCAAAACTGGCCGAGCCCGAAGTCACCTAAGGGCGTTAAGCGGTTTCTCGGCACTGTTCAATGGATGAAGAAGTTTGTTTGGGGATTGCAACGGTATGTTGGTACGCTTACCCCTTTGACCAGCAGCAAGCTCGACCCGAAGAAGTTCACGTGGGGCGAAGCTGAAGAGTCGGCCTTCCAGAATATTAAACGCATCATGACGTCGCTGCCCTGCCTCAAGAATGTTGACTTCGAGTCTGACGACCCCCTCTGGCTATTTACCGATGCCAGCGGTTCCGGTCTGGGAGCAGCCTTGTTTCAAGGCAAGGAATGGAAATCCTCCTCGCCGATAGCTTATGAATCCCACCTCATGACCCCAGCGGAGCGCAACTACCCCGTCCACGAACAAGAGTTACTCGCCGTCGTCCACGCTTTGCAGAAGTGGAAGATGCTCCTTCTGGGCATGAAGGTAAACGTGCTGTCGGACCACCACTCCTTAACATACCTCCTGAAACAACGCAACCTCAGCCGCCGCCAGGCTCGTTGGTTGGAGCTTCTCTCTGATTTCGACCTCCGATTTGAATACATCCGTGGCGAGGATAACTCCGTGGCGGACGCCCTGTCGCGGAAATCTATCCCTGAAGAGCCTCTGGATGTCGTGCCTGGTGATGTCGCATGCGGAGCCGCGTTGACGGAACTTGGCTCCACCTTATCCGACTCACTCAAGAAGGAGATCGTTGCCGGCTACGCCGCTGACCCCTTCTGTGACTCCGTCCGGGCCGTCCTACCACTTCGGGACAATTGTAAGGAAATCGATGGCCTCATTTTCATCGATGGTCGGCTGGTCATTCCCGCCGACACAAAGCTTCGCCAGAACTTGATCACCGACGCCCATCTTCGCCTGGGACACCTTGGCTATCTTAAGACGTGCACGGAACTGCGTCGGGATTTTTTTTTGGCCGCGCATGGCGAAGGATGTCGCTTCTTTTGTTCAGTCGTGCGACGTTTGCCAGAAAACCAAGACTCCCACGACGGCTCCGTTGGGAAAAATGCTCACCCCGCCAGTCCCACATACCCCGCTGCAAGACTTGGCCATTGATTTCGTGGGCCCGCTGAAATCGTCTACCCATTTCGACATGATCCTGACGTGCACGTGTCGCCTTACGGGCTTCACGCGCATCATCCCGGTCCTACAGAAGGACACGGCGGAGAAAACCGCCTCTCGGGTCTTTTCGGGCTGGGTCTCCATCTTTGGTGCCCCTTCGACCATCATCAGTGACCGTGATAAGGCTTGGACCTCCAAGTTCTGGAAGTGCCTCATGAGTAAACTCAACGTCCAATTCCATATGTCCTCCGCTTTTCACCCTCAAGCCAACGGGAGGAGCGAGAGGACGAACAAGACTGTCGGCCAGATCCTCCGCACCTTCACCGCCAAACGTCAAAGCCGCTGGCTGGAATCACTTCCGTCCGTTGAATTCGCTATCAATTCGGCGGTGAACGTCGCCACTGGATTCAGCCCGTTTGACCTTGTCTTCGGCCGCAAACCCCAGCTCTTCCCTACAGCTGCTGATCCGGCCGATGCCCCGCCATCTGTGTCATCGTGGCTCCGCCTACGTGAAGGCGCTTGGGCCGAGGCGCGCGATGCGCTGTGGGCGAGTCGCGTGAAACAGGCCGTTCACCATAATAAACGACATCGCGATGCTCCACCGTTGACGGAGGGCGATGTCGCTCTCCTGGACTCCGCAGACTGGCGGGGACGTCATCAAGGTGGTGTCGATAAACTCAAAGAGAAGTTTGAGGGGCCGTACCGTGTCTCGAAGGTGTTCAACAATGGCCAAAGCATCACCCTGGTGTTGCCAGACGGTGACCGTCGACACCCGACCTTCCATGTATCAAAAGTCAAACGGTATTTTTTGCCGGAGGATGGCGCGAGGGTGGAAACACCAAAAGTAAGTTCCCTCCATTGATGCACCACCGGGCAGCTGCCACTATCTTCCGAAAAGCAATTCCTTGGCCACGCTGTGAGCATCAAACCAGTTCCTTCCATCCTCACAGGTGTCCGACGCGCCCATTTTATCCGGTTCCCTTCTGGATCGACACTCCGGGCGCTTCCCTTTCTTTTTCTCTTCTTCTTTCCCTCTTTCTTTCTCCAGCTTCTTTTCTCTTTCCTTTTTTCTTCTTTCTTTTTCTCTTCTATTCTTCGCTTTTATATAGGGGGGGAGAATGTGAACCCCAAGACTTCACAGGAAAGTCACTCAAGCTTATGTCATCATCTCAGTCGAATCCATTCTTCCCACCCCCTCCTAGTCCAGTAGAGAATCATCATTAACCATTATCATTTACTATTCTACTGGACTAGGTAAGTCTCATCATTTCACTTTATCTTCATTTTCCTCTGTCTCATTATTCTTCTCTCCAATCTTCCTTTTCTTCTAAATCATGTAACAGTAGAGAATCATCATTAACCATTATCATTTACTATTCTACTGGACTAGTCCTCCAATCTGCAATAAACATACACAGGTTATAGAATTCTCTCCAACAGACTCAGGTCTGTTGTAAAACTGCCGTGCCGTCCGAATAGTGGGAGTGCTTACATTAGAACTCTTACAGGCGCCTTCCGGATAATACTCCGTGACCCTGCCGAACTTTGCCCCGCATGACTGAACCAGCTTCATCAGACTTCCTCGGAATTCCGCACCCCCATCCACTGTGACCAGCCGCACACATCCGAACCGCGAGAACCAGAACTCCTCCAGGAATTGGCCGACCTTGTCCGCCGACAGCTTGACCAAAGTGATGGCCTCGACCCACCCCGACAGATCATCCCTCGCAACGAGTAAGTAGGCGTACTTACCCGCCTTGATGTGGACAACATCCAAGGAAATCCGGCTGAACAACGAATCCTCCCCTTTCGGAATTCCCACCTCCTTGGGGAGCGCCGAGCTCCGGCGCTGACACGCCTCACAGCTCCGGACCCAGTCACGGACTGACTTCACCATACCAGGCCACCAGAAACGCTGCCGAACGCGGGCACGCGTCTCCACCTCGCCCCGATGCCCCAACTCCTCGTGGAGGCTCCGAAGGATGACTTCCTGGCTCGCTCGACAAGTCGCCACCACCAGCGGTATGGGAGACCGCCTACGCCACAGTTGACCTTCCCTCACAAAGAAGTTGACGCTATTCCGACGAACCCACGCTTTCAGTTCGGTTGAAGTATCATCAGGGAAATTGAGGGTACTCAGGTAGGTCTCCATCAGCTCGTACTTCCCGCTCTGGCAAAGGGGAAGTTCGATGCCGACCGTCGTCGCGCCCGCTTTCATCAGCCGTTCTTCCACGTCCAACGCCTCTGCTGAGCGGAACCGCTCCGCTCCCTCCTCTTCCGCCACTCTCGACAATGCATCAGGCATTGTGAACGCCTTCCCCGGAACATGGACCACTTTGAAAGATAACAATTGAAGGTAAGCCACCCATCGAGTGATTGGAGCATTAGGGAGAGTAGGAGAGTTGATCATCCTCGCCAGCGCTTCCGCATCAACTAGGAGTTCAAAGAACACCCCCCACAACACGTGTTGCAGCTTCCGCACCACCTTGGTGACCCCGCACAGCTCAAGCTTCGGCTGGGAGTATTGCGACTCGGTTTCCGTGAAGGTAATCGACTCGTAAAGAACTGGCCGATCTTTCCCATCCTCCTCTTGCGTCAGCACGCCTCCCGCACCGAATTCACTGGAGTCGACCGCCAACCGAATTCCCTCCTTCCCGTAATCGAGATCCTTGAGCGTGATCTCCCTACCGACGATCTCCTTCAGCCGGGTGAACGCGCGATCGCATTCCTCGGTCCACTTCCACTCAGTCCCCTTGCGAGTGAGCCGCCTCATCGGGCTTGCGATCTCCGCAAACCGCTCGATGAACATCCGCACATAACTACACAACCCTAAAAACTGAAGGATGTGAGTTACGGTTTTCGGAACTGGCCACTCCAAGACTTTGTTCAACTTAGCCCGAGTGATGCTCCTCCCGCGAACTGAGACTTCATGACCGAGGACCTCCAAAGCCGGAACGCAGACCGCAAACTTCTTCCCTGAAACCGTAAGACCCGCGGTTTCGATCCGGAACAAGATCCGCTCCAAGGTGACCGCATACTCCCAAATGAAATGCCTGATGCCCGGGTTGTCCACCAAGACAGTTCCGCCGTAATCCGACTTCGGTCCCTTGATCCCCGCGTCATCAATGAAGATCTGGACAAGATGAGGCAAGTCGTCCTGGAGGATCCACGCCATCTGCGCTTGGTACACTGCTACCGAGTTGGTGGCTCCCTGCGGAAGACGAGTCAGCTGCATACGCCCCAACCGAGTCTCGAAAGCCGTGAGTGGCCGCGACTCGGGGTGCAGTTCCCGCTGATCGTACCCGCCCATGACATCAACCAACCCATAGCAAACCCGCCCTGCCATGGACTCCACGAACTCATCGACGCGCGGAGGAAGCCCTGCATCCAGAATGGTAACGGAATTCAGTCTCTGAAGATCATGAACAATCCTCAAACTCGTCCCATCTTGTTTCAGCACCGGAAAAATTGGGCTGGAGTAGCTTGAGCAAGACTGCTCGTACAACCCCGTCCGCACCCGCTCCCGTACCAACTCCGTGAAGGTATCGCGAATGGTCGCCGGAACCGGAATTGGCTTGATCTGCCACGGTTCATGGGGTATCACCGGAATCCGATAAGGCTCCCCTATTCCCCTATCCAACAGCCCGCGCTCTTCAGGGGAAAACGCCAAAGCTTTCGCCCGCAAGGTGACGACCTGGGCTAAGAGCTTCCACTCCTCCTGGCTCACCCACCCCGGAGGTCCGAAGTTGAGACTCGCCATCCGTTCATCCGTGATACGCTCTGTCGGCACGAATTCCGGAGGCCGCACCGAAAGTGGGGTAAGATAGGGGTCTCTCCCCCACTGGATGGGCTTCAACGGTGAGTTCAAGCTTTGCGGCATTGGCTCATTCCGCGGCCTAACCTTCCGCGCCACCGGCTTGTACTTTGCCCCGCCCGATTCCACCCTCCGTAGAACAACGCCTTCTTCCGCTGAGATCCTGCGGACTGGGAAACCAAAGACTCTCGATTCGCTCACGACCGTGGCACAAGGTAGGGCTTCTCGAAACGTAGTAGATACCCTTGGCGGTGCACAATTGGGAGGACTTACTTCTGCACTGTTTGCCTCCGCCCCAAAAGAACCTTCCTCCGCTCTTCCCTCCGAAACCTCCTCATCCTCCTCCCAAACCTCCGTCGCCTGATGCGGACCGAACTCCCGAGGTTTCCACCTATGATCGGGCGGAAAAGGATCGCTCACGTATGTGGCACTCGGTAGGGTTTTTCGAACGGTAGTAGAAACCCTTGATGGTGCACAATTGGGAGGACTTACTTCTACACCTTTTGCCTCCGCTCCATCGTGTTCCTCCTCCGTCCCCTCACTCCACACCTCCACTTCATCTTGCGGACCGATTTCCCGATAACTCCGCCTATGGCCTGACGAAACGGAATTGCTCACGTACGTGGCACTCGGTAGGGTTTTTCGAAAGGTAGTAGAAACCCTTGGCGGTGCACAATTGGGAGGACTTACTTCTAGACTGGTTGCCCCCGCTCCATCGCTTTCCTCCTCCATTCCCTCTCTCCAGACCTCCGGTTCCGAGTGCGGACCGACTTCCCAAGATTTCCGCCTATGACCAGACGAAAGGAATTCGCTCACGTACGTGGCACTCGGTAGGGTTTTACAAATGGTAGTAGATACCCTCGGAGGTGCACAATTGGGAGGACTTACTTTTGGGTCTTTTGCCTCCGCCCCATCATCCCCTATTCCTTCCCGCTCTTTAGGAGTCGACCGTCCGCGCGATGCTAGAGCTGACATCGTGCGGATTGATCGGCCGACACCTAAAAACCCCGTGCCAAGGGGGAAGCCTCCTGCTTCTCCCTCCCTCGGCACTCCTCCTCTCCCACCTCCGGCCCCAGCCGGGTCTCCCATCGACCGCTCGATGGCCGACAGATTGTCGTCGCGAACCGTCGCCCTGGGAGTCCGCCACCGAAAGGACCTCCTCCTTGCGGACCGAATCGAACCGAAGACCGGCTCGGAAGGCGAACAAGAACGGCCGCCCAAGGATGACTTCGGAGGACCTCACCACCAAGAATGAGACCCTCCGCCTGGTCTTCGCCACCTCCACCCACTCACTCTCCACCACACCCGCCACCTCGCACTCATGGCCGCCGATTCCTCGCAAGCCGATGTTGGCTTGTCGGGTAACGAGATCCGAGTCTTGCGCCACCTCCGCCGGCAAAAGGTTGACCATCGACCCGCTGTCGATCATCGCCCATACTTGCTGGTCCCCGATGGTCATCTGAACATAACCAAGGGGGCAGGAAATGGAGTCCGACGGGAACTCCTCCGGATGGTGTCGGCACGAATGTTCGGCCTCCGCTGAACTCACGTCGAAGGCCACCCAATTACCTTCCGCCTTGAGGCCCGCACTCTCCTCAAGAGATGCTATGAGCTCTTCCGCCATTAGAGGGGAAGCCGAAGCCAATTCTTTGATGGAAAGAGTCAGCGGGCCATCCCCGTTCAGCGCGCGCTTGGCCAACTCCGCCGCCTTCTTTTTCCCGGTGGGAACTGCCACTCCTCCAGGCTGCGAAACTTCCTTCGCCTTGCCCTTCTTTGGAGGATCCACATCCATGCGGTCGTACCCGCCATAGCGGGCCGTCACCTCATCGGATTGGATGGCCCACACCTCTGATTGGACAGCCGGGGGAGTCCATCCAGACGTCCCGACAACTATACCCATCGAGGATTTGACCTCCGCCTTCGGGCCTTCCGCCGTCTCCCCCTGCCCTGCCGCCGCTGCACGAAACACGTCGCGCGGCACGGCCGCCTCGATCGGTTCACGCGATCTAGGGAGGAAATAATCACCGTTATAGATCCTCACCCGCCTACCGTTTAAGTCGTCCGTCAACTCTTGACATCGAGACTTATAATGGGTATTCGACCCGCAATAAGTGCAATGAAGCCCCGGAGGCCCCGCACGCGGAGGACCGCTCCGCTGACCGTCGGCCGGTGCCGACGCTTGGGGCTGCGACTCCCGTTGAACCGTCTTCTGCATGAACAAACGAAGCTCCTTCAAGGTGTCAGCCAACTCCGCCACTTCAGCGGGCGCCACCGGCGCCGTGTTCCGGGAAGAGATCACCGGCCCGATTCCGGTCGAGATCGCCACTCCCGAATTCTCGGCCACCAACTCCATCATGTCGAACTCCGCCCGGACCGCTCCCCTAAGCGACGCCAAGTCGGGCAACAGGGTCCCTCCATCCCTCGACCGCCGAATGAGGTTCTGATCGTACAGCCTCCGCTGCACCCGCTCCTGAACCGGCGTGGCGAGCCCCTTGAGGAAGCTCCGCTTGACCGACGCCGGCTCCCCAATGATCACCTCATTGCGATTAAGGTACTTCACGATGCGATCAAAGGAAGTGACGTACTCATCGAACGCCCTTCGATCGTTGACCCCACCCGATGCCGCCTTGCTCGACGCGAGATTCTCCAAATCCGCCTCCCGATACCGTTGCTGACGCGGACCCCACTTCTCCAACATCTCCTCCCTCAGACGCTCCCAGTTCTTCGCCTCGTACCCCTCCATTTCCTCCACATCACGCAACTCTTCTTCGGACTGAATGAAGTTGACGATTTGACGAACCTTGTCGCCGTCCGACGCCCCTTCGGTTTCCGCCGCCAATTCGAAACGACTCAAAAATCGATCAACCGCATCGATACTGAATCGGACTGCGGGAAAATCCCGCGGCCGAATCTTGACGCCCGTCGGTGGGTCCGACGCCAACCCTCGCCTCCTCACCCCTACCGGCGCTTCACCAGCCGCCTGCTTCCCCTTCCGATTCTCCTCCGTTCCGTCGTCCATGTTGACCTCCGACGTGATGCCGTAGGTACCCAGACCTCCCCCCTTCGGAGGGGGAGGGACGAACTTGGCGGGAGGGAGGGTGAACTTGGAGGAGGACGCTCCGCCCGACGCAGTCGTAGGAAGATAAGTGTCAGAACCACTCATCCTCGAACAATGATAAACGATATATAAAAAATAAAGAAAAAGACAAATGTCTTGACCCGTCCGCAGGTTGGAAACAGAAAGAATTTCCCGGCCAGACCCCCAATATGTGGAAATAACAACGACCTCGGTAACAGAAATGTTAGGTTGCCCTTCTTCCTGGTTGGTTCCGGTAGTTCTTTGATTTCCTCTGCGGGATAAACACTGTCAGCGGATAATCAACTGGTTTCCCTGCAACACCTGATACTCAGCAAGGGGACCGTTCCTCTTGCGTTCGTCGCCCTGATGATGCCCTACGCAGTTCCGCTTTTCCGCACACGCTGAATAATCGCTGAGAGAACTCTAAAACACTGAGATTTTCTTATATACGCCGTAGTTGATAGCTATCTACTGTGATGATAAGATAAGATAAGAATCCCGCAACCCTGGTACAACACTCTTTTTATACAACAGTCCCCCGATCATGTCCCGCATTCCCCGGTACTGTCCCTGGAGCCCTACTTGCCTGTCTCCTTAATCCCGCATCGCACCGCAGCCTGTCCCCGACTACTATACCCCGTTGACCCCCGCAGCCGTCTGTCGCTTCCCTGCGCACGACTCCGCTTCTTCTGCCCCCGCTCCGCTTGCGGCCTGACGCCCCGAACCCCGTGGTTCCGCCCGGTCCATTACGTCGCGCATACTGAAGCGGCCTTCGTCCGCTCGACCGATCGCCGCGCCAACTATAGAATGTCACATGCTGCGCCCTGTGCTTTTCCCCGCGGAATGTCCGATGACATTTGGTAGATACCCCCTTACCTCAGCCTCAGTCTGCCGCTGAGCCCGCGGCTGCGGGCTCAGCTTCAGTGCTGCACCTCTGGTATATAAGTTCTCCCACAGCGCCCGCCTCCGACCCGCTGTGTTCTTGGACTGAGCGCTTCGGACTTCCCTTTCACTTACTCTATACGTTGTATCCCTTTCCCCTCTTGTATTCCCCTATGCTGAAATACTATGCGCCATATGCTTGCCCCCGCTAACCTGAGACAAACACCTGTGCCAAAGTGAGGTACTTGAGAGAAACAAAACAAAAATAAGTTACGAGTGCCCGGACCTCCCCGGATTGAGAACCACTTAGTCCCTGCACTTCCATTTTTTTTTTTTTTTTTTCTTTTTATCCCCGCAACGTGAGACACTAAATCCTGAACTGAGATTGAATCCTTGAGAAAAAAAACTTGAAGAAACTGATAACTTGATGAAACTGATGACTTGAGGAAACTGATAACTTGAGGAAACTGATAACTTGAGGAAAATACCACGCCGCAATCCTGAGAGAAAGAGACACCACACTGCAACCTAAAGATGAGAGAAAGAAACCGCGCCCGCAATCTATGAAATCCTGAAACGAAAACCCAACCCGCCCGCCGGGGTACCTGGACCGCCCCAGATGGAATTTCCGCACCATTCCCCGTACCCCTCGCCATCCTGAATATAGAACAAAGAAAACCAGTAAACCTATTCACAAAACACAAATACATCCCGCTTTACGGTGACTGACATCCTGGGCTGGCTAGTTTATCCGGCTGTGGACCAGCTAGCGCACCCCCTCACCAATTAAGGCTTGGCCTATGGCCCCCATCCTCCCCCCGCTTTTGGCCGCTGTCCTCAGCGGTTTGTTCCTCGCACTTCGCCGCAAGGAACGCTCACCGGCCACCTCTTCATCGGCGCCGGGAGAATCCGCTTGACCCGCCTCATCGGCGGGCGGCTCTGAAGGAGTTGGCTCTAAATCCAAGTCTTCATCATTTTTGTCCTCAGATCCTGAACCAAGGGTTTCGTCAAACGACGTCAATCCCCAAGCATAGAACCGCATCACATGGGATGCCGCCGCCTTCCGCTTCAACGGGGTTCCGTCCAATTCTTCCAACTGATAACTTTTCCCCGGAAATTTGCTGACCACGCGATAAGGTCTGTTCCATTGGTTGGCGAACAACTTTCCCCACTGGGTTTCCAAGCTCCGATTGTACAGAAGGACAAGATCGCCCTTCCGTAAAGGGTCCCGCAACCGGTGAGCGCAACGCTTGTCCCAATAGCGGACCGACTTTGCCCAAGATTCCCGCAATTGCTTCGCCGCCTTCTCAACAACTTCCTCTCGTCGAAGAAGTTGTTCCGCCCGCGCTTCCAACAATTCTTCCGAATTTTTCACCTTCCACCAGTCAATAGCAAGATAAGTGAGCATCTTGATATCGACCGGCAACACAGGCTGTCGCCCATACAGGAGTTCGTACGCTGAATAACCGGTGCCCCGCTTGGTTGAGATCTGATCCGCGAAAAGGACTGCCGGAAGGAATTGATGCCACTTCCGGCCGTCTTCCCCGCACATCTTGACCAGTGTGTTCTTGATTGGCTGATGTCCCCGCTCAATCATCCCCGCGCCTTCCAGATAATACTCCGTGACCCCACCAAACTTCGCCCCGCATGACTGAACAAGCTTCATCAGACTTCCTCGGAATTCCGCACCCCCATCCACCGTGACCAGCCGCACACATCCAAACCGCGAGAACCAGAACTCCTCCAGGAATTGGCCAACCTTGTCCGCCGACAGCTTGACCAAAGTGATGGCCTCGACCCACCCCGACAGATCATCCCTCGCAACGAGTAAGTAGGCGTATTTACCCGCCTTGATGTGGACAACATCCAAGGAAATCCAACTGAACAACGAATCCTCCCCTGTCGGGATTCCCACCTCCTTGGGGAGCGCCGAGCTCCGACGCTGACACGCCTCACAGCTCCGGACCCAGTCACGGACCGACTTCACCATACCAGGCCACCAGAAACGCTGCCAAACGCGGGCACGCGTCTACACCTCGCCCCAATGCCCCAACTGCTCGTGGAGGCTCCAAAGGATGACTTCCTGGCTCGCTCGACAAGTCGCCACCACCAGCGGTATGGGAGACCGCCGACGCCAAAGTTGACCTTCCCGCACGAAGAAGTTGACGCTATTGCGACGAACCCACGCTTTCCATTTGGTTGAAGTATCATCAGGGAAATTGAGGGTACTCAGGTAGGTCTCCATCAGCTTGTACTTCCCGCTCTGGCGAAGAGGAAGTTCGATGCCGACTGTCGTTGCGCCCGCTTTCATCAGCCGTTCTTCCATGTCCAACGCCTCTGCTGAGCAGAACCGCTCCGCTCCCTCCTCTTCCGCCACTCTCGACAATGCATCAGGCATTGTGAACGCCTTCCCCGGAACATGGACCACTTTGAAAGAAAACAATTGAAGGTAAGCCACTCATCGAGTGATTGGAGCATTAGGGAGAGTAGGAGAGTTGATCATCCTCGCCAGCGCTTCCGCATCAACTAGGAGTTCGAAGAACACCCCCCACAACACGTGTTGCAGCTTCCGCACCACCTTGGTGACCCCGCACAGCTCAAGCTTCGGCTGGGAGTATTGCGAGTTGGTTTCCGTGAAAGTGATCGACTCGTAAAGAACCTGCCGATCTTTCCCGTCCTCCTCTTGCGTCAGCACGCCTCCCGTAATCAAGATCCTTGAGCGTGATCTCCCTACCGACAATCTCCTTCAGCCGAGTGAACGCGCGATCGCATTCCTCGGTCCACTTCCACTCAGTCCCCTTGCGAGTGAGCCGCCTCATCGGGCTTGCGATCTCCGCAAACCGCTTGATAAACATCCGCACATAACTACACAACCCTAAAAACTGAAGGATGTGAGTTATGGTTTTCGGAACTGGCCACTCCAAGACTTTGTTCAACTTAGCCCGAGTGATGCTCCTTCCGCGAACTGAGACTTCATGACCGAGGACCTCCAAAGCCGGAACGCAGACCACAAACTTCTTCCCTGAAACCGTAAGGCCCGCGGTTTCGATCTGGCACAAGATCCGCTCCAAGGTGACCGCATACTCCCAAATGAAACGCCTGATGCCCGGGTTGTCCACCAAGACCGTTCCGCCGTAATCCGACTTCGGTCCCTTGATCCCCGCGTCATCAATGAAGATCTGGACAAGATGAGGCAAGTCGTCCTGGAGGATCCATTCCATCTGCGCTTGGTACACCGCTACCAAGTTGGTGGCTCCCTGCGGAAGACGAGTCAGCTGCATACGCCCCAACCAAGTCTCAAAAGCCGTGAGTGGCCGCAACTCGGGGTGCAATTCCCGCTGATTGTACCCGCCCATGACATCAACCAACCCCTAACAAACCCGCCCTGCCATGGACTCCACGAACTCATCAACGCGCAGAGGAAGCCCTGCATCCAGAATGGTAACGGAATTCAGTCTCTGAAGATCATGAACAATCCTCAAACTCGTCCCATCCTGTTTCAGCACCGGAAAAATTGGGCTGGAGTAGCTTGAGCAAGACTGCTCATACAACCCCATCCGCACCCGCTCCCGTACCAGCTCCGTGAAGGTATCGCGAATGGTCGCCGGAACCAGAATTGGCTTGATCTGCCACGGTTCATGGGGTATCACCGGAATCCAATAAGGCTCCCCTATTCCCCTGTCCAACAGCCCGCACTCTTCAGGGGAAAACGCCAAAGCCTTCGCCCGCAAAGTGACGACCTGGGCTAAGAGCTCCCACTCTTCCTGGCTCACCTACCCCGGAGGTCCGAAGTTGAGACTTGCCATCCGTTCATCCGTGATACGCTCTGTCTGCACAAATTCCGGAGGCCGCACCCAAAGTGGGGTAAGATAGGGGTCTCTCCCCCACTGGATCGGCTTCAACGGTGAGTTCAAGCTTTGCGGCATTGGCTCATTCCGCGCCACCGGCTTATACTTTGCCCTGTACTATTCCACCCTCCGTAGAACGACGCCTTCTTCCGCTGAGATCCTGCAGACTGGGAAACCAAAGACTCTCAATTCGCTCACAACCGTGGCACAAGGTAGGGTTTCTCGAAACGTAGTAGATACCCTTGGCGGTGCACAATTGGGAGGACTTACTTCTGCACCTTTTGCCTCCGCTCCATCGTGTTCCTCCTCCATCCCCTCACTCCACACCTCCACTTCATCTTGCGGACCGACTTCCCGATAACTCTGCCTATGGCCTGACGAAACGGAATTGCTCACGTACGTGGCACTTGGTAGGGTTTTTTGAAAGGTAGTAGAAACCCTTGGCGGTGCACAATTGGGAGGACTTACTTCTAGACTGGTTACCCCCGCTCCATTGCTTTCCTCCTCCATTCCCTCTCTCCAAACCTCCGGTTCCGAGTGCGGACCGACTTCCCAGGATTTCCGCCTATGACCAGACAAAAGGAATTCGCTCACGTACGTGGCACTCGGTAGGGTTTTACGAATGGTAGTAGATACCCTCGGAGGTGCACAATTGGGAGGACTTACTTTTGGGTCTTTTGCCTCCGCCCATCATCCCCTATTCCTTCCCGCTCTTTAGGAGTCGACTGTCCGCGCGATGCTAGAGCTGAAATCGTGCGGATTGACCGGCCGACACCTAAAAACCCCGTGCCAAGGGGGAAGCCTCCTGCTTCTCCCTCCCTCGGCACTCCTCCTCCCCCACATCCGGCCCCAGCCGGGTCTCCCATCATCCGCTGGATGGCCGACAGATTGTCGTCGCGAACCGTCGCCCTCGGGAGTCCGCCACCGAAAGGACCTCCTCCTTGCGGACCGAATTGAACCAAAGGCCGGCTCGGAAGGCAAACAAAAACGGCCGTCCAAGGATGACTTCGGCGGACCTCACCACCAAGAATGAGACCCTCCGCCTGGTCTTCCCCACCTCCACCCACTCACTCTCCACCACACCTGCCACCTCCCACTCATGGCCGCCGATTCCTCGCAAGCCAATGTTGGCTTGTCGGGTAACAAGATCCAAGTCTTGTGCCACCTCCGCCGGCAAAAGGTTGACCATCGACCCGCTGTTGATCATCGCCCATACTTGCTGGTCCCCGATGGTCATCTGAACATAACCAAGGGGGCAGGAGATGGAGTCCGACGGGAACTTCTCCGGATGGTGTCGGCACGAATGCTTGGCCTCTGCTGAACTCACGTCGAAGGCCACCCGATTACCTTCCGCCTTGAGGCCCGCACTCTCCTCAAGAGATGCTATGAGCTCTTCCGCCATTAGAGGGGAAGCCGAAGCCAATTCTTTGATGGAAAGAGTCAGCGGGCCATCCCCATTCAGAGCGCGCTTGGCCAACTCCGCCGCCTTCTTTTTCCCGGTGGGCACTGCCACTCCTCCAGTCTGCGAACCTTCCTTTGCCTTGCCCTTCTTTGGAGGATCCACATCCATGCGGTCGTACCCGCCGTAGCGGGCCGTCACCTCATCAGATTGGATGGCCCACACCTCTGATTGGACAGCCGGGGGAGTCCATCCAGACGTCCCAACCACTATACCCATCGAGGATTTGACCTCCGCCTTTGGGCCTTCCGCCGTCTCCCCCTGCCCTGCCGCCGCTGCACGAAACACTTCGCGCGGCACGGCCGCCTTGATTGGTTCACGCGATCTAGGGAGGAAATAATCACCGTTATAGATCCTCACCCGCCTACCATTTAAGTTGTCCGTCAACTCTTGACATCGAGACTTATAATGGGTATTCGACCCGCAATAAGTGCAATGAAGCCCCGGAGGCCCCGCGCGCGGAGGACCGCTCCGCTGACCGTTGGCCGGTGCCGACGCTTGGGGCTGCGACTCCCGTTGAACCGTCTTCTGCATGAACAAACAAAGCTCCTTCAAGGTGTCAGCCAACTCCGCCACTTCGCGGGTGCCACCGGCGCCGTTTTCCGGGAAGAGATCACCGGCCCGATTCCGCTCGAGATCGCCACTCCCAAATTCTCGGCCACCAACTCCATCATGTCGAACTCCGCCCGGACCGCTCCCCTAAGCAACGCCAAGTAGGGCAACAGGGTTCCTCCATCCCTCGACCGCCGAATGAGGTTCTGATTGTACAGCCTCTGCTGCACCCGCTCCTGAACCGGCGTGGCGAGCCCCTTGAGGAAGCCCCGCTTGACCGATGCCGGTTCCCCAATAATCACCTCATTGCGGTTAAGGTACTTCACGATGCGATCAAAGGAAGTGACGTACTCATTGAACGCCCTTCGATCGTTGACCCCACCCAATGCCGCCTTGCTTGACCCGAGATTCTCCAAATCTGTCAGCCACTGAGTACATATCACATTACCTGACATGTACCACGTAACTGCAAATATTATTAATTATTATTATCTCTAATAATAATTACTATTCTTATTGATTATTATTACTATTCATTTATTCTAAATAACTCCATGTAATATTAATTATTATTATCTTTAATAATAATTACTATTCTATAGTTATTATTATTATTATACCTTCATTATTATTACATCAATATTAATATTATTAAAGTACATTAATTACATTAATTAATATAAATACTTTAATAATATATTCATTAATAACTCATGAATAATTCTGGTTAAGCTATGTACCCCTGTTATACAAGATACATCACTGCCAGCATAATTGCCTAGGTTGAGTTCATCCCAGTTAAACTAGGATGCAAAAAAACCAATTTAAAGTAGGTTGACCTCAACCAATGAAATATAAAACCAAGGGGGGTCCCTTGGATTTATATTTCATCAGTTGATTTCAACCAAGTTTAAATTGGTTGAGTGCATCCCATTTTAACTGGGATGACTTCATCCTAGGCAATTGTGCTGGCAGTGCATAACTTGTAGGCCCTTTGCCCTCCTTTCACGTGAAATATCCAGAGTAACAGATGTCACTCTTTCCCCTCTGATTACGCCCACATTCCTTAACATTGGAATATTTCACATATAAGATATGTACTTTAATATCTTATTAATAAAAGAACTTATTAATATTATAATAATTAATACTTATGAGATGTACCAATAATAAATGACATCATTATAAGTTAATCACTTTATTAATATTAATAACAGATCAATTAATACAAATGTCATGATGTGATCCAATCCCACTACGGACTACTGATCAAAGATGTGTCCCATAACACAGCCTTAGTAGAAATCACATCATAAAAATTAACAGATCCTCCCAAAAGGATCTGTCTTGCCCCTGAAGTTCCACAGTACCTCCCAGGTCATGGAAGCGCTCACAGTTCCCCCTGAGGAAATCTTACAATATATAAACAGACTGTAAACAGTTGTTTATCCCCCAGAGAATATTTAGAACACCACAGCACAGTACATACCTTAGAGTTATTTACCTTGCTTAGTTCCCCATTCTCCAACAATCCCCCAATTCTGGATAATCTATAGTTTAATACTGTTATTACCTCAAGAATTGGCCACAACCTACCTTCAATAAGGTAGTCACCACGAACCCAAGTGAGTACCTCCTTGGATGCCTATTAATACTTTGTATTGATTTGGATGCGCCTAATTAGAGCAATTAGAGCAAGCCTCTCAGACAAGACTTACTGATTGAGGAAGTACCTTTTTACAGGACTTAAAACATTACCCAAACCACTTTACAGCATCAACCTAACTCAGTTACAACCATTAACCACGGTTAGTTCCACACCCAGGCTGACAAAATCCGCCTCCCAATACTGTTGCTGACGCGGACCCCACTTCTCCAACATCTCCTCCCTCAGACGCTCCCAGTTCTTTGCCTCGTACCCCTCCATTTCCTCCACATCGCGCAACTCTTCTTCGGACTGAATGAAGTTGACGATTTGACAAACCTTGTTGCCGTCCGACGCCCCTTCGGTTTCCGCCGCCAATTCAAAATAAATCAAAAATCGATCAACCGCATCGATACTGAATCGGACTGCGGGAAAATCCCGCGGTCGAAGCTTGACGCCTGTCGGTGGGTCCGACGCCAACCCTTGCCTCCTCACCCCTCCCGGCGCTTTACCAGCCGCCTGCTTCCCCTTCCGATTCTCCTCCGTTCCGTTGTCCATGTTGACCTCCGACGTGATGCCGTAGGTACCCAGACCTCCCCCCTTCGGAGGGGGAGGTAAAAGAGAAAGAGGCGAAACTAGAGGATTTTTATTGTTAGATCTATGATCAAGAAAAAGAAACAAACAAACAAACAACAACTAATAGAAATGATGAAATGATGTACCTAGAGGATCTGGATGGTTGAGCTTTATAAGAAGAGTCACAAGTAACAAAACAAACATACAAACAAAACAAGAGAAGAGACTGAAAGAACAATGTCAGTGTGTGAGACAATGGAAGGAAAAAAAAAGAAAGAGAAAGAGAAAGAAGAACTGTGGATGGGAGATCACCACTACTCTTTACTCTAACAGCTGTTGATCCCGTGACAGCGACGACGTTGGTTGAGATGTTTAACTGGTCTATCGCTAGTGTGTCGGAGTTTATTGGTTCCAGGCGGGATGAGGAAACTTGAGCAGTTTGAGTGTTCCGTTGAATTAAGGGTTGAATCATGTAGCGCACTTGCTGGAGCGGAAATCCGTAGCCGCGCCGTAGAGCGCAGATTGAAATTCTGACACACCTGCTTGCTCATTGCCGAACAGGCGATGAGCACAGAAGATGAAGTCCCTGTAGAGCTCTTTTGATTGATACTTTCCCTACCGCCTTTGTCAGAAAGTCTGCCAGCATATTGTGAGATTGGACGTATTCTAGGATTATCGACTTGATCTTGATTTCTCTTCTGATGAAATGATGTCTTAAAGACATGTGTTTCGTCTTGTAATTCGAGTGATTTGATGCATCATTTGCCAATGCTATTGCACCTTGATTATCATCAAAAATCTTCGTCGGTCCAGGTAGTTTGATGTTAAAAACCTTCTTCAGTAACGTCTTAATCCACATGATCTCCTTTGTTATATCGCCTATTGATTTGTATTCGGCTTCGGTAGATGATAGTGAAAGAGTGGGCTGCTTCTTTGACTTCCAAGATATGACATTTCCGTTGTATAAGACCAGGTTGCCTGATACTGACCGACGAGATTCTGGACACGATGCCCAGTCCGCATCCGCGTACCCAATCAACAAGTGCTCATCCGGCCCAGATTTATTGAACCGCAGACCGATGTCTTTTGTCCCCTTCAGATATCTGAAGACCTGAATGCCGGCGTCCCAGTGAGAAGTGCCTGGTTGATTCATATATTGAGACAGCGAGCTTACGGCGAATGTGATATCTGGCCGTGTTGTAACGCTGAGATAGTTCAAGGCACCGACTGGTGACCTGTAATTCTTCCCAGATTCGAGAAACGCTTGTCTTTCTGCCTTTGATGCTTTCACCAGATGTCCACCTGGTTTCATGGGTGTTGATGCTGGATATAGATGTTGTATGTCAAATCGTTCCAGTTGAGCTTCAATATAGTGGCGTTGAGTGAGTGTAACAGATCCAGCTTTTTGTGTCACATTCATTCCTAGGAGTAGGCTTGATTCTCCCAAGTCCTTGATTTGAAACTGTGAGCGCACTTCGTTTTTGAAAACCTCTGGGTCTTTGCTGAAGATTGCTAGGTCGTCTACGTGTAGGTACAGGAACGTTCCTTTCCTCCAGAATACACATGGCTCAGCGTCACACCTTCGAAAGCCTATCTTGAACAACCATTCCGTAAGAGTTCGATGCCATGCATGGGGTGCCTGCTTGAGTCCGTACATCGCCTTTTTTAGCTTTAGAACATGGTTTGGCGGCACAGTAACACCCGGTGGTGGATTGAGATGTATTTCTTCTTCCAGTGGTGCATTCAAGAAGGCACTCTTGATGTCGATTTGATGAAACAGAAGATCGTGTTGTAACGCGTGGATGATAAGCATTCTAAGTGACACCATTTTCCCCGTGGGAGCATACGTCACAAAGTAATCCTTCCCTTCTATCTGCTGGAAACCCTGTGCGCAGAGCCTGGCTTTGTATTCAATGGGAATATTCAATTGATCCTTCTTGATCTTGAACACCCATGTACAGTTAATGCACTTCGCTCCATCAGGTTTTTGAACTATTGCCCAGACGTCATGGTCCTCCATGTTAGTTATTTCCTTCTCAACGGCCTTCTTCCAGAACGTCGAGCCCGCCAAATTAATGGCTTGGATGTATGATGTCGGTGTGTCGTGTTCCGCGTCCTCGGCTAGATAAACCAAGATGTTGTTTCCTCTTCTGTCCACTGACAAAACATTGTCCGTGGATATTGCGCTGCTTATGTCTTTTGGCGCACGACTTGCAGTTGGCGGTGATTCCCTGAGGTTTTGTCTTTGAGTTAGGGTGGTTGGAGCTTGTGTTGCGCTTGGCATTGACGAGTCGTTGATGAGCTCGGATGTGTCAGCGTTGTTCATCACAGTGTTTGGAGTAAGTGTTGGTCCCTCCCAGTCATCGAGAAGATCCATTTCAGTGGTGGGGGCTTGGCCAAGGAGTCCAGGAAAGACGTTCTCGTCGAACTTGACATTGCGAGTACAAAATATCTTCCTCGCAGCTAGCTTGTATACGCGGTATGAGGAGAAATCATTCTCATAACCAAGTAGTATACCCCGTTCTGCGGTAGGAGCCAACTTGAATGTTCTTCTCTCCTGCGGGATGAGTGAGTATGTCGAGCATCCAAATGGCCGAAGTACATCCAGGTTGACCGTCCTTCCAGTCCAAAGTTGGTACGGTATGGCAAACTTCCTGGTTGAAGATGGACTGATATTGGATAGCTGCGTAGCAGTGTTGACCGCCTCCGCCCAGAACGTTTTGGGCAACTGTGACTGGACTAGCAAGCAGCGAGCTTTGGTCAGGATGGTTTGATTCGTTCGTTCAGCCATGCCGTTGTTTTGCGGATTGTAGGCTGGAGATTTGTGATGTATTATTCCCTCCTGCGTGCAGAAACAATCGAATTTGTCATTCACAAACTCACCCCCTCCATCTGAAATCAGCGACCGAAGCTTCTTTCCTGTTTGAGTTTCGGCTTGAGCTCGAAAAGCTATGAATTGCTCGAAAGCTTCGCTTTTGGCCTTCAGAAATCTCACTGATTTGTAACCGCTGAATTGATCTACCATTGTAAGAAAGTAGACATATCCAGATAAAGACTTCGTCTGAAAAGGTCCTACCAGGTCCATGTGAATGGCTTCCAGTACGGCCCCAACTTCCTTGAATTTGCTTTTAAACGGAAGCGCCTTAAGCTTGCATACTTTACAGATTTCGCACATCTCATCTTTGAAACTGGGTACAAGGATCTTCTGATACCTTGGATTTGGGTGCCCCAGGCGCGCATGCCAGTCTGGAGTGACTGGGCTGGAGAGATAACAGGAGGAACCAGACTTGATTTCAGAGAAATGAGATGAAGGAACTTCTAACAGGTTGTTTTTGACTGATCCTTGTAATTTAAAATAACCATCTATTATAACCTCCACCGCATCGTTTTCGAGTTTGTTGAGTGAAAGGTTGTCTTTGAACAATCGGGGAACTGAAATGAGACATCGATTAAGGGCAGGGAACGAGTAGAACGTTGTCCAGGACTAACTGTTTTCCATCTTGATTGACCAAAATGGCGGACCCTATCGCGGTAGCATTCAGGTGATTTTTGTGACCACCGGTTGATATTTTGATGCTGGTTTCGGACATAGGCATGAAGATTGTTGGATCATTAACCATGTGGTGAGTCGCAACCGGTGTCCATCACAATCGGTCGGTTTGGAGCTTCCACCAAAAGCATCGATACTTCCGAGTCGCTTCCTTCATTAACTTCGACCAATTGCGCAGCCGGACTGGCATTAGAAGTCGCTGCCCCCCATGATGGCGGTTGTAGTTCTGGGTGTAGTTGCCAGCAGTGCGCCGCGTCATGTGATGTGACAGCAGGATTATGCTTGCCGGGTTCACAGCGAGTCTTTGCTTGTCGACGGGTTTTTCCTTTTCCACTTTTCGATGATTTGTGCATAAGAGCAGCAGCTGCACCTTCTTCCGTTGGTTTGTTGACTGTCTTGAGCGAATGTTTCACTTTTCTGGAGTCGTCGAGATGTACCATTTCTTGTAATTTTAAGAGTACAGCTGTCGGATTTTCACAAATAACCTCGTTCATGATTATGTTGTCAACGATGTTGTAGAGGTCCTCGGATAGCTTGGACAGAATTGAGAAGCTAAGAATATTGTTGGGTACTCCGAGGCTTAACATCCTGATTTCATTGAGCATCTTTTGCATATCTGAGATGAAATCAACAAGAACTCCACGTTATTCGTATCGCATGAATCAAAGCCAGATTCTTCCTTTGTTGTTAATAGAGGCTGAGGCGAATCGAGCTCTAATACTGCACCAGATAGCGTGTGGAGACTCAGAGATGTCTGGAGTAACTACGACCTCGAATACGGATTCGCTTATGTGACTCATAAGTATGTGGACAACTTCGGCTTGCTTCGTAGCTACAGCAGCTTCAGCTGCTCCTGCAAGCTCTACAGGTGGGTCGGTAGCATATTTGAGAAGCTTAGCATGTCAAAGATACGCCGTCATTCGTATAGACCATTGTATGAAATTGGTCTCTGTCAGATGAGGAATGTTGGTCTTTGAATGCGAGTCGTTGTCCGCCATCGAGATCCTCTAATTGTTTCGGTGCTGTTCGAGACTGTAAATCTAAAAGAGAAAGAGGCGAAACTAGAGGATTTTTATTGTTAGATCTATGATCAAGAAAAAGAAACAAACAAACAAACAACAACTAATAGAAATGATGAAATGATGTACCTAGAGGATCTGGATGGTTGAGCTTTATAAGAAGAGTCACAAGTAACAAAACAAACAAACAAACAAAACAAGAGAAGAGACTGAAAGAACAATGTCAGTGTGTGAGACAATGGAAGGAAAAAAAAAAGAAAGAGAAAGAGAAAGAAGAACTGTGGATGGGAGATTACCACTACTCTTTACTCTAACAGCTGTTGATCCCGTGACAGCGACGACGTTGGTTGAGATGTTTAACTGGTCTATCGCTAGTGTGTCGGAGTTTATTGGTTCCAGGCGGGATGAGGAAACTTGAGCAGTTTGAGTGTTCCGTTGAATTAAGGGTTGAATCATGTAGCGCACTTGCTGGAGCGGAAATCCGTAGCCGCGCCGTAGAGCGCAGATTGAAATTCTGACAGGAGGGACAAACTTGGCGGGAGGGAGGGTGAACTTGGAGGAGGACGCTCCGCCCGACTCAGTCGTAGGAAGATAAGTGTCAGAACCACTCATCCTCGAACAATGATAAACGATATATAAAAAATAAAGAAAAAGACAAATGTCTTGAACTGTCCGCAGGTTGAAAACAGAAAGAATTTCCCGGCCAGACCCCCAATATGTGAAAATAAAGACGACCTCGGTAACAGAAATGGTAGGTTGCCCTTCTTCCTGGTTGGTTCCAGTGGTTCTTTGATTTCCTCTGCAGGATAAACACTGTCAGCGGATAGTCAACTGGTTTCCCTGCAACACCTTATACTCAGCAAGGGGACCGTTCCTCTTGCGTTCGTTGTCCTGATGATGCCCTACACAGTTCCGCTTGTCCGCACACGCTGAATAATCGCTGAGAGAACTCTAAACAATGAGGTTTTCTTATATACACTGTAGTTGATAGCTATCTACTAAGATGATAAGATAAGATAAGACCCGCAGCCCTCGTACAACCCTCTATTTATACAACAGTCCCCCCGATCATGTCCCGCATTCCCCGGTACTGTCCCTGGAGCCCTACTTGCCTGTCTCCTTGATCCCGCATCACACCGCAGCCTGTCCCCAACTACTATACCCCGTTGACCCCCGCAGCCGTCTGTCGCTCCCCTGCGCACGACTCCGCTTCTTCTGCCCCCGCTCCGCTTGCGCCCTGGTGCCCCAAACCCCGTGGTTCTGCCCGGTCCATTACGTCGCGCATACTGAAGCGGCCTTCGTCCGCTCGACTGATTGCCCGCGCCAACTATAGAATGTCACATGCTGCGCCCTGTGCTTTTCCCCGCGGAATGTCCGATGACATTTGGTAGGTACCCCCTTACCTCAGCCTCAGTCTGCCACTGAGCCCGCGGCTGCGGGCTCAGCTTCAGTGCTGCACCTCTGGTATATAAGTTCTCCCACAACGCACACCATCCCCCCCAAAAGTGGCCCATCTCAAACACATCTCTTCCTATTTCTATTTTTTTTTCACCGTAGATATAGTAACACTTGCTGACATACTCTCCCATTCAAATGCAAACAGATTCCGCACAATTCACCAAATCAGCAGCAAAAGATGTCTCACACCGGTCATTACAACTCCTCAAGCAATCAGCCTCCACGCCCATACAGATTCTATGAGGTCAACCCCAACCATAACCCTCCCGCCCCACTTGGCAACTTGTATCAAAATCAAATCTCTGCGTATGGAAATTCACACGTGCTTGGCCAACCTGCAGCTCAACTCAACCAATCAGGCCAGCTAGCAACTAACTATGGCTACCCAAGCAACCAATATGGCCAAGCCCCCCAGCCCCTTACTGTCCCCCCAGCCCACCCAGCCAGCTACAGCTTCACAGACACCAACTACAGAGTGGCAATCCAGCCAAACCCTGTCCCCCCAGCTCACCCAGTAACCCAGCCTGTGTTCCGCCCATATGAGGTACAATTGCCTCAATTCACCCACTATCACCATCAACCTCCAGCCTCTAGCTATCCGCTTGATCCAGCCCAACCATCCTATCTGGCTCAGCCAGCCCTCTACGCACCACCCCATATAACTCAAGCCC
Source organism: Puccinia hordei (assembly GCA_007896445.1). Taxonomy (NCBI): domain Eukaryota; kingdom Fungi; phylum Basidiomycota; class Pucciniomycetes; order Pucciniales; family Pucciniaceae; genus Puccinia; species Puccinia hordei. Next base: position 961,762 of record RDRW01000047.1, read on the forward strand.
CACCATCCCATCCGTTTCCGCAACCCCATCAAGCACCACAAATCTCAACCTACTGGCAGCCGGGACCCCAACCATTGTCCCACCCGGCCAACCCATTCACTCTTGGACCCACTCACTTCCAAGGCCTGCCAACCTCTCACAATTTCCCCGTTGGCCAACCATCAGTGCCGGCTCCGCCGCAGACAAATCAAGTCCCTTCCATACATGTCATGCAAGATATGCAGCCATCTCTGGGGGAAATAACCTCCTCTGCGCCATTTAGCCCTCAAATTTGGCAACCTGCACAACCAAGTCCTCAACAGTTTCCCCCAGCAACTTTCAGCCCTCAATTCCCTCAAACTGTGGCTGAAGGTGAGTCTTCAAATACTTCTCCACTTTGTTTTCATCTTACCAAGAACTAATGTTTACCTACTCAATCTCCCAGTAAAATACCCAAGGGTTACGGCTACATCTCCCAGCGGGTATCAACCTGCACCACCCAGCTCTCAACTGTTTCCCCAAGCAACTTTCAGCCCTCAAGTCCCTCAACCTGTGGCTGAAGGTGAGTCTTCAAATGTTTCTCCACTTTGTTTTCATCTTACCAAGACCTAATGTTTACCTACACAATCTTCCCGTAAAATACCCGCTCAATCCTTTAGGACATTCACCGCTGGCCACCGCAATGTTACCCGCCACCAATCAACCGCATAAACTGTTGATGAAATCTGAAGATGTACAATCTTATGATTATTCAGTTGGCAGTAAGTTCTTCTAGTTTCTTAATTTGCCCACTTGAGGCAGACTGGCTGAACTGCTTGTGTTTCCAGATGCAATGGATGCACCACCCAAATTCCTTTTCACATGTGTCACTGATCTCAAACACTTTGTCACCACATGGGCCCACGAGCATGGTTACGCTCTGAAAGTTTGTGCTTCCAAGCGGGACAAGACCATCTACTTTGCATGCACAGTTGCCGGGGAAGACCAAACCTCAGTTGATGCTATCCGGTTTCAAGAATCTAGGAATAAGCAACTGGGGTGCTGCTTCAAAATATCCGGCCACAAACCGACTTCAGTAAAACTCAAGGATGCACCATGGGAACTCCGATGCCAAAAGACGATTGAGCACAATCATGGTCCAATCAATCTGGAACATGTGGTCATCCACAAGAAGCTCTCTGTTGAAGGCCAAACCAAGGTTGCTTGCTTATCGTCTCTTGGAATGCAACCCCAGGCAATTGCTAGACTCCTTACTAGCAGTGAGGGAAGGTTTGTAACCAACAGGACGATATACAACACAAAGGAGGCACTGAGGGCAGAGAAGAGGGCTGGCAACACCCCAATTGAGTACCTCCTACATTGCCTCAACGAATCCAATTGGACACACGTGGACGTTTACGACACGGACGGCAAGCTCCTTGACTTGTGGTTTGCGCACCCAGGATTGTTGCTTCTTGCTTGCAGGTTCCACCATGTGGTCAACATTGACTGCACTTACAAGACAAACCTGAACAACTACCCCCTGCTGCATGTGGTTGGCCAAACTGCAACCAATCACAGTTTTTCGATTGGTTTTTGTTTGATGTGAAACGAGAAGAATGAGGCCTACTCATGGGCTCTTGATAAGTTGAAGTGGGTGGTATATTTGACTAATCACCTATTCTCATAAGAAACTGACTGTACTCTGGTGCCTGTGTGATACCCATAGATCTATATGGGACGCTGACCACGCGCCAAAGGTCTTTGTGACAGACAGGGAATCGGCACTGCGTAATGCTATCTCAAAGCACTTTCCGAATGCAACCGCGAACTTGTGCATGTGGCACATTGATTGGAACATTGTGAAAAACTGCAAGCAAGTGTTTGCTGGCGATGGCGAAGAATGGGCCAAATTCATGAGGCTCTGGCATGAGGTCGCACATGCCCCCAATGAGGACACCTGCAACTCAAAGTGGGCTCAACTGACACGGTACCTAGTCACTTGAACTAACGTCTACGAATACCTATACAAGAACGTCTGGAGCGAGCAACAGAAGTTCATGAATGCGTGGGCCGGAATGACACCCCATCTAGGAAATCTGACTTTGTCACAATGTGAATCGGCCCACAGCTGGCTGAAAACCTATGTCATGTCCGTTAGGTGCAACTTTGCAACACTGTTCATTACAATTGCTGCAGCAGTGGACTGACAGCTTGACACAGCCCACACCAACCTGGCACACAAGTTACAGAAGGGATTAACCGGTCTACCAAATTCTGTCAAGTCCCTCAGCTGCAAAATCTCCTGTCATGCGCTCAAGTTGGCCTTGTCTCAGTACAACAAGTTCATCAAGATGAAGAAATCCAAGCCTGGGGATCCCAGCCTTCAATGCAAAGGTAATTTCCAGGCCAGCTTGGGCATTCTGTGTTTGCACACTATTGAATGTTTGGTCCAGGGGAAGGGAGATGTGGAGCCTTCTGATTTCCATGTCCAGTGGCATCTGGCCTATAACCCTGATGGTCCAGTGAGTCCTCCTGATGTATGGCTTGTTCATTTCCCTCCTAGCTAATCTTCATCTATGTTCATTGCAGGCACTTGATCAACCAGTGTACGACTTTGACGGGCGTTGATAGACGCACGACAAGCGCGCACGCCAACGCCAGCCCGCACGCCATTTTTTTTTGGCGTGCGGGGCCTACATGCCCTTTTTTTTTGGCGTGTAGGGTCTACACGCCAAAAAAAAAGGGCGTGTGAGACCCACACGCCAAAAATGGCGTGCGGTTCCCACACGCCTTTTTTTTTGGCGTGTGGGCCCCGCACGCCAAAGAAAATTGGCGTGTAGGCCCCGCACGCCAATTGTTTGGCGTGCGGGTCTCACACGCTCACGTAATCGAATGGCCGCTGCCATTCGATTACGTGAGCGGGGGGTGTGTATCCCCATACACATAGTACATGTATGTATTATGTGTATGGGATATACACACCCCCCGCTCACGTAATCGAATGGCAGGGGCCATTCGATTACGTGAGCGAGCCCGAGTCTGTTTGTTTCCGGACTGGGGCTCGCTTATGGTCCTGGTTTTTTCAACCAGAACCACAACAAACCCCGCCCACCGCTCTCCGACTCGATCAACCAAAGCGGTGAGTCTGAAAATCCGAAAAAAAAAAAAAAAAAAAAAAAAAAAAAAAAAAAAAAAAAAAAAAAAAAAAAAAAAAAAAAAAAAAAAAAAAAAAAAAAAAAAAAAAAAAAAAAAAAAAAAAATTCAAAAAAAAAAAAAATCAAAAAAAAAGTCAGAAAAAGAAAAAAAATCAAAAAAAAAATCAAAAAAAAACAAAAAAAAAACAAAAAATGAGAAATAAAAAATGAGGAAAAAAACCCCCAAAAAACCAAAAAAAATGGGTTTTTTTGGGGTTTAATTATGTGGAAAAGCCCACAGGCCCAGGGCTCCAAGACCCAACTGGCCCAAAGACAGGGCCCAATGGCCGTAAGAAGGGGCCCGCCTCTGCCCATCACCTCCCATGGGCCCACAGGCCCACTTTGATGCTCCAAAGGGGCAATAAAACATTCAAAGGGGCCATTCAAACCCCCCAGGCAGCTCAAAGGGCCCCGTATAAGCCCCAGACGCACTCCATCCCCCCCAAAAGTGGCCCATCCCAAACACATCTCTTCCTATTTCTATTTTTTTTTCACCGTAAATATAGTAACACGTGCTGACATACTCTCCCATTCAAATGCTAACAGATTCCGCACAAATCACCAAATCAGCAGCAAAAGATGTCTCACACCGGTGATTACAACTCTGCAAGCAATCAGCCTCCACGCCCGTACGGATTCTATGAGGTCAACCCCAACCATCACCCTGGCGCCCCACTTGGCAACATGTATCAAAATCAAACCTCTGCGTATGGAAATCCACACGTGCTTGGCCAACCTGCAGCTCCAATCAATCAATCAGGCCACCTAGCAACTAACTATGGCTACCCAAGCAACCAATATGGCCAAGCCCCCCAGCCCCTTACTGTCCCCTCAGCCCACCCAGCCACCTACAGCTTCAATGACAACAACTACAGACTGGCAATCCAGCCAAACCCTGGGCCCCCAGCCCACCCAGTAGCGCAGCCTGTGTTCCGCCCATATGAGGTACAATTGCCTCAATTCACCCACTATCACAATCGACCTCCAGCCTCTACCTATCAGCTTGATCCAGCCCAACCATCCTATCTGGCTCAGCCAGCCCTCTACGCACCACCTCATATAACTCAAGCCCCACCATCCCATCCGTTTCCGCAATCCCATCAAGCACCACAAATCTCAAACTACTGGCAGCCGGGACCCCAACCATTGTCCCACCCGGCCAACCCATTCACTCTTGGACCCACTCACTTCCAAGGCCTGCCAACCTCACACAATTTCCCCGTTGGCCAACCATCAGTGCCCGCTCCGCCGCAGACAAATCAAGTCCCTTCCATACCCGTCATGCAAGATATGCAGCCATCTCTGGGGGAAATAACCTCCTCTGCGCCATTTAGCCCTCAAATTTGGCCACCTGCACAACCAAGTCCTCAACAGTTTCCCCCAGCAACGTTCAGCCCTCAAGTCCTTCAAACTGTGGCTGAAGGTGAGTTTTCAAATACTTCTCCACTTTGTTTTCATATTACCAAGAACTAATGTTTACCTACTCAATTCCCCAGTCAAATACCCAAGGATCACGGCTACATCTCCTGGCGGGTATCAACCTGCACCACCCAGCCCTCAACTGTTTCCCCAAGCAAATTTCAGCACTCAAGTCCCTCAAACTGTGGCTGAAGGTGAGTCTTCAAATACTTCTCCACTTTGTTTTCATCTTACCAAGAACTAATGTTTACCTGCACAATCTCCCAGTAAAATACCCAAGCGTCACGCCTACATCTCCCGGCAGGTATCACCCTGCACCACCCAGCCCTCAACCGTTTCCCCCCTGCAACTTTCAGCCCTCAAGTCCCTCAAACTGTGGCTGAAGGTGAGTCTTCAAATATTTCTCCACCTTGTTTTCATCTTACCAAGACCTAATGTTTACCTAGTCAATCTTCCAGTATACCCGCTCAATCCTTTAGGACGTTCACCGCTGGCCCCCGCAATGTTACCCGCTGCCAATCAACCGCATAAAGTGTTGATGAAATCTGAAGATGTACAATCTTATGATTATTCAGTTGGCAGTAAGTTCTTCTAGTTTCTTAATTCGCCCACTTGAGGCAGACTGGCTGAACTGCTTGTGTTTCCAGATGCAATGGATGCACCACCCGAATTCCTTTTCACATGTGTCACTGATCTCAAACACTTTGTCACCACATGGGCCCACGAGCATGGTTACGCTCTGAAAGTTTGTGCTTCCAAGAGGGACAAGAACATCTACTTTGCATGCACAGTTGCCGGGGAAGACAAAACCTCAGTTGATGCTATCCGGTTTCGAGAGTCTAGGAATAAGCGACTGGGGTGCTGCTTCAAAATATCCGGCCACAAACCAACTTCAGTAAAACTCAAGGATGCACCATGGGAACTCCGGTGCCGAAAGACGATTGAGCACAATCATGGTCCAATCGATCTGGAACATGTAGTCATCCACAAGAAGCTCTCTGTCGAAGGCCAAACTGAGGTTGCTCGCTTATCGTCTCTAGGAATGCAACCCCAGGCAATCGCTAGACTCCTTACTAGCAGTGAGGGAAGGTTTGTAACCAACCGGACGATATACAACACAAAGCAGGCACTGAGGGCGGAGAAGAGGGCTGGCAACACCCCAATCGAGTACCTCCTACGTTGCCTCAACGAATCCAATTGGACACACGAGGACGTTTACGATACGGACGGCAAGCTCCTTTACTTGTGGTTTGCGCACCCAGGATCGTTGCTTCTTGCTCGCAGGTTCCACCATGTGGTCAACATTGACTGCACTTACAAGACGAACCTGAACAACTACCCCCTGCTGCATGTGGTTGGCCAAACTGCAACCAATCACAGTTTTTTGATTGGTTTTTGTTTGATGCGCAACGAGAAGAATGAGGCCTACTCATGGGCTCTTGATAAGTTGAAGTGGGTGGTATATTTGACTAATCACCTATTCTCATCATAAACTGACTGTACTCCGGTGCCCGTGTGATACCCATAGATCTATATGGGACGCTGACCACGCGCCAAAGGTCTTTGTGACAGACAGGGAATCGGCACTGCGTAATGCTATCTCAAAGCACTTTCCGAATGCAACCGCGAACTTGTGCATGTGGCACATCGATCGGAACATTGTGACAAACTGCAAGCAAGCCTTTGCTGGCGATGGCGAAGAATGGGCCAAATTCATGAGGCTCTGGCATGAGGTCGCACATGCCCCCAATGAGGACACCTGCAACTCAAAGTGGGCTCAACTGACACGGGACCTAGTCACTCGAACTAACGTCTACGAATACCTGTACAAGAACGTCTGGAGCGAGCGACAGAAGTTCATGAATGCGTGGGCCGGAATGACACCCCATCTAGGAAATCTGACTTCGTCACGATGTGAATCTGCCCACAGCTGGCTGAAAACCTATGTGGCGTCGGCTAGGTGCGACTTTGCAACACTTTTCATTACAATTGCTGCAGCAGTGGACCGACAACTTGACACAGCCCACACGAACCTGGCACACGAGTTACAGAAGGGATTAACCGGACTACCAAATGCCTTCAAGTCCCTCAGCTGCAAAATCTCCTGTCATGCGCTCAAGTTGGCCTTGTCTCAGTACAACAAGTTCATCAAGATGAAGAAAACCAAGCCTGGGGATCCCAGCCTTCAATGCAAAGGTAATTTCCAGGCTGGCTTGGGCATTCCGTGTTTGCACACTATTGAATGTTTGGTCCAGGGGAAGGGAGATGTGGAGCCTTCTGATTTCCATGTCCAGTGGCATCTGGCCTATAACCCTGATGGTCCAGTGAGTCCTCCTGATGTATGACTTGTTCATGTCCCTCCTAGCTAATCTTCATCTATGTTCATTGCAGGCTCTTGATGAACCACTGTACAACTTTGACAACGATTTTGAGGATTTCAAGCAGGAGATCTTGGCGTCCCACCACCCCTCGGCGTTAGAAGCAACAATGAAAAAATTACGAAGGGTCCATGCAAACACACACGTGGTCCCGCTTGCAGAGCCTGATCCTATCCGAGTGAAACACAAACTGGAAAGGCCGTGGAAGAAGAGAAAGGGTAGTGGGCGAGTTCAAAAGCGCGATGACACCCATGCAGAAATTGTGGAAGCGCAAATCCAAAAGGCGCAGGCAAGGAAAGCAAGACAGAAGGCCGGTGTATCAAAAGGAAAAGGGTGTAAGAGACAGTCCAAGCGCGCGCAGGCTCCATTGGACACCTCAGCTTCTTCCTCTGGGGACCTGGATGAGCTACCCAGTGTGGAGACACTCATGCGTAAGCAACTTTATTGCATGTCTTTTTAAGAGGCTGATAACTGATGGACTTACTAAGCAGTCAAGAGAACTCACCCCCCACGAATTGGCAGCCTCACTATTGGGAAACGGAATCGGGGGTCTTCCAGTTCAGGAACATCACGGCGCAAGGAAACGTGGCAGCCCAAGTATGGTAGTAAGGATGGTGTAACAGATGAAGATTCTGATTCTGCAGATGCAGTTTCAGATGAAGATTCTGATGCCCCAGATGGGGAATCAGATGAAGAATCTGATGCCCCACATGGGGCATCAGAAGAAGAATCTGATGCCACAGATGGGGAATCAGTTGCAGAATCTGACGCACAAGGTGGGCAATCAGATGAAGAAACTGATCCCCCAGTGGATTCCTCCTCATCTATTGAGATGCAGGATGAGGAAAAGCTGCTGTCACCTCCAGAAGCCTCAAGAAAAGCCTCAAGCTCTCATGATCAGTTGCTGGGTGAGGCCAGGCTACATTCACCCCCGACAGCCAAGGTAAGTACTATAACTTTGACATTAGATTATCAGGGTCTGATTCCATTGTATGTTTCATAGGACCGGCATGTAGGTGCTGAGGTTGCACCCAAGGCTGGCCAAACAAGACAGGGGAATACCAACCCTGATGTTGCAGTGAGTGACTCAAGCTTGACACGGACAAGGAGGAATGCACTGACTGTAACTGATAACCAACTTCTCATCATTCTTGTCAGGCGGAGCTTCCACCATGGATCTTAAAATACCTGCATTCCACTTATAACCCTGCAGGTGATGGGAACTGTGGTTATGCATGTGTGGCACATGCATTGGCAGCAGATAGACCAGAGGGTCCCTACGCTAAGGCCAATGGGTGGTACCAAGTGCGAAAGGATGTGTTAGAAGAGATGGAAAAGAACAAGGCACATTGGACAAGATACCTTGGGGGGCCTTCAGAATTCGACCGCGCTTACGGACGTGTTCAGGTGACTGACCCACGTGGATCAGTCCCCATGAACAAATGGATGAGCAAGTTGGATGTGGGACCGATTCTGGCCAATGCGTATAACCGGCCATTTGTCTTCCTCAGCAGAACGGGCGGGAGCACCACATATATTCCCGCCACTGTTCCCCCAGACCCTAAACCGCTGCCAGCCCTCTTCTTATCATTTTTCAATGATAATCATTGGATACGTGTGATAGTCAAGCGGACCCCCACGATTCCCTTTCCTCTCCCTAAAGTCTCCCGGTTATTTCACAAGAGCCCAGCAGCTGCTTGGCTAGACTGTGTTTCCCCTTCCACTACTCTTCACTCTTTGTTACCTAAATGATTAAAGGTACCAAGTTACTGCAAGTAACACTAATTATTATTATCCTTATTAATGTTTACCATTCTTATTATTCTTTAATATTATTCCTTCAAGATCTCTAGTGAATATTTGCGCAGCTGCGGCTGCGCAGTGCACCCGGTTTTCCGCATTTACACCCGGTTTTTTTTAATTTTTAATTTTTAAGCAAATAGGATGTGGAGGGCGGCAGTTGATGCGCGTGACCTCCCCAATCATCCTCATTAAATATGATATTTAAAACAAATAAAATAAACAATTAAAACAAGGAAAATAAACAAAACAAAATAAAAATATGGAGGGCAGCATTTTAAATAAGTAAAACCAGTAAAAATTATTTATTTATCAAAATTTTAAATTTATTTATTATACTTAAAGGGGTGTAGAACTTTGTGGTAATTTTTAATTTGCAAAAAAACTGTGTCTTCTACTTGTTTTGGCCAATCCACCCGGTTTTTTTTTTAATTTAATTTTTTGCGGGCGGATTTCCATTATTTTTCAAAGTTTTAAATTTATTTCTCATACTTACAGGGGTTTAGACTTTCATGGTAATTCCTATTTTGCTCAAAAACCATGGTTTTTTTTTTTTGGCCAATCCCGCCGGTTTTTTCATAAAAAATCCTGACAGCTTAATTTCCAGGATTTCTCAACATTTTCACATTTTTTAAACTTTTTCTAAGCACTTTAAGGGGTGTAGAATTTAATGTGAATAACAGTTTTTTTTTTTAAATCACTGGTTGGATTTTGATGATTTTTGGACTCAATTTATTTCCAAACACCTTCACATCTGTCTTTCAAGATATTCAGGGAGTTTTTAAATGGATTCATACACTTTAGAGGGTGAAGAATTCATTGGAAACAAATACTGATTATAAAATTGACTTCTTATCAGATTTCATGACAAAGAAATGGAAATACAATTATACACAGAGGTATGGTACATTGCATGATGCTTTGGAGTGTTACATGTTGTTTATTAAATAACCAACAACTGGGTGTAAATGCGGAAACTTGGTGTAAATGCGGAAAAACTGGGTTTTTTTTATTAATGCCCTAGAATAAATGAAATGAATAAAATAAATAAATAAAATACAAAGCAAGAGACATAATTGCAAGTTAATAATTTATTAGCACACAAATAATACGTATAAGAAAGAGAAATGTTATCAACACTACTGATAACAGCTAGAAAATGCTTACAAATGGTGAATATACGCCTGAATTACATTCCTGAACTGATATGTAATGGGCAAAAAAAAATAGAAGACATTGTTTTTTTGGGAAATAAAAATTACCATAAATTTCTACACCCCTGGAAGTATATTAAACATTTTTCAAATGTTGAAAAAAAATCAAAATCCGCCCGCAAAAAAAAAATCAAAAAAAGGGTTTAAAAGCGGAAAACCGGGTGTGCTGCGCAGCAAATTTGAGGTTGCCGCTGCGTAAAACTGTGTGTAAACGCGGAAAAACCGGGTTTGTTCCTTAATGCCCTATAATAATGATGATACCACTAAGGAATCCCAATAGCCCAATTCTGGATAATCTATAGTTTAATGCTGATATATCATCAAGAATTGGCCACAACCTACCTTCAATAAGGTAGAAACCACAAACCCACATGAGTACTCCTTGGATGCCTATTAATAATACTCTGTTTGGGTTATATTTCAAAAAACACTTAAGTCTGATGTTTCATTCAAGTGGATGAGCAAGACAGTGGTGGAAATTACAACTCAAGGACATGTGAATGAGAAATAAAAGGGAAACCAAAGAAAAAAACAACCCCCGGTACATATATCAGAAGTGGTAGTTGGCTACAGCTATTTCTATATCTTGGGAAAACAAAATTTGGAGGTTTTGAATAGAAAAACATTTGTGAAACTCTTCATGGGTTTTTTTTCCAATCAACCATTGGCAAACCATCATGACCAATCTGGTTAAATCCCATGGAGCACAAAAAGTTGAGAAAGTATAATCGGAGGTTATCCAAAGTCCCGTGAGGCATCACTGAAGTATTACCACTATCAACCTTATGTTTCAGAACATTGGCGCCAAATTCCAATAAGGCCGAAGCATTTGAAGCAGTCGGACGTTCGGACCCGTATTTGTTAGTGACAAAGGCGGTTGTTGGACCAAAAACCAGGAGACCAGCAAGCATCCGCATTTGCTCCCGCGTATTTGATGTTGACCACTCATCAAGCTTTTTATACTTTGGTCTTGTTGGTGCCTGGAGCCCGCAGATGTAACACAAGGCTGACATAGCCCCCGTGAAGTATAGACCAAGGACCTTGAGACCGGAGGTGTTTGGTTGGGGGCTTGATCCATCCTTTGCGTGACTTCCAAGGTTTTCATAAGTTCGTTGGAATGCAAGATGGGCAGTATGCACCAAGGATTCGTCCAGGGGGAGAGGCTGCCATTCACTGCCCTGTTGCTCCATGTGTCGAAGGGCCCAGCAGTCTTGCAAAGCACTTTTAAGCCGGAGATAAGCGTGGTCACTTGGAGAGAAGTATGAGGCCAGATTCGCCGCAAGTGTGTGGGTCTGGACACGTTTGGACAGCGGCGCCTTCCGGTTCTCCTGGGAAGCCTCGAGCTGTGCCATGTTGACAACTTCAGGAGTTATCAGAGAGAGAGCACCAGGTTGAGTGGGGTTAAGAATTCTCTCTGCATACCACACAAATATCAGCCTTTGTGATGTATGAACAAGTGAGAAAAAAAGTGAGTATTTACCAGATTTGCATGCCTTCAGAAGTGTATCCACTTCCCTCCAAACAACTCGGCTGAACTCCTGTGGCATCGTTGGATGTGGTGTGACCATTGAGGGGAGGTGTGTGAGGATGAATGCTATGTTTTCAATCATTTTCTCGGCTGAACGGTGTGACCACACAATTCCACCCGCCAAATTTTCATTCAAATCATCTGCCAATGCTTTTGGAAGCATTGGGCCAGGGATAAATAGACCCATAGCTGTGCGCAAAGGAGGGATGTTAATTACAAGATGGGTGTGCATAAGCAATGGGGAGTGACTTACAAGGAGGCGTCAGGACAGGGGGAGGAGGAATTGATTCGCCCGGTGGTCTTTGGGTAGGTGGCTTGACTGTTGATGGCCCAGCAACAGGGGGGTTCCGTGGAATTCTGAGGCCTTGCAGTGATTGCGCAGTGATGAATTCGTGAGAGGTGGGATGAGGGGTGAAGAAATTATACATGGGGCCTGTATTTTTAGAAGAAGAAGCAGAGTTGTCCAGGCGCGCCTTTTTGCTTGTCGGGTCTTCAACCGTAGGATCTTCAATTCGTACCATGTCATAGCGATATCGGGTTTGTTGTGGCACCGGTTCATGGACTGGCTCCTGGTGGAAGGTAGGTTTGGGACGTCCATGAAGGAATTGTTGGAGGACTTGCTGGTCTTCTGCACCATCTTCAGAGTCATCTGTTTCACCCTCTGCGTCAGGGTCTTCAGAGCTGTCCCGGATGGCTGGATTGTTAATTTCTCGTCTCCCGTCCGCATTGGGGGCTTTGGAGGACTTCTGGCCAATGAGTTGTTGGGCCGTTTGTACGCTTTGAAAGAAAGACTGGCCAAAGGTGTTGAGGGTTGTCTTGTGGCCTTCGACATCTGTCCGCATCTCTCCGCTTCGACGTGGGGATCCATCAGCTGGGTTTGTTGTGTTGGGCTGGCCATATTGAACATCCTTGTTTATTTGGTTTGCAAATTGATTGAGGGTGGGGATTGGGTTGGTTGCTGGAGGTAGGTGATCAGGAGTGGGTGCATATAAGTATGCCATTGAGTTGGTTGCAAATTCAGGGCGGGGGTGGGACTGGGGTGGAGCAGGCCTAGTGGCACCTAAGGTGTTTTTAGCCGGGGCCGGGGTTCTGGAGACCTGTTCATTCTCATCGTCTGACTGCTCGTATTCAGCCTTTATTTTAGAGGCCCAATTCTCCACGTTTTCACGTTCATCTGGTTTCAACGCAGGGTGCCGTGCCAGCTCTGTGCATTTTTCCCAGAGATCCAAACCTGTGTAATGGTGGGAGGGTGGGTGGGAATGAGCCAGCTACTTATATTATACACAAAATAAAGGAATGAATCTCACGTCCTAGTTCACAGGTCTGATGTGAAGACATTGTTGATTGTTGAAGTCAAGTTGGTGATTTGTGCGGAATCTGTTAGCATATGAATGGGAGAGTATGTCAGCAAGTGTTACTATCTATGGTAAAAAAAATTTAAAGAAAAAAAAATGGAAGAGATGTGGGGGAATGAATGTGTTTGAGATGGGCCCATTGGGCCACTTTTGGGGGGGATGGAGCACGTCTGGGGCTTATACGGGGCCCTTTGAGCTGCCTGGGGGGTTTGAATGGCCCCTTTGAATGTTTTATTGCCCCTTTGGAGCATCAAAGTGGGCCTGTGGGCCCATGGGAGGTGATGGGCAGAGGCGGGCCCCTTCTTACGGCCATTGGGCCCTGTCTTTGGGCCAGTTGGGTCTTGGAGCCCTGGGCCTGTGGGCTTTTCCACATAATTAAACCCCAAAAAAAACCCATTTTTTTGGTTTTTTGGGGGTTTTTTCCTCATTTTTTATTTCTCATTTTTTGTTTTTTTTTTTTGTTTTTTTGATTTTTTTTTTTTTTGATTTTTTTTTTGATTTTTTTTGATTTTTTTTTTTTTTTTTTTTTTTTTTTTTTTGTTCTTTTTGTTTTTTTTTTTTTTTTTTTTTTTTTTTTTTTTACTCACATTGTTTTTTCTTAATCGGTGAGTGGGGGTGTTGATCGAATTCTTGGTCGTTCTGGTTGAAAACAACCAGACCGACGGTCTGATTCCTGAAAGGAATCAGACTCGGCGGGCTCGCTCACGTAATCGAATGGTCCCTACCATTCGATTACGTGAGCGAGGGGATATCGCATGCGATATCCCCATACACATAATACATGTATGTATTATGTGTATGGGGATATCGCAGGCGATATCCCCCCACACGCCAAATAATTGGCGTGTGGTACCCGCACGCCAATTGTTTGGCGTGCGCTCCCACACGCCAATTGTTTGGCGTGTGGGAGCGCACGCCAAACAATTGGCGTGCGGGTCCCACACGCCAATTTTCTTTGGCGTGCGGGGCCCACACGCCAAAAAAAAAAGGCGTGTGGGAACCGCACGCCATTTTTGGCGTGCGGGGCCTACACACCCTTTTTTTTTGGCGTGTAGACCCTACACGCCAAAAAAAAAGGGCGTGTAGGCCCCGCACGCCAAAAAAAAATGGCGTGCGGGCTGGCGTTGGCGTGCGCGCTTGGCCTGCGTTTATCAACGCCCGACTTTGACAACGATTTCAAGGATTTCAAGCAGGAGATCTTGGCTTCCCACCACCCCTCGTCGTTAGAAGCAACAATGAAAAAATTACGAAGGGTCCATGCAAACACGCATGTGGTTCCGCTTGCAGAGCCTGATCCTATCCGAGTGAAACACATACTGGAAAGGCCGTGGAAGAAGAGAAAGGGTAGTGGGCGAGTTCAAAAGCGCGATGACACCCATGCGGAAATTGTGGAAGCGCAAATCCAAAAGGCGCAGGCAAGGAAAGCAAGACAGAAGGCCGGTGTATCAAAAGGAAAAGGGGTTAAGCAAAAGTCCAAGCGGGTACAGGCTCCATTGGACTGCTCAGCTTCTTCCTCTGGGGACCTGGATGAGCTTCCCAGTGTGTAGACACTCATGCGTAAGCAACTTTATTGCATGTCTTTTTAAGAGGCTGATAACTGATGGAATGATAATGATGGACTTACTAAGCAGTCAAGAGAAATCACCCCCCACAAGTTGGCAGCCTCACTATTGGGAAACGGAATTGGGGGTCTTCCGGTTCAGGAACTTCACGGCGCAAGGAAACGTGGCAGCCCAAGTATGGTAGTATGGATGGTATAACAGATGAAGATTCTGATTCTGCGGATGCAGTTTCAGATGAAGATTCTGATGCCCCAGATGGGGAATCAGATGAAGATTCTGATGCCCCACATGGGGGATTGGAAGAAGAATCTGATGCCACAGATGGGGAATAAGTCAAAGAATCTTAGGCACAAGGTGGGGAATCAGCAAAGAATCTGAGGCACAAGGTGGGGAATCAGATGAAGAATCTGATCCCCCAGTGGATTCCTCCTCATCTATTGAGATGCAGGTTGAGGAAAAGCTGCTGTCACCTCCAGAAGCCTCAAGAAAAGCCTCAAGCTCTGATGATCAGTTGCAGGGTGAGGCCAGGCTACATTCACCCCCCACAGCCAAGGTAAGTACTATAACTTTGACATTAGATTATCAGGGTCTGATTCCATTGTATGTGTCATAGGACTGGCATGTAGATGCTGAGGTTGCACCCAAGTCTGGCCGAACAAGACAGGGAAATACCAACCCTGATGTTGCAGTGAGTGACTCAAGCTTGACACGGACAAGGAGGAATGCACTAACTCTAACTGATAACTGACTTCTCATCATTCTTGTCAGGCGCAGCTTCCACCATGGATCTTAAAATACCTGGATTCCACTTATAACCCTGCAGGTGATGGGAACGGTGGTTATGCATGTGTGGCACATGCATTGGCAGCAGATAGACCAGAGGGTCCCTACGCTAAGGCCAATGGGTGGTACCAAGTGCGAAACAATGTGTTAGAAGAGATGGAAAAGAACAAGGCACATTGGACAAGATACCTTGGGGGGCCTTCAGAATTCAACCGCGCTTACGGACGTGTTCAGGTGACTGACCCATGTGGATCAGCCCCCATGAACAAATGGATGAGCAAGTTGGATGTGGGACCCATTCTGGCCAATGCGTATAACCGGCCATTTGTCTTCCTCAGCAGAACG
Source organism: Puccinia hordei (assembly GCA_007896445.1). NCBI lineage: Eukaryota > Fungi > Basidiomycota > Pucciniomycetes > Pucciniales > Pucciniaceae > Puccinia > Puccinia hordei. The sequence continues at coordinate 977,301 of RDRW01000047.1, forward strand.
GGCGGGAGCACCACATATATTCCCGCCACAGTTCCCCTGGACCCTAAACCGTTGCCAGCCCTCTTCTTATCATTTTTCAATGAAAATCATTGGATACGTGTGATAGTCAAGCGGACCCCCACGATTCCCTTTCCTCTCCCTAAAGTCTCCCGGTTATTTCACAAGAGCCCAGCAGCTGCTTGGCTAGACTGTGTTTCCCCTTCCACTACTCTTCACTCTTTGATACCTAAATGATTAAATGTACCAAGATACTGCAAGTAACACTAATTATTATTATCCTTATTAATATTTACCATTCTTATTATTCTTTAATATTATTCCTTTAAGATCTCTAGTGAATATTATTAGTATTATTAATTCATCATTATGACTTTAAGAAGTGATAACATAGTATTATTAAACTACAATCTTTACAATAAATAATATACTTAATTTAAGTATACTTAAATTAACAATACATTGATTAACTAACACATGAATAATTCAGGGTACTCTATGATAATAAATAATACTTATAAGATGTGACAATAACAAATTACACATACACAATGATAAGTTAATACCGTTAGTAATATTAATAAAAGAGCCTTTAATATAATAAGGGCATTAATAAAAAAACCCAGTTTTTCCGCGTTTACACCCGGTTTTCTGTGCAGCTGCGGCTGCGCAGTGCACCCGGTTTTCCGCATTTACACCCGTGTTTTTTTTAATTGTTAATTTTTAAGCAAATAGCACGTGGAGCGCGGCATTTGATGCGCGTGACCTCCCCAATCATCCTCATTCAATATTTTATTTAAAACGAATAAAATGAACAATTAAAACAAGGAAAATAAACAAAACAAAATTATGGAGGGCGGCATTGTAAATAAGTGAAACAAGTAAAATAAACAAAATTAAATAACATAAAATTAAATAAATATGAATGAATGAAATGAATAAAATAAATTAATTAATTAAAAGCAAGAGACATAATTGCAAGTTAATCATTTATGAATAACGCAACCTCCCCAATCATCCTCATTCAAAATTTTATTTAAAACAAATAAAATAAATAAGTAAAACAAGTAAAATAAACAAAATAAAATAAATAGAATAAATGAAATGAATAAAATAAATAAATAAAATAAAAAGCAAGAGACATAATTGCAAGTTAATAATTTATTGATAAATAATAAATGTAATTAACAACACAGAGACATTAGTACAGACTAAGAATGCGCACACAAATAATAAGTATAAGAAAGAGAAATTGTTATAAACACTACTGATAACAGCTAGAAAATGCTTACAAATGGTGAATATATGCCTGAATTACATTCCTGAACCAATATGTAATGGGCAAAAAAACATAGAAGAAATTGTTTTTTTGGAAAATAAAAAATACCATAAATTTCTACGGGCGTTGATAAACGCACGCCAACAGCACACACCAACGCCAACCCGCAGGCCACTTTTTTTTGGCGTGCGGGGCCTACACGCCAAAAAAAATTGGCGTGTAGGGTCTACACGCCAATATAAATTGGCGTGTGAGACCCACACGCCAAAAATGGCGTGTGGTTCCCACACGCCAATTTTTTTGGCGTGTGGGCCCCGCACGCCAATTTTTTTGGCGTGCGGGTCCCCCCTCGCTCACGTAATTGAATGGGAGGGCCTATTTGATTACGTGAGCGGGCCGGCTGACGAGGTTATACAACCTCGTCAGCCGGGAGGACTTCCCCCCGGCACAAGGCTGTATAACCTCGTCGGCCGGGAGGACTTCCTCCCGGCCGACAAGGTTATACAACCTTGTCAGCCAGGAGGAAGTCCTCCTGGCTGACGAGGCTGTATAGCCTCGTCGGCCGGGAGGACTTCCTCCCGGGCGACGAGGTTATACAACCTCGTCGGCCAGGAGGAAGTCCTCCTGGCTGACGAGGTTGTATAACCTCGTCAGCCGGGAGGACTTCCTCCCGGCTGACAAGGTTATACAACCTCTTCAGCCAGGAGGAAGTCCTCCTGGCCGACGAGGTTGTATAGCCTTGTCGGCCGGGAGGACTTCCTCCTGGCCGACAAGGTTATACAACCTCGTCGGCCAGGAGGAGGTCCTCCCGGCCGGCGAGGCTATACAACCTTGTCGGCCAGGAGGACTTCCTCCTGGCTGACGAGGTTGTATAACCTCGTCGGCCGGGAGGAAGTCCTCCCGGCCAACGAGGCTATACAACCTCGTCGGCCAGGAGGACTTCCTCCTGGCTGACAAGGTTGTATAACCTCGTCGCCCGGGAGGAAGTCCTCCCGGCTGACGAGGTCAGCCGGCCCGCTCACGTAATCGAATGGGACCTCCCATTCGATTACGTGAGCGGGATCCCCCCACACGCCAAACAATTGGCGTGTGGGAGCCGCACGCCAATTGTTTGGCGTGCGCTCCCACACGCCAATTGTTTGGCGTGTGGGAGCGCACGCCAATTGTTTGGCGTGCGGGGCCCACACGCCAATTTTATTTGGCGTGCGGGCCCACACGCCAAAAAAAAGGGCGTGTGGGAACCACACGCCATTTTTGGCGTGTGGGTCTCACACGCCAAATAAAATTGGCGTGTAGACCCTACACGCCACTTTTTTTTGGCGTGTAGGCCCCGCACGCCAAAAAAAATTGGCGTGCGGGTTGGTGTTGGCGTGCGCGCTTGGCGTGCGTTTATCAACGCCCAATTTCTACACCCCTGGAAGTATATTAAACAATTTTAAAATGTTGAAAAAAAATTAAAATCCGCCCGCAAAAAAATAAAGAAAAAAACTGGGTTTAAAAGCAGAAAACCGGGTGTGCTGCGCAGCAAATTTGATGTCGCCGCTGCGTAAAACCGGGTGTAAACGCGGAAAAAACCGGGTTTTTTCCTTAATGCCCTATAATAATTATGATACCACTAAGGAATCCCAATAGCTCAATTCTGGATAATCTATAGTTTAATGCTGACATATCATCAAGGATTGGCCACAACCTACCTTAAATAAGGTAGAAACCACAAACCCAGATGAGTACTCCTTGGATGCCTATTAACAATACTCTGTTTGGGTTATATTTCAAAAAACACTTAAGTCTGATGTTTCATTCAAGTGGATGAGCAAGACAGTGGTGGAAATTACAACTCAAGGGCATGTGAATGAGAAATCAAAGGGACTTCTTTGGGCGTTGATAAACGCACGCCCACGCCGAACGCACACCAATAAAAAAAAGGCGTGCTGCCCACACGCCTTTTTTTTATCGGCGTGCGGGCTGCACGCCCATCCTTGGGCGTGGGCACTCCTGTGGATGGGCGTGCAGTTTGCACACCCATCTACAGGCGTGCGACACTGCAGGCGTGCAGTCGCACACCCTCATCAGAAAAAGGTGTGTGGTTTGCCCGCTGTGGAACTCCTAAAGGATCAGGAAAGAGCTTGAAGGGGAAATAGACAACAAATCCAGTAAATAGATGATGTTGAAGCTACAGGTGCTGATGAGGCTGCCCTTCTTGACTAATGCTGAGGGGAAAGGGTTTCACTAAGAAAAAGAAAGAAAAGAGGTGTGGCTATATTTCTACTAATCCTTAGACTGCTGCTACTAATGGGAACTTAGGTTGTTTAATCAATCTGAGGCAGGGACCTTAAGAGGAGTGAGAAAAGCACTGAGAAAGAGTATGGGGTATGTGTTATGATTGTTATTTGTGTAAAGGTTGATGCAAAAGTAAATGTAAAAGGTTTAAAGGTGAATGTAAATGTAAACTGTCCTTTTTCTACAAGGGGAGTGCATGCCTCATCCATAGAATCAAGGGGAGTTCTACTTATACAAAAGGGCACAAGATGGCTGATCCTGGCAGTAAAGAGAAAGGGGAAATGTGTTCAGAGGTATACAACCAAAAGAGAGTAGTGATAGTGTAAGAAAGATGAGCCAATGTAGCTAGTAACTATGTATATAAGGAATTTAATGTGACTAGTAACCAAAGAGGATGATAAAGGCAGAAGATGTAACTATGTAATATGAATGACTGTGCTGTACAACTTTATACCAAAGAAGATATAAACTAAAGAAAAGTATGTAATATCTGTGTTTTATTTATGTACTGTATATTTATAAATCAATACCTTGTATAATATCCTATGGGGTTGTAGTATTGGTAAAGTTATGTGGTTATAAGTGGTAATATTCTAAGAATGCTAATAACTTCTGAACCAAAGGGAAATCAGGGGAACTTTGAGTGAGTGAATAGGGGTAGTTGTGTATGTAGAATCTGTTTATGTAATAATAATGAAGTATATGTGAGAGAAAATGTAAGTTGTTGATGATTGTATGTGAAAAGGTATGGATTACCACACCGCCCCTTCAGAAAAGGGCGTGTGGGTCGCACGCCCTTTTTATGTGTATAGGCAGGGGCGTGCCCCTTGCCTATACACATAAACAGGGCGTGTGGGTTGCACGCCCTTTTTATGTGTATGGGCAGGGGGCACGCCCCTGCCTATACACATAGATCGGCGGACCGCCGACCTATGTATATAGGAAGGGGCGAGCCCCCTGCCTATATACATAGAATCGGCGTGCGGTCGGCACGCCTATTCTATGTATATAGGAAGGGGCACGCCCTTCCTATATACATGCTGATGTCATGCGTACAAAAGAATGTACACATGACATAAGCATGCCCCCACCCACTGTGAGCCTGTGTATCTTGAGTGACAACAGAACACAAGGGATTGGGGAAAGTTAAGCAATAAATGCATTCTTTCCATGCAAGGCTTTGATGACAAAGGGACCAGCAAATGAGTCTCTCATCTTCTTGGGACCAGAGAGATTGTTGAAGTTGGTAGTTGAGATGAGGAACTGATCTCCTACTTTGAACTCTGGTTCCTTATGGTTCTTGTCCCATCTATCTTTATTGTAGGCAGTAGCTTCTCTAATGCATTGTTCAGCATGTTCTCTAGCTTTATCAAACATTTTTCCATAGGTGCATGCTGTGGGATGGATGTCAATATTATTTTGTTTCATCAAGTCTTTTTGGAGGTTAGGGAGCCAGCCTTTTTCCAAGATAGCAGGAGCTTTACCTGTAGTAGAGTGGACACTGGTGCTATAAGCCAATTCCAAGATGGGTAGTAAGGAGACCCAGTCATGAGTGTACCCATCATTGTCCTTAAATTCAAGTCCATAGGCACAGAAACTCCTGATCATTTCCTCTAACGTATGGATCATTCTTTCAGCTAGCCCATCAGTCTGAGGGTGGTAAGCAGTGGAGAAAGAAAGCTTTGTGCCTAGCATACTGTGCAACCCAGTCCAAAATTCAGAGGTAAATTTAGGGTCTCTGTGCCGAGATGATGACTCTTGGAATTCCTGTCCTTGGCATTACTCTGTTCCAGAAAAGTATGGCAGTGTCCATGGCAGAGTCTTCTTTGAAACAAGGAATGAATATTGGTGCTTTGGAATATCTGTCAACTACCACTAGGCAGGCATTATAGCTAGGTGCTCCTCCTGGTGATAAGGATGTTACCCAGTCCATGTTGATTATATCCCAAGGCTTGGAAGGTTCAGCTATCTTCATTAGTAGTCCAAATCTTTTTCCAGTTGTTTTATTTGCTTTTTGGCACCTTTCACAGGAAGCACAATACTCAATAGTGTCTTTTCTCCAAGTGGTCCACCAAGCTGTATCAGCTACTTTCTCTATAGTTCTGTCTTCAGACAAATGACCAGAGTAAACACTATAATGACACTCATGGAGGATGGTGTTGATATTAGGGGTGTCTACTATAACTATCACTGAATTATGCTTGTCTCTGAAGTAGAGGAGTTCATCAAAGAGGGAGAATCTTCCTTCTACATAGGACTTCTTCCATGGTTCTTGTAAGGAATTTCTGAGCTCATTGTCTTTTTGGTCTTTCCTGAGAAGCTGCAGTAAGATAAGTGCATTCTTGTCTCTCTCATAACCTTTTCTAACAGATTGAAAGAATTCTTTGGGGAAAGTAGAGATGTGGATGCCCATGATGGGGAACTTGGAGTCATCTTCCTGATCTTCAGGATCATAAGCAGGGTTGCTGGGGTCATTTGGGAGAGCCCATCTACTAATACCATCAGCATTCTTATGAATGTTACATTCTCTGTTTTGGATGGTCATGTTTCCTCTGTATTATTGAATAGCAGTTCGTAATTTTTGAAGTATCTGATGGTTTCTCTTGAAGCTAATCATTTTGAATGACATGAAAAATTTATTGATAATCAGGAGGTAGTTTTGGGCCAAACAAAATGTAGGGTCTACATTGGTGATGTGGTTTTCCTCAGAACTTCCTTTAGGTTGCCTAACTAGTTGCCATGAAGGGAGGATGATGTGATTTTCTTCTTGTCCGATTTATGGGAACCTGTATGTTTGCAGTGTATTGGTTGCAGGATCAGAGTTGACCTGTTTGAGACCATAGCCAGAGGCATGGCTCTTGAACTTAATAGAGCCTCAAGTACTCCTCTTTAGAATGGAGAAGCCTGCTTCTTGGGAACCAATGGGCTGTTCACATTTACGAAAGGTACTTTCAAATGCAATCCTCCAACGGTGTCAATTTACTGCTGGATGGCCTGATACAAGGATTTCTTGAAGCTTTCCAATTTTCCTCTAGCAAGCAAATCTTGTCTCATCACAGCTTGTAAAGACATGAGGAAGGCTATATCTAAATCCACTTTGGCTCTCAAGGCTTTGATTGTGCCAGTGATACTAGTGGTCATAAATGGAGTACAAGTAGATTATCCCAATTGTTGTATATTGGTCAACACAGCTCAAACTCTTTTGTTTGATAGGAAAAAGGGAGAGGTTTTGGTTGGTGCAATGACAGAGCCAGCACTAGGGCTCTTGGAATGATCCGCACTGGTGTTACTCCCTTTTCTGGTTTGAACGACTGGCTGGCTAAGCTCTTTGAAAGGGGATATCCTGATGATGTATTACTACTTCTAGTCGCGATTTGAAGTGCCTCTAAAGACACAATTATTCCTATTTCGTTATCGAAGGTCTAGTTATTGATGAGCTGAATCATGCCTTAAGTCTTGGAAGACAAAACAAACAGTTTGTATAAAACAAGCAGTCATGATACAACAAACAGTTATGATAAAACAAACAGTCATGAAAAAACAAACAGTTCCGATAAAACAGGTATTACTGTTATATGAATGATGTTGTTTGAGCAGGTATGAATCTGCTTGCCCGCCTTGGTGACTTAGTCTTCTAAAAAGGTATGTTTTGGAGTTCGAGATGCTAAAGGTAGCAGATTTTTAATGGGGCTAACACCACATTTTCCAAGCTTATGGCCAGTTGTGTACTTGGAGGAAAAGCATGGATAGATCAATCCATTGAATCCAAAGGCTACTGGCTGTGGGCCTGATAGTCTTATTTCCTCCCAGCTTACAACAAGATGAAGCCTATACATTGCTTGTGTATTGTTGAATTCGCGAATTCTGACAAGCATGTAGAATTGTTCTTTTTCTTTTCTTTCCTTTGTTGACCGAGCTCTGGAGATCTAAAACCTCTTGGATGACTTGCACTATCCTGGTAGACTTTGGATGACAGGGACGATTAAACTGATGGCAGGCTCAAGACTGGCTGCCATTCAAGCAGTTTTTTGAGCCAAATATCTTAATCTATTGGCTGCAAACAGGCATCAATTTTTTATTCGCTTGGGGGCAAGTTTGGAAATTCTCGGACTTGGCAGCCATAGCCAGATAGCAATGAAGCTCAAGAGTATGATTACCTTTGATTCATTTGGTTTGCATCGGGCCGTGTAACTGGGTGTAGAGACAGGAGGTGTATTCCTCGTTACGGTAGTGGTGGTGGCAGCGATAGCAATTCCGGAAACAACTTTTTTATCAACTGACAGCAGATGTGGTTGTAATAGGGCGATGACCCTGGGAGGATATCTTGCTCAATCATTATTGAAAGGAATTATGATCCAGTATTGAATACATTACTGGTAGTAGGTGGCTGGGGTGCACCACCAACACTATTTCTGATGATCTCAGCGTAGCCAATGAGACCGGTGGAGGAGATTAGATATACCAACTGGAAGGGTTTTGCATCTTGTTGGCTTGCTTAAAGACTCATCTCTCAAGCTCTTGGCTCTTCCCAAGCATACCAGTCCTCGATGCAACCTCTCCAGACAAGGTATTCTTGTGATGTTGCTGCTTAAGAGAATATGAGGCTCATGGCTAAAACATTGCTTGAGTCATAAGCTCTGACAAGAATCTTGAACTTTCTGTTTGTCAGATTGACCAAGTCCTCTATCTCCGACATCTCTGGTACTACTTCCATGAGCTTGGTGTTATGCTGTGGATGTGGGTGCCAATCGGACAAAGTCATGAGTGTGTTTTTATTTTATGTAGAGAATAATTTAGCAAAAGAACCAGAATGTCCGAGATGGAGACTTCCTTTCATTTTTCACTTGTTTTGGCAGCACCAGGAAGTGGTTTGCAATCCTGGGAAATCATAAAAAATGTCAAGACCACAGGTCTGGTGGTGCGCTCAAGCGCAGAAAACAGGATAACCCTAACTCAGATAGTGAGCTAAGACCATGCATATGCATGCGTTCCCCCAATACCAGGTTCCAGCGATCGCTGACCTTGAACTTTATTCTCTAGGACAAGCCACGTCTACTCCCGACGAAGAGCAAGAACCAGAAGAACCAGAACAGCGAAGCGGACTACCCCAAAGGTAAGTAACGCTAGTCCTATCGATGCAGAAGAATCATCACTGACTCTGACAATATCATTGTACAGTTTGAATCACTGCATCGACCGTCGCCCAGGCCAGACCGGCACTATCAGCCTCAGTAAAAGAATTACTCACCCCAACAGCGAAGGTGAGTAATCTTACTGCAGAGTCCCTACGGAATGCTAAGTGCTTCAATGACTGATGCCTCGATGCTCTGTTTTCATTAGAACCAGCAAATCCTATCAGCTTGGTCGATCGCATTAGATCCTAGCCAGCCATTACCCTTATTAGAAGCACAGACTACGTCTCGCTCTTAGGTAATGGTCTCTTCTGTTACTCAACTCTCATTCATCTTTATCTCATCAATATGTTATCTACGATCATCTTGTTTTCTTATCATCTCGTTATCGTTATCTAACAAGAAATATCATCTTAGTGTTATCAATTCTTAGAGATTTACAGTCTCGAACGACAGAACCTTCGAACACCTCTTACTCAAATCTGAATCACTAAGAGCGACACGTCATGTCTAACCGAAACGCTAGGTCCATCCCTACACCTGCACCTCCTGCCGAAATAAATAACACCTCTAATAACGACGAACGGGACCAAATTAAATGCCCAACGTTCACCGGAGGCAACTTTCCAATCTGGCAACGCAAGGTTAAAACCTATCTATCGGTCAAGGGACTTCTCAAGTGCATCCAGTTCCCTATGGATGAAGACGCCTCTGATGAAGTCGTCAAAGAATACGCTCGAGCTGCTCACATACTCGGTGGACACATCGCTGACGACGTTTACAATCATGTCATCACGGACGACAACATACTGGATGCCTACGAAATCTGGGAAGAACTACGAACAGAATATGCTTCCGCTTCTGTCATGGCCATTTACCACGTATGGTGCAAATGGGAGGACATCCAATACTCTGATGATATTGCCAAGTACATCACCCAGCTAGAATCGGTCTTGGTGGAATTCGCGGCAATGGGATTGGAGGTACCACCAACCATCCTCAGCTGTGCAATCATCGCAAGAGTTTCGAAAAAGCGTCCTGCGCTAATGGAGTCCTTGATTAGTAACGCCGACTTGTTATCGAAACCCAAGCTGATCATCGCAAAGCTTAGAGATATTGCTCTACACGATGCAGCTTCGGCTACTGGGAACCGCTCTCAACAATACGGCAATGAAGGAGTAACTGCGTTAAACACCAACTCCACTAGTAACCGCAACCCAAGAGGGCTGAATCAACGCAAGCGACGTTATGCACCATGTCGAAACGGTACTCATAACCCTGACGCTACGCATACTGAGGCCAACTGCTGGACCCTTCATCCCGAATTATACAAGAAGAACAGGGTCCCAGCTGCAAACTTCTCTACTACCGCAGCGGAGGACTACTCCTCTTCAAGTTCACTCGCTCGTCCAGCGTTCAGTTACATTACTGAAGTAGCCGAATCCACAACTAGCACCAAAGTTGTACTGGACTCCGGTGCCAGCCACCATATGCTCAACTCTCTGGAGTTCTTCACGAAAACCTCTCCAGTTCGAATGAGTATCACCACGGGTAACAACGAGGACCAACATGAGCTGTTCGCAGTTGCTCGAGGCGATGCAACGCTCCGCTTCTCAGATGGAACCAATGTCGTGCTTAAAGACGCTCTCTACGTCCCAAAGTTGACTCGCAATCTGGTCTCATTTGTCCAAATCATGAAAGATTCTGCAGTAATCAGGACGGTTCGCGACGGACTTGAGTTGAAAATTGATCAGCTTCACACACTCACAATCGACACATCAAATCTGATCTTTGAGATTATCGGGTTGCGGAGCCCAATAACACCATCCTCTGCTTTTTCAACGCAAGTTGTCAACCACTCGTCTCCCAGCGATTACGCCATGTGGCATCGTAGACTTGGACATGCTTGCAAGAGACGGATTGAAGTAATAATGAAGAGAACATTTCCTCACGAAGCAAGCAAGGCCTGTGATGCGTGTATGAAGGGGAAGTTAACTCGACTACCATTTCAAAGCCATTTCAAGCCAGTTTCCTCTCCTCTGGAAGCGGTTCATGCAGACCTAGTCGGCCCAATCTCCCCTCCCACCAATGGTGGAGCTCGCTATTTCCTGACGTTACTGGATCAGCACACTGGCTACATTCACACCGAAATCCTGAAAAACAAAAGCGATGCAACACAAGCAATTACAAACTTCAAAATTTTCTTTGAGAAGCAAACGGGCTATCATCTTAAGAAACTCATCACCGACGGCGGCGGCGAATTTGTCAACAAGGCCTTAAGCACTTTGCTAATGGAAGAAGGAGTTCAGCATAACGTGTCACCTCCTTATACGCCCCAGCATAACGGTTGCGCTGAGAGAGCTAACAGAACTGTCATAGAGATGACTAGAACGATGTTGATGCAAGCCAATGTTGCTCCGGAATGGTGGGGAGAGGCAGTCAAAATGGCTACCGCTACGACTAACTGTCTCCCATCGATATCCAAAAGCAGAGCGTCTCCGATTGAGCTCATGTTCAAGATCAAGCCAAATCTTTCATTCTTACGGCCGTTTGGATGCAAGGCGTGGCTTGTGAAACCAAAAGCTAACCGAGAGGAAAAATTCTCATCGATTGTGTGGGAAGGAATTCTACTTGGATTCGATAACGACTACTCGTCATACAGGGTATATCGAACAGAAATGAAGACCATAGTCACCACCAAACACGTGCACTTCGATGAATCTTCTTTTCCATCATGCCCAGCTATGTCAAAAACCATGGGGGTATATGGCCTGAATAAGCTACCGCTGTTCAAAAATGAAGAGGCTCTTCCTTTTGCCGAACTTGAAGATCTTGAAGCCGAACTGAATGCAGGAGCGCCGCATCCGTCAAGCAATGAGGAAGTGGAGGAAGAAGCTGAAATCAACCGCATCCTGGAAGAAATTCTACCGGGACCGAGGCAAGATGACGAATGTGATGAGCCAGGACAACTGGACATGGCAAACCCCTCTGCCTACTCTGAGATGAACCAATTCATGCCTCCAGAACCGCTGAGACGCTTGTCGGTAGTTGGCCCGAGACATCCCACTAACATAAGCAGTGAAATCAACACAGCGAACATCCGAAACTACAAGCGAAGACAGCTGTACCATACGACCGCTCTGGTAGATCCAAAGAACCACAGGCAGGCCATGGCCTCATCTGAATCGCTGATGTGGAAAGAGGCGGAATTGAAGGAGGTTGCAAACATGCAACGACATGAAGTCTGGATCCAACGACCGAGACACAAATCTGACGCGCCAATTCCAGCTACCTGGGCGTATCGAAAGAAACTGGGAGCTGACAACCAAGTTGTCGAGTTCAAAGCTCGAATTTGCGCGCAAGGTTTCCGTCAAACCTACGGCATCAACTTCGAAGCAAAGTATGCTCCAACTGGAAGACCAAGCTCTCTAAGGCTCCTGCTATCGCACGCAGTCAACCATGGCTTGGAAATTCATCAGCTCGATGTCCGGAGCGCCTTCCTGACATGTCCGCTAGAGGAGCAAGTAACTCTAATCCCTCCACCTGGTCTTGATTGCCCTCACAACTCAGTGTTGGAACTGAAGAAAGCGATTTACGGCTTAAGGCAAGCACCGCTACTCTGGTACAACAGACTGGCGAACTACCTAAAGAAGATCGGCTTCTGTATTTCAGTAGCTGACCCGTGTGTCTTCTATCGATTGAACGTGGCGGGCAAAGCGAACGTGCATGTGTTCGCACATGTAGACGACCTGGTGATCATCGGCAGCAAGCCGGAGGAATTCAAGGATGAAATGGAAGCTGAATTCAGAATCAAGTACATGGGGCAAGCCCAGTTCTTGCTAGGAATGAATCTTGATTTCAGAGGGGATTCTCTATGTATCGATCAATCACAATTCATTCAACGCAAGCTCGTTGAGTTCGGATTTGAAGGTCTACATCCAGCCTCGTGCCCACTCAACCCAAAGGCCTATCTACGTAAGGCAACACCAGATGAAATTCTAGCTTTCAAACGGACCGGTATCAACTACAGGGCCCTGGTAGGCTCACTGAACTACCTCAGCGTACTCACTCGACCAGACATCGCCTACGCGGTGAGCTCGCTTTCGCAATTTCTAGAAAATCCAGGCATGCTCCATTACCAAGCCGCTACGCAAGTCTACAGGTATCTAGCAGGCACTGTGTCGTTCGGCTTAGTCTACAAGCGCAACTCCGAAGTCAAGCTGAAAGCCTACGTCGATGCAGATTGGGGCAACTGCCCTGACACTCGAAGATCTGCAACCGGCTTCGTTGTTCTAGTCGGTACCCACTTGCTTACCTGGAAATCGACCAAGCAGTCTACGGTTTCTCTATCAACGACTGAAGCTGAGTATAAGGCACTGTCTGATCTTGGTAGAGAAATTGCCTGGTTCGCAAATCTTCTCTCGGAAGTTGACCTAGGCATCAATACAAACAACATCTCAGTCTTCGTTGATAACCAAGGTGCAATAGATCTAGCCAAGAGTGAAACATCCCAAAATAATTTTCGAACGAAGCACATGTCGATTCGACTACACTTCATCCGAGAATTAATCACTGGAAAAATCATCAATCTCGCCTATATTCAATCCGCTAATAACCCAGCCGACTTCCTTACAAAGCCAGTAGGACGTGTCACCATTCGCAAAGCACTAGCAACCATCAACGTCCATGGGACTATCAATGCTGCTTCAAACACAAGTGCTCGAAGCACGGTGGGCTGTCAAGACCACAGGTCTGGTGGTGCGCTCAAGCGCAGAAAACAGGATAACCCTAACTCAGATAGTGAGCTAAGACCATGCATATGCATGCGTTCCCCCAATACCAGGTTCCAGCGATCGCTGACCTTGAACTTTATTCTCTAGGACAAGCCACGTCTACTCCCGACGAAGAGCAAGAACCAGAAGAACCAGAACAGCGAAGCGGACTACCCCAAAGGTAAGTAACGCTAGTCCTATCGATGCAGAAGAATCATCACTGACTCTGACAATATCATTGTACAGTTTGAATCACTGCATCGACCGTCGCCCAGGCCAGACCGGCACTATCAGCCTCAGTAAAAGAATTACTCACCCCAACAGCGAAGGTGAGTAATCTTACTGCAGAGTCCCTACGGAATGCTAAGTGCTTCAATGACTGATGCCTCGATGCTCTGTTTTCATTAGAACCAGCAAATCCTATCAGCTTGGTCGATCGCATTAGATCCTAGCCAGCCATTACCCTTATTAGAAGCACAGACTACGTCTCGCTCTTAGGTAATGGTCTCTTCTGTTACTCAACTCTCATTCATCTTTATCTCATCAATATGTTATCTACGATCATCTTGTTTTCTTATCATCTCGTTATCGTTATCTAACAAGAAATATCATCTTAGTGTTATCAATTCTTAGAAAAAATTGTTAAATAAAAGGGCAGAACAAGTCCTGGATCTCTGAAACTTCTGAGATGACTTGCCGATTCAAAAGGAGACCTAGCTGACTAGTTTGATTGACTGATTACAAAGACCGTCGAATTGCATTCCAAGGATTTCTCGATGGCCTTGGCCGTTGCCCCAGTGACCGACGATTGACTTAAAGTTAGACTTTCAATGACAGGTCTGATCAAACTGATAGAGGGCTTGGTCCATATGACCTTCTACTTGAAAAATCTTTGCGTTCATTGGCTAGTCCAATTGTACTGAAAGGGACAAGTCTGACCTTCTTGGATTGCCATATCCAGATTCAGAGGGTCTTTCTCGAGGCAAAGAAGATAGATGAAAACTTCTTTGGTCGGGATCCCAAACATCCTCATTGACGCATTAGCGAGTGACTGGGGTGTTGGGCTACCTCCATGCTGGGAGCGAAGCGTTACAACCTTAAGGTCTCCTGAGAAGAGTTGGTCCCTTGGTCTTTGTTGGTCTGAATCGGTAAGAAGCGACTCTGGTATAGGATCCTCTCGAGAGTTTTGGCTCTTGTTGGGGGTTGATGACTATTGACTATACTCCTGAATCTTTGAAGACGCTCCTCAGCGGCAGAGCTGAATTTGTAAAGCTGCAGCTGTTCAGCTGAGAGATCGCGACAGTTCCTGAGATGAGAAGGCATGGCGGAGAGTTAAAGCCGAGCTGAGCAGATTTGCAGGATTAACAAGGTTCTATGCTTGGTATTGTAGTATTCGGAGGTTTTGTTTTATTGTTTGTTCCTTTTCTGTGTTGTAGCAGTAGCAATAAGAATCAAAGTTCCTCTATGGACAGGATGGTTGGTAGGGGCCTTGACTTTATTATTTTTACCTATCCTTTTGTCTGATGCCTTTTTGGAATATAGGGACAGTAGATCCGATGGCAATAATTGAGTTCCAGGGATTTTCTTAGATCCTTTCACTATGTATATTAGTGTAAAGAAATTTGAAGCAAGACCGGAGGTTTTTGTTCAGTTATGAGCGTTGGATTAATTTTGGATTATTTTTATAAGTGAGGTTATCAGCCTCTTAGTTTGAGTAATTGGAGAAGAGAAGGATATGTATTTTTAATCTTCGAGTTTTTTTTTTTTTTTTTATTATAGAATGGTAATGGCCTTATTGTTGGTATTTATTTTTAATTTTAGAGGTATGTGACTTCTCTTAAAATATTTTATAGATATTTTTGAGCGGGAAAAAAATATAGAAAGAGAGGTCTAAAAGGAGATATATTTCCCGATGAGGCCCCCAATTGTGAGCCTGTGTCTCTTGAGTAACAACAGAACACAAGGGATTGGGGAAAGTTAAGCAATAAATTGCTTAGTGGGAAAATAAACACACTTTATGAAATGGTAATGAACAGATCTTAAATGATCTGGGGAGCAGCCAACTGAGGGTCTGCCTCTTCTTCCTCAAATGAAACTGGGAGAAGGAGCCTGGTCAAAGGAAGCTGAACACCAGCCAATCTTTTTCTGGTCAAAAGAAACTGACACAAGGATCCTTAGATGGAAACCTGGTTGATTTTCCCTGATAAAATCAACAAAAATGCAGGGGGACAAGATCTATGAGTGATCAATTAATCTGGTCTTATGAGAAGCTTTATAAAGCAGGACTGTATCCTATAGAATTATACCAATATTGGTGTGCCAGTGACTTGGTAGGAAGCACTGCCAGCATAATTGCCTAGGATGAAGTCATCCCAGCTAAACTGGGATGCACTCAACCAATTTAAACTTGGTTGAAATCAACTGATGAAATATAAATCCAAGGGACCCCCCTTGGTTTTATAATTCATTGGTTGAGGTCAACCTACTTTAAATTGGTTGTTTGCATCCTAGTTTAACTGGGATGAACTCAACCTAGGCAATTATGCTGGCAGTGAAGAGGGAAAGGGGGGAGGATAAGACAGAACAGACAGACTAGAGAAGAAGGACTTGGGAGGAGTTGATGATGTTGCAGACAAAGGGACTCACTGGTTGATTAAATGACAGCTGGACTGGGAAGTAATCAGAGAAGTGAGGAGCCTTACTTAGTATTCCAAAATCTTGTTGAGGAAGCTGCTGGGTTCAACTGGTTGAAGTCCTTTTACTGAAGTGTGTGGTTGTTGTGTGGTATTCTGGAGTCTGTGTATCTTCTGGGGTGTAGAGGATACTCAGACTCAAAAATTTTCATAGTTTGATGACATAAGCAGTGCAGGCTTGTGGTCAGCTTGCATCTGAAACACAGCGTAACAATATATAGAATCAATTCACCAGCAATTCTTACTCTGTGAAGGAGTAAGATATAGAGAAAATGCTCAGTTGTACCTAGGGCTAGAATATGATGAGGAAACAGAATCTGAAGTCAAAACAAGTGTAAGTTCAAAACTGTAAAAGAGATGATTAAGTTTTGGTCTAAAATGTGTGTAAGGAAGACTTGTAGGCTAATGGTATTAGCTCTAAGGCTGACACCCACCCCCTCCCCCCATCCTTCGCCGATCGGCCCTCCCCCCCCCCCCCCCCCCCTGAAATCCCTCCCCAACCACCATCTCACCAACCCCTCCAGCAGACCGACCGCCCCCACCCACGTACCAGCCGGCCGCCGCACGACCCAGCCCAGCCCACCCTTCCCAATCAACCAACCCGAGCCGCCGGAACGACCCAGCCGCCCGACAACCTCAAGCCAGCCGCCCAACAACCTCAAGCCAGCCGCCAGGACATTGACAAGTAAGTCGATGTCCCCCCTTTTCCCCCTTGTCCCCCGTTCCCCCCAATCCCCCGCACCCCCCCGTCCCCCCTCCCCCTCACCCAAAACCCCGCCCGCTCCTGGGCCAGCTGGGCCTGGCCCAGAGGGGCCAGATGGGCCAGCTGGGCCTGGCCCAGAGGGGCCAGATGGGCCAGCTGGGCCTGGCCCAGAGGGGCCAGATGGGCCAGCTGAGCCTGGGCCAAAGGGGCCGGGCCTGGCCTAAAGGAGCCAGATGGGCCACCTGGGCCTGGCCAAAAGGGGCCAGATGGGCCAGCCACAAGGGGCCAGATGGGCCACCAGAGCCTGGCCAAAAGGGGCCAACTAGAACCAGTGGCCCCTATGGACACATTCAAGGTGTGAATGTGCCACTAGGCCCCCTCCCAAGCCCCCCATTGCACCCAAGGCCCCGGAAAAATGTGCAAGGGACACATCTTGGCCTAAAGGGCCCCAGGAAATGCCCACAGATGCATATCAGGCCCCAAGTCCCCCGTCTAAGCCCCCTACACACCCAAAGTGCCCCCCCAAACCCCCCGCAAGGGCTGATATTCCCCTTTCTTGTATTCCCACTGCAAAAGGTACTTAATCCCAGGAGCAGCAGCTGACATCTGTTTTACTTTGCAATCCAACCAACAGCAACACCGTTTTCTCCTCCTCCATCAAACTTTAGACGTATTTCCACGCAACAACAATGTCTGGTAGTCATGAACAATCACGTAAGTTCTGTTTCCTCATAAAATGTATGACAATAATCCTTCTGCTTACCACTTTCCACCCCACAACACTGCAAATCAGTTTTGGACTTCTGGCAAAAATGCACTGAGCTTTCTCAGCATCCCGCATGCAGTGCCAAGGAATACAAGTATCTGGAAGCTCTTGCCAACAAAATAAAAGCCGAATACGAGCAGTCAGACGATGAGGGTCATGAGTCCTCAACTCGCCCAGCTCCAACAAACATGTTTGACCCCCCAGCTAGCCAAACCATCCTACATTCCACTCCTAACGTCAACCAACCACCTCCTAACCTCAACCAATTCATTCCTTGGTGTCCTGATCTTCCCAAAGACCTCCCGCCACCTCAAACAACCACTCCACAACTGTCAGATTTTCTCTCAGCAAACAATGCAGCACCAACACTTCATTGCACACCAGACCCCACTTGACTTAACAACATACCAGCTCAATGGGACAACGAACCCGCTCCATTTTACAACGGCTTGCCCAACGTTATGAACCCGGCACATGGCCCCATCCACCCAATAAGATCACCCAGGCGCAACAGCAAAGGCGAAATCACTCTTCTCACCACCTCTAATGAGGCTTACCTTGATGCTATAACTACCGCCATGGAATCCCAAAATGCCAAACGAGCCTTGCATAACTTATCTCAAAACCGTGATGACAATATAACCGACCCGGATGGCGAGGGGGAAACCAACCCTGAAGAATTGGGAATCAACCCTCCAGCCTCACAAGTCTCTTTGCCGTACAACCATTGTGCAGCCCCACACCCACATTCCACTATCGTTGAAAGTCACCCACGCCGGGCTCGCTACCGCTATCCAACTGCAATATTTGTTGATCCTACATCCAAAAAATCCCGGCATCACACCCCAAGTCCAGACAATCCTCCCTCATGTGGTGGAAGCCCAGTCCCTCAACAGGGCTCCTCTACCTCTCATCAACAGATTGTGCGTATCGACCCAAGGGAAACCGGCCCAAATTTCCCAAGCCACCTATTCACTCCTCACCCAACTGTCATAACGGACAAACACTTGAAAGGCATGAAGATCCCCCGCACCGCAACCACTAGTGCAGTGGACAGTTCCAGTTCAATGCCCAGCTCTAGTTCAAACCCCAGCAAGAGGTCAACAGGCCCTCCTTGCCCTGCAAGGGCCACACGGGATGCATGTGAGTCATCCCCCTCTCCTTAAACACTTCTTGAACTCATTTCTGTCTGTCTGTTGCAGCTGTGGAACTATTTTGACCAGGCCCACTGCTTCCAAGATCAGTGGTAGAAAACTTGAACAACAATTTGGCGCGTGGCATTGCATGGTCCTTCACATCAGCTGAGAAGATGATAAAGAACGTCGCCTATGTCCTCAATCACCTCCCATATGCTCTCTCGGCATGGCCCAATGGACCACAATTTCAAGGAAAGAGTGTGGCGGGACGTTGCAATAACTCTGGCTGCTTGCAAATCAGGTAATTCTCCTAGTTACTATCTATTTAATTGAAAATGACACTGACTAATTTTTGTGGTGCGGTTAAGAAAAAATCCTCCACCCTGCTACTTCAATGTCTCTGATCACTCATGACATGATCAACATGGATCAGATTGAAGTTGTCCGGGCCAACAAAAGCAAGACAATAACCAACCAAACTCAGGTACACACACTGGCTACAAACATGGCATCATTCATCCCTCCTCCTGACACGGCATACCTCCGACTCAAATCTGCTTTACATCAATGCTGGGCTTTTTGTCATCTTGAACAGCAGGGCGCCCAATGGGAACCCCTTCCACTAGATACAACAAAGGTCCACTCTGCTCACTGGGGCTTCCAACAAACCTACGAGAACCTGGGGACATCCGATGCCAATTCACCAAACCTTGGCGGCCTCATGCTGGTGTCACAGCACCTTGTGGGTGCAATTTCAGCTCTGGCGTATATCTGCAGCATATCCGACTTTACCCGGCCACGTCCAAAGCATACAAGGACGGATGAGTGCTCCACAAGGAATACACCCTCTCAGATTCAGATGCTAGCTGGTCTGCTTGTTTTTGGTCCAACATCAGTCTTCACATTCAACAGACAGACTGCCAGCAATGCCAATGCTTCAGCCTTGCTAGCATTTGGGGCCAAAGTCCTTAAACAAAAGGTGGATGGTGGTATTACTCTCCCAATGCCCCACCAAACTTTAGACAATCTTTGTATATATTTTCTGGACTTCTTGTGTGCTATGGGCTTTGACAAGATTGGTGAGAATGGACTCCCCCAAGTGGATTGGGAAAGAACCTACAAAGAATTTCACCACTACTTTGCTACTCACCACCTACTCCATATTTTTTCTCAAGTTATAGAAATAGCTTTGTCCAACTATCACTTCTGACTTGTATGGTATTTAACTCTTATCCTGTGTCTCCAGCTCTACATGTTGCATGTTCTATTGATCACTTCCATCCAAATGATACATTATTTTACTTTTGGTTTATCTTTTTCCTACATTATAGGTGTCAGTCTTGGTGTGCAACTAAAACTTATTATACATATGATATGATACTAACAACTGAAAAGTGTATTAATGATCAATTAAAAGTATGATTACCTTACTTGATGCTTATATACTCATATACATATAAGCATCAAGTGCCATTAACTTCTGTACATATGTTACATATGTAATGAAGAGTACTGGGGACTACATAATTAATTATATTAAATATTATTATTATTTGCTCATTATAAATACAAATCAGCCACTAGTATTAATCTATAACAACCAGTACTAATGTACTACAGACTGTAAGTCAACATAAAGAAATGAATACACTAATAAAATCAATAGGTGACGTGTATTCAAAGCAGGGGCTGCTGAAGTGTCACCAAGAAACCAAAAATGGCCAAAATGTGGTCCAAAGATTACACAAGTTGGCCAATAATACCTACAGGGTCCCCAGAGGGAACTCAAGACTATTTAAGGAGCTCTTCACCCGCCCAAAGAAGGCTCCTCAAGCTTTTTTATACCCAACCCACGTATTATTAGATATACATCTTTTTAAAACAGTCTGGTAAGCTTCTTAGTAGTTATTAGCCCTGTCTTCCCCAACAACTCTACAGTGACCATCCACCTCCTCCATCAACCCATCAAAGCGCCCGAAACTGTCCAGTTTCACCCTGAATATCCCCAAGATCGTCAAGGGTTATTACTAGTAAGTAATAACCCTTTTCTTGAAGATATTCCCCACTGTCCTTTCCTGGGATTACACCACCACTTTTCCAACAGGCCCCAGTGTTCCAGGTACCTAAATCCTCTGCAATTTACTTGTAAGATACCTTAGAGGGATCTAAACCACCCCTGATTTATCAGGCCCCTCTGGTTTTAATTATATCAAATTTAATTAGTATAATTATTACCTTATTTTTCCTATTTTTCCTCTAAATTTTACGTCACAATTCCCCTGTTGTATTTGGGAATTATAACCTTAAAACCTTACCCAGAGCAATATCACTCTTTCCTTATATCCTTGCACCACTTGTAGCTAGAAACACTTGTCTTTGGCATCAAGGAGGCTGACAATATTCAGGAGTAATGTTGACAGCCGTTACTCTACTTTTATTTATGGGAACCAATTTAATATAGTAATTACAAATCAGAGGAGGGGTGTTACATTGGCTTGCAAGTTTTGGATTAAAGAAGTGTGGCCGGTTCAATGATGCTCAACCAACCAGCAGCTTGGCTCTTTGGAAATGTTCTAGGTATGGACGGTGGAGGGAAAGGTACTAGGCCATGCTTGACTATAACATGTATCCAGTGATTCCCGTTAATTAGTGCAAGGTAGATTGGGCTGGCTGGTTTGGGGTTGGGTGCAACCGTTGAAGGGAGAAACGTCATGCAGCCAGCTGCTTGGTTGTTTGTGAGGAACACCACTGGCCTATTGTATGCATTAGCCAGAATAGGACCACCATCAAGCCTGCCCAACCACTTGGAAGTGGGCACTGGTCCCTTGGGATCCTCCACGTGAATGCTGTTGTAGATCTTGTCAAACATATCTGGTCCACCTAGCATCCTTGTCCAAAGTGCCCTGTTGGTGTACAGCTTGTGTAACATGACCAATTGCACTTGATACCACCCATTGTTGTCAAGATTTCACCTTCATAAAATGAGGCTCGAGAAAGGGGGCAATCTTTGTGGAGGGTCTGATTGGACCAAGGAGCTGGGAGCAGGATGTAAAAGAATTTTATGCTCAAACTTGATGATTTTATTTCTTCTGGCATACAGACCAGATTAAGTATTCTAGTACAAGATTGGCCAACAAGTGGTTGAGCTAACTATTCTAATATAAACATATGCTAGTAATTAAATAACATATGGAAGATAGCATTGTAATTTAACAATGGAATAAAATATTGTAAGTTAAACCAAAGAAACTCTTAAGGCATTACAACTGTGTAATGGAACACATCAATATGATAATTGATGGAATAAAGTGAATAGCATCATACATTATGATGGATCATATGAATAGAAAGAGTGGATGGAATAGTATGAAAGAATTGTGAGCGGAAATTTAGACAGAAATTCTGACAATTGTCTCCAGCATACGGGCCCTCGGGTTTTTCAGCAGCCAATGCATGTGCCACACAAGAATACCCACAGTTGCCATCGCCTTTGGGGTTATAAGTTGATTGGACATACTTAATGACCCAAGGAGGTAACTCCTCAACCTGGGGGAGATGAGGGCAAATTCAGCATAAGCACAAGAGGGTGAGTAAATTGCTTTGCTCTCATCAGTAATCATTATGAATTCACACTATGTTCACTTACTGATTTATCAGACAGAACCTCTTTGGAGGCTTGAGCCAGTGTCCCTAAGGTGGGACCACTTTTGACAACCATATTTTCATCCTGAATTCAACCAGAAAAGCCAATCAGTTATAATGTTGACTCATTGAATGGGCTCATCCTAACCCTTGAATTTACCTCCAAAGTGGGTGGCCTGGGGGGGTCATTGGCCTGAAAATCACCTTCTGTATGCGAAATAGGAATAGCATCCTGATTTGCAAAAATACATCAGAACAATTAGGCCAATCACTATTAGGAGAATCTTGTTGGTTTGATTAAAGGGGCTTACCAGGGAAGTTGAAATTGAAGTCCTGGCAAGAGGAATATCAATTAGATTTTCCTCTGCAAATTCACATGCATCTCCTTCAGACCCAAAGGGATCTCCATCACTGCCATCAGATTGATCATTGGATGAGTCTGATACTCCACTAGATGACCCAGAATGACTGCCTTCTGCGGAGCTCCCTTTTGCCAAAGACATCTGACTCAATGCAGATGATACTGAGGGCTTTTCTTCCATACAGCGTTGGGATTTGGGCCGGTCGGAAGTGGGGGGACTTGCTTTCTGCTTATGTGACGTGCGGCCTGGTTGGTAGTCTTTTTTGGCTGCATACGTAGATGGTAGCTGAGACTTTGGAGGGCGGCCTCGGCGCTTGGCCACACACGGTGGGCTCTCATTGTCTTCTTCATGAGATGTTGCAGGATTGGGAGCCCGTGTTGGTCGGCCTCGGGGTTTTGGGGTGGTCAGTCTGGCCAAGGTGGGGCAGCTCATCAGGGTCTTCCATTGATGGAGAGCTATCTTGTTGCAACTTGTCCGTCCTTCTCCGGCCCGCTTGATTCTGACTGGTCCTTGCGCGCTATCTCCCTTTGGCTGTCTGTGCCTTTTCAATCTGAGACTCGATGATTTCTGCCTGAGTAGGATCTTGGGTTTGCACACGGCGGCTTCCATTCTTCTTCTTCCAAGGTTGATTTGGTTTGGTTTTTTGTCTGATGGGGTCTGGCTCAATCAGTGGGACCACATGTGTGTTTGCAACAACTTGACGCAAATTCTTCATCAGTGCCGGCAAAGCTGTGGATGGGTGAGATTCCAAGATCTCCTGCTTTAGCACCTCAAAATCATTGTCAAAGTTATATGGCTCCTCATCAAGGTTCTGTAATTTAAGCAAGGTCAAACAGGATTAGCCAATGGGTTACGGAGGAGGGGGCAGATTTATACACTGACTGGTCCATCTGGGTTGTAACACAATTGCCACTGGGGATGAAAGTCCGCTGGTTCCACATCACCCTTCTCTTCAAACAACTTTTCAATCAAGTGTGCACATGGGACCCCCATTCCCGCATTGAAGTTCCCCGTACACTGCCTGACCGGATCATCACGTTTGGCCTTCTTCATTTTCAAGTACTTATTGTACTCTCCGATTGCCAATTTGAGGGCATGGGTTGAGATCTTGGTGTGAAGCGGCTTGAAAACATTTGGGAGTCCGGATAGCCCTTTGATTCTTTCATGGCCAATTGTGACCTGTGCTTCGTCCAGTTTGCCGGTCCACAGCTGATGAAATGGTTAGGAAAAGGGTAGCAAAGTCAATCTTGCCAGATGTCACGTATGTTTTGAGCCAGCTATGAGCTGATTCACCTCTAGATGACGTCAGATTCCCCAAGTGCGCGGTGTTCCCAGCCCATGCAGACATGAATTGTTTGCAAAAGGGCAGAACATGGTTCTGAAGGTATTCCAGAACATTTGCTCGTTCCCTGAGGTCCACCTGAAGCTTTCCCCAAGCTGTGTTGAATGAGGTTTTGTCTGGAGCGTATGTAACCTCGTGCCATAGCTTCATGAAGTTTGTCCATTCGTCTGCCTGGGATGCAAAAGCCTGTTTGCAGTTGGTGACAATGTTCCGATTGATGTGCCAGGCGCATAGGTTTGAGGTTGCATTTGGGAAGTGCTCCGCAATTGCATTTCGGAGAGCCACCTCTTTGTCCGTCACAACGACCTTTGGAGAGCTCTCTGGTTCCCATACCAACCTGCAAGAATTGATAGGTGGATGTAAAATTACCATCAGATTATCAATCTCATACTAAAAAAGACAATCACCACACTCACTTCAACTTATTCAGAGCCCAAGAGTATGCCGCATTGTTCTCATTCCTCATGAGACAAAATCCAATTGAGAAGGAGTTGTTTGTGCAGGTCTGGCCAACAACATGCAGTAAGGGGTACTTGCAGAGGTTGGTCTTGTACGTGCAGTCAATATTAACCACATGATGGAACTTGCAAGCGATTAACATTGATCCAGGGTGCGCAAACCATAGGTAGAGGAGCTTTCCGTCATCATTGTAAACTTCATTGTGAACCCAGTTGGAGCCTTTGAGGCATCGTAGAAGATGGTTGATGGGGGTGTCGCCAGCCCTCCGCTCTATCTTCTGCGCTGCTTTCGTGTTGTAAATTGTCCGGTTCGTGACAAACCATCCGTCAGTTGTACTCAGCTGCCGGGCAATTGCCTGTGGTTGCAAACCAAGAGAGGCCAGTCAAGCCACCTCTGCTTGGCCCTCTGCCCCAAGTGTCTTGTGGATGGCCTCAAAGTTGTGCTGGATGACATTGTGGTTGTGAGGGACAGTCTTGCTGCGGAGATCCCAATAGTTGTTTTCACGGTTCTTGGCACATGAACAGTGGCCCGAAATCTTGAAGGCGCATCCAACTTGCTTATTACGTGATTCACGAGCCCAACAGGAGTCCACGGTGGTAGTGTCTTCTCCAGCCAGTGAGCAGGCAAGGTAAATGTTCTTCCCCGCCTTGGATTTTGAGACCGCCAGCCAATAACCATGCTCGGTGGCCCATGTGGACACAAATTTCTTCAGATCGTCAACACAGGTGACCAGGTATTCAGGTGGAGGGTCCATCGGCTCTACGAAATGAATTCCCATGAGCATCCATTGGAAACAGTATGATAAATCAATGAGGCACTGACCTCCCACAGAATAGTCAAACAATCTGACATCCTCACTGGTCAGTAGGGCTTTGGGCAAAGCATTTCCATCCGGGAGATTTGGGGGCATCAACAAGTCGTTGGTGTGGTGCGGAGATGCACTGGGATCTGTACAATAAAACATTGGTAAGAACACCGCAAAGGACTTTTCTGAGTGAAAGCTACCATCACCTTGGGGATTTTCCTCAGTCATTGGAGAGGGAACAGACATTTCCAGGGGGATTGGGGAGGGACCAGACATTTCCTGGGCGGTTCTTGCAGGAGCCAGGACTGCAGACGGTACCACAGATGTTGTAGAGTTGGAACCACCTGATTCATCAATAAACAGTCAGCTCCCAATAAAGCAACTTTACCAGAGACACTAAGACCCACCTTGAGCTTGATCCTCATTGGTTTGGGTGGGAAAAGAGGGAGCAGGCAGGTCATTTGCAGAAGGCAGGAAATCAGGGGGAAAAGCTGATGATTTAAAGTTTGTCAGCTCTCAATAAATATACATTACAAGAGAAAGTTAGACCTACCTTGAGCATTATTGTCAGTCATTTGAGAGCAACCCAAGGAAGCCAGTGGATCAATTGATGTAGGTAGTTGCGCGGATGGGGCAGGCGGACTTAAAGAGTCAAGCAGAGAATTGATTTTGACAGCGGATTGGTTGGTGTTGTTGTCCCAGTAGTATGTGGGCTGGTTGACGGAGGAGTTGCTGGGTATTGATGCAGACGGGTTGCTGGGTATTGATGGTGGGTTTTGGATTGGTTGGGGGGCATTCCAGTTGTTGGACTACATTTCCTGCTGTAATTTATAGGAGGTTGGTTGATTGGGTTGGTGGGTGGGAGGAATGTTTGATGTCTGTTGCAGGGTGATTGCTGGATTGGTGTAGTTTGGAAAGTTTGGATTGGGTTGGCCGGTGACTGGCATGTGAGGAAAGGCTGTACTATTGTTTTAGGAGGCCGTTTGGGATGATTGGTGGGGGGGAAGGTGGTTGTATGGGTTGAAAGATGGTATTTGGTGGCCCATATGGGGTGCAGGTTGCCCGTGATTTGGAATTGGAAAGGCCATTGAGTTTGACGGGTATGCGGGGTGGCCATGGTTGGTGAAGCTGGGGTGTTGGTTTGTGGGATTATTTGTGATTGGGACAGCATTGTGTAGGTAATTGGGGAAGCCGGGGAATTGATCAGACGTTTGAGGGGGGATGGAGGGGTTGGATGGGACCTGGAACCAAGGGGGTTGCCCAAATGGAACTGGTGGTTGCGGCTGATGGAGGCAGGAGGAAGGACTGTGTGAGAAAGTTATTTAAGTAGAAGAATTGGGCTGTGTGTGCTTACATGCTGTGCCAAGTGAGACTGGGTGACATTAGGCTGACCACTGGCATGCATTATTGCATTAGGGTATTGGGGTGCGGCTGATTGTGGATGCCATATGGGTTGGGAGATACGTGGTAGTAGGAGGAGTTTTGGCCTGGCTGAGACATTTTCTGCTGTAAATAACGGCCAGAGTGAGTAATTTTGGATGATATTTACTTTCATAGACATGCACTGACACTGCTGGAGGGTAATAAAAGTTGATGCGAAGAAAACTTGCTGATATCTGTGCGTTCAGAGGCACAAGAAGAAATAATCAGCTGGCATGAAAATAATAATAATGAAGATGTGGAGAGATTAATTGGATCTGAGTGGAAGAACATCAAGTGCTGGTGTGCCCGTCCGGGGCTTGGACAAGGGGAATGGGGCCCTTGGATACCTATGCGGAGATATAAAGGGCCCTTTGGCCTAACATGTCAAACTTGGGCGGCTGGGAAGGGCACAGTTGGCTCCTTTTGGCCAGTCATAGTGGGCCCTGTTGGCCCCTTTACTAGGCCCTTTGGGGCTTGTCCCACTGTCAATACAGGGCCTAATGGGCCCTGATCAAATTTTTAGTGTTTGTTATCATTATCTTTTTTTGTTGTTTTTTTTTTTTGGTTTTTTTCTTGTTTTATTTTATTTTTATTTTATTTTTATTTTATTTTTATTTTATTTTATTTTATTTTATTTTCATTTTATTTTTATTTTATTTTTGGTTTTACTTTTATTTTATTTTTATTTTATTTTTATTTTATTTTTATTTTATTTTTATTTTATTTTTATTTTATTTGTATTTTTATTTTATTTTTATTTTATTCATCTTTTAGTTTTAGTTTTATTTTTATTTTCATTTTATTTTTATTTTTATTTTTATTTTATTTTATTTCATTTTTTATTTTATTTTTATTTTATTTTATTTTATTTTTATTTTATTTTATTTTATTTTATTTATTTTATTTTATTTTATTTTATTTTATTTTATTTTATTTTATTTTATTTTATTTATTTTATTTTTATTTTATTTATTTTATTTTATTTTATTTTATTTATTTTATTTTATTTTATTTTATTTTATTTTATTTTATTTTATTTTATTTTATTTTATTTTATTTTATTTTATTTTATTTTATTTATTTTATTTTATTTTTTTTATTTTATTTTTTTTATTTTATTTTATTTATTTTATTTTATTTTATTTTATTTTATTTTATTTTATTTTATTTTATTTTTTTTATTTTGTTTTATTTTATTTTATTTTATTTTATTTTATTTTATTTTAGGGCATTAACAAAAAACCCCGGTTTTTTCCGCGTTACACCCGGTTTTCTGCGCAGATGCGGCTGCGCAGCAAACCCGGTTTTCCGCGCGCACACCCGGTTTTATTTAATTTCGAGTTTTTATTCAATATGCAAAATGAGGGTGACATATGATCCGCACAGGCTCCCCAGGTATGCTCATCCAACTTCCAACATCAACCACATCGAAATCCACTCACCACAATCAAAACCAACACCACCACCCCCCCCCTAAATCATCAACCCCCCGTAACTCATCAACCACTCAACCGATCCACATAAGAAAAACACCGAAATTCCCCATTTTCCTCCTCTCCGCAACCCCAGTCACCAATTTCACTTTTTTTTCCCCCAAATTTTTCCCAACTCCTCCCACCACCCATTTTCACTCCCACCACTACTCCTCATCCATTTTCCACCCAAACCCACTAAAAATAACACCGAAAAACTTCTTTTTTCCCCTCTCCACGCCACCTCAAAATCTTCCATACCCCACCAATTTTTTCAACCTTTCCCCCAATCCAAAAAACCCCAAAATCCAACATGTCTCACATCAACCCCCTCTTCCTCGCCAAAGATGCTGCCACTCCCGCCACCACTCCCGAAGTACCCAACCTTGCTCCTCCTCCTGAGTTAACATATCAAACAAAGGAGGAAATGCATAGCTCTGTCCAAACTTGGGCCAAGAAGCATGGCTACGCCCTCTGCATAACCCATTCCTCCACTGAAAATGGGGAGAACAGATGCACTTCTCAATGTGAAAGATCTGGGGTTTTTCAGACCAAAGATGGTACTCAATTGGGGAAGACCAAGAAGATTTCCTGTCCTTTCAAACTTACTGGAAACTTCTATAAGAAGAAAGGCTACTTCCAAATCAAGATCAAAGATCCTAGCCACAACCACCCAGCTTCTGAAGATCCTTCCATCCATGCTGTCCATCGCCAATTAACCGAAGAACAAAAAACCACTGTCACCCAATTAACCCATTCTGGAGTTCGACCATTAACTATTAAGACTGCGTTATTGCAAGACACCAATCTCCCCTCTTCTGTCACCCTCAATACCATCTACAATCACCGTAACCACTTGAGATCCACCCAACTTGAAGGACGTACCCCGATTGAAGCTCTCGTTCATGAAATCCGCCATCATGAATTCTACCACACGATTGATACCTCCAACGGCCACATGACCTCTTTGTTCTTTGCTCATCCGAAATCCCTTGACTTGGCAAAACAATTTTCAACCTGGCGAGCAAAAATTCTACATTGGTGAAATCAAGAAGCTCTTTCAAGGGAACTACACCACAGTGGCCATCCAGGAACCTCTCTTTAGCAAGGATCACCAAGGACAAGGAAGACCAAAGGGCGCCAAAAGGAAACACAGATCAACTACTTCAACAAAAAGGGATCCTTCAGGCTATGAATACACAGAATTGGAGAAGAAAGGAAGAGGAAGGCCCAGGAAGCAGGTGACAGAACACAAGGTATTTATTCATTTATCTCTTGTCTGTTTGTCTTTGGTTATTGATTTCTTGTGAACTTGTAGGAACCTTTGGCCAAGACAAAAGGACGTGGTAGGACTAAGAAGATGGATGAATCTGAGGAATCCGAGGTAATGATTCATCTTCATTCTTCACTCAAATATCACATCTAATTCTTTCTCCTTGTGTTTTCTAGGCTGTGTCAACAGAAGAGGACAGTCAGGAGGAGTCTGAATCAAGTGGAGAGCTTCCAGAGGTGGATGATATCATTCAACAGGGCTCAGAAAATGACGGAGGAAATTTGAAGACTGTAAGTGTTTTTTATTTCCATCTTGAGTACATTATACTGAAGTTAAATGATTTTTTGATACATCAGAGGTCTGGAAAAATACTTAAACAGGTGAAATTTGAATCAGTTAAAAGGACCAAGACATATGAATACACTTTGGCAGAAAATGATGCTTATAGGCTTTTGATGTGAGTTTTACTAATTTTTTTTGAAGAGATCTTTACTTCTGAGCTTCTTATTGGTTACCTCTTTCATAGACCTCAATGACTGCCAGCTCAATCTCTAATCCTGACACCTATATGTCTGAGGCACTCAGTTGGAGTACTTACAATAATGTGGCTGTTGATTTGGTTAGTAATTTCCTTTTATTTAGTGTTCATTTTATATACAATTAATCTTTTCTCAAATTATACTTCAGCACAAGTACAAAGACCACATTCATCCCAAAGAAGCCATCCAACATCTCTCTATGATTACCGATGTCAAAGGCGATGGGAATTGTGGATTTCGAGCTGCTGCAGTCAGCATGGGACGTTCCTCAGACGAATGGATGAAAATTCGCAAGGAAATGAAAGAAGAACTCAAATCAAACCCTTTATATTCAAACCTTCAGATGCTAAAGAACATATGGGGCGCCAACCACAAGGATCTAATTGATGCACTCTCTTGGGATGGAAAAGGACAGGCCCCACTGAAGTATTGGATGACCTTCCCTGCTCATGGATACTTGATGGCTGACACTTATAAAAGACCTGTGGTCTTGTTTTCTGGTCTAATGCCCACCATTTATCTCCCTCTCTCTTCTCCACCCACCACCCACTCTCCCATATGTCTCATACTCATTCCCAGTCTTCTCCATCTCATCAGCTTCATGTTTAAGGCTGAAATATGGCCTTCCCCTAGGATTGATCCATATTGGCAACATTGGGCTGAAGAGGAAGCTCTGTTGTGGAAAGAGTGGATTCAGCCCAATTTGGACCTTGGGGAAAAAGTTCTTTTCCCTCCAATAAGAAGATCTGCCAGAATTAATAAGATTGTTGATGTTGAATAGTTTATTTGTCTATTTTCCTATATTCCATTTTATTCTGATAAAAATTCCATTTTATTCTGATAACAAGTTAATTTTATAAGGAGTATTTGTTTCCAATGAATTACCCACCCTCTAAAGTGTATGAATCCATTTAAAAACTCCCCAAATATCTTAAAAGACAGCCGTGAAGGTGTTTACAAATAAGTTCTGTCCAAAAATCATAAAAAAAAAACCAGTGAATTTAAAAATAAACTGTTTTGCTGCATTAAATTCTACACCCCTTAAAGTGCTTTCAAAAGATTTAACACTTTGAGAAATCTTGAAACTTGAGCCGTGGGGAATTTTCTTTGAAAAAACCGGGTGTATGGGCAAAATAAAATAGAAGATGTTGTTTTTTTGGAAAATAAAAAATGCCATCAAATTCTACACGCCAAGAAGTATTTTTCGCAATTTCAAAATTTTGAAAAACCTTAAAATTCCGCCCGCAAAAAAATAAAAATAAAAAAACCGGGTGTAAACGCGGAAAACCGGGTGTCCTCCGCAGCAAAATTTACGTCGCCGCTGCGTAAAACCGGGTGTAAACGCGGAAAAACCGGGTTTTTTTTATTAATGCCCTTATTTTATTTTATTTTATTTTATTTTATTTTATTTTATTCCACACGCCCTTTTCTGAAGGGGCGGGCGAACCGCACACCTTTTTCTGATGAGGGCGTGCGACTGCACGCCTGCTGTCAGCCCTAGAGATACTCCAGAGTATCCTAAAGACTGACTTCAATGTAAAATATTAATACAATATTGTATTAGCAATAACATATACTATAATATTATTAAAGTAATCAACTTTTCATGTAAAATTAGGTGGGGTACCTCACTCAAACCACCACCAAATTCCAACTCCTTCTATTACTTTACCATATCTCAAAAGATACTTAGTAGGAGATGGAATAACCGTAAAAATATAGATTATAAATTATTGTCATAAAAGCTGAGAGACAATAAACTTATTTGCATAAATATAATAATAATACAGTTATGCTTATAGGAAAGAAATTACCTGAGTGCGTGGTAATTTCCCAGTATTGTTCTATTAAATAAATTGGCCCATGATGTGATTGGTTATACATACATGTCATGAGGTCATGGGGACATAGAAAATACTGTGCTCAATTCAATACAATCCCCATTACATCATAGTACATTTGAATTGTAATACATTAGAGCAGAATTTAGAATAAACATTCTAGAACATTCCTCAAGGAATCTCTAGAATATAAAAGGAGTTCATTTCTGGCCTAGGATTGGTTCCTCAGCATATTCCCCCAGTACCATTTTGTAAGTACTCTGAATATTCTCCTCCTACTATTAGAGTAGTGTACCCCCTTTATATCCAACCCAACCTTTATTACTGGAATAGTCTCAAGTTACCTTAGAATTCCCCATCTTCTGGCCTTGGTCTGTTCCTTAGAAGGCAGTTGCTGCAAGACTACCACCTCTGACAGTAGCCAATCAGCTTAAGTGCTTGCCAACTGCTTAATAGCAATTTTTATTGCTATATCTTTCACAAAAAGACAAAGAATAGCCAAACCTACACGGGTAACTTTTAGTCTTCTCCAATTGAGTGATTTGTGGGCGTTGATAGACGCACGCCAAGCGCGCACGCCAACGCCAGCCCGCACGCCATTTTTTTTTGGCGTGCGGGGCCTACATGCCCTTTTTTTTTGGCGTGTAGGGTCTACACGCCAAAAAAAAAGGGCGTGTGAGACCCACACGCCAAAAATGGCGTGCGGTTCCCACACGCCTTTTTTTTTTGGCGTGTGGGCCCCGCACGCCAAAGAAAATTGGCGTGTAGGCCCCGCATGCCAATTGTTTGGCGTGCGGGTCTCACACGCTCACGTAATCGAATGGCCCCTGCCATTCGATTACGTGAGCGGGGGGTGTGTATCCCCATACACATAATACATGTATGTATTATGTGTATGGGATTTACACACCCCCCGCTCACGTAATCGAATGGCAGGGGCCATTCGATTACGTGAGCGAGCCCGAGTCTGTTTGTTTCCGGACTGGGGCTCGCTTATGGTCCTGGTTTTTTCAACCAGAACCACAACAAACCCCGCCCACCGCTCTCCGACTCGATCAACCAAAGCGGTGAGTCTGAAAATCCGAAAAAAAAAAAAAAAAAAAAAAAAAAAAAAAAAAAAAAAAAAAAAAAAAAAAAAAAAAAAAAAAAAAAAAAAAAAAAAAAAAATCAAAAAAAATCAAAAAAAAAAAAAATCAAAAAAAAAGTCAGAAAAAGAAAAAAAAATCAAAAAAAAAATCAAAAAAAACAAAAAAAAAAACAAAAAATGAGAAATAAAAAATGAGGAAAAAACCCCCAAAAAACCAAAAAAATGGGTTTTTTTGGGGTTTAATTATGTGGAAAAGCCCACAGGCCCAGGGCTCCAAGACCCAACTGGCCCAAAGACAGGGCCCAATGGCCGTAAGAAGGGGCCCGCCTCTGCCCATCACCTCCCATGGGCCCACAGGCCCACTTTGATGCTCCAAAGGGGCAATAAAACATTCAAAGGGGCCATTCAAACCCCCCAGGCAGCTCAAAGGGCCCCGTATAAGCCCCAGACGCACACCATTCCCCCCAAAAGTGGCCCATCTCAAACACATCTCTTCCTATTTCCATTTTTTTTTCACCGTAAATATAGTAACACGTGCTGACAAACTCTCCCATTCAAATGCAAACAGATTCCGCACAATCACCAAATCAGCAGCAAAAGATGTCACACACCGGTGATTACAACTCCGCAACCAATCAGCCTCCACGCCCATACGGATTCTATGAGGTTGACCCCAACCATCACCCGCACGCCCCACTTGGCAACATGTATCAAAATCAAACCTCTGCGTATGGAAATCCACACGTGCTTGGCCAACCTGCAGCTCCAATCAATCAATCAGGCCACCTAGCAACTAACTATGGCTACCCAAGCAACCAATATGGCCAAGCCCCCCAGCCCCTTACTGTCCCCTCAGCCCACCCAGCCACCTACAGCTTCAATGACAACAACTACAGACTGGCAATCCAGCCAAACCCTGGGCCCCCAGCCCACCCAGTAGCGCAGCCTGTGTTCCGCCCATATGAGGTACAATTGCCTCAATTCACCCACTATCACAATCGACCTCCAGCCTCTACCTATCAGCTTGATCCAGCCCAACCATCCTACCTGGCTCAGCCAGCCCTCTACGCACCACCTCATATAACTCAAGCCCCACCATCCCATCCGTTTCCGCAATCCCATCAAGCACCACAAATCTCAAACTACTGGCAGCCGGGACCCCAACCATTGTCCCACCCGGCCAACCCATTCACTCTTGGACCCACTCACTTCCAAGGCCTGCCAACCTCACACAATTTCCCCGTTGGCCAACCATCAGTGACCGCTCCGCCGCAGACAAATCAAGTCCCTTCCTTACCCGTCATGCAAGATATGCAGCCATCTCTGGGGGAAATAACCTCCTCTGCGCCATTTAGCCCTCAAATTTGGCCACCTGCACAACCAAGTCCTCAACAGTTTTCCCCAAGGAACTTTCAGCCCTCAAGACCCTCAAAATGTGGCTGAAGGTGAGTCTTCAAATACTTCTCCACTTTGTTTTCATATTAACAAGAACTGATGTTTACCTACTCAATCTCCCAGTCAAATACCCAAGGGCCATGGCTACATCTCCCGGCGGATATCAACCTGCATCACCCAGCCCTCAAGTATGTCCCCGAGCAAATTTCAGCCCTCAAGTCCCTCAAACTGTGGCTGAAGGTGAGTCTTCAAATACTTCTCCACTTTGTTTTCATCTTACCAAGAACTAATGTTTACCTGCACAATCTCCCAGTAAAATACCCAAGCGTCACGCCTACATCTCCCGGCAGGTATCACCCTGCACCACCCAGCCCTCAACCGTTTCCCCCTGCAACTTTCAGCCCTCAAGTCCCTCAAACTGTGGCTGAAGGTGAGTCTTCAAATATTTCTCCACCTTGTTTTCATCTTACCAAGACCTAATGTTTACCTAGTCAATCTTCCAGTATACCCGCTCAATCCTTTAGGACGTTCACCGCTGGCCCCCGCAATGTTACCCGCTGCCAATCAACCGCATAAAGTGTTGATGAAATCTGAAGATGTACAATCTTATGATTATTCAGTTGGCAGTAAGTTCTTCTAGTTTCTTAATTCGCCCACTTGAGGCAGACTGGCTGAACTGCTTGTGTTTCCAGATGCAATGGATGCACCACCCGAATTCCTTTTCACATGTGTCACTGATCTCAAACACTTTGTCACCACATGGGCCCACGAGCATGGTTACGCTCTGAAAGTTTGTGCTTCCAAGAGGGACAAGAACATCTACTTTGCATGCACAGTTGCCGGGGAAGACAAAACCTCAGTTGATGCTATCCGGTTTCGAGAGTCTAGGAATAAGCGACTGGGGTGCTGCTTCAAAATATCCGGCCACAAACCAACTTCAGTAAAACTCAAGGATGCACCATGGGAACTCCGATGCCGAAAGACGATTGAGCACAATCATGGTCCAATCGATCTGGAACATGTAGTCATCCACAAGAAGCTCTCTGTCGAAGGCCAAACTGAGGTTGCTCGCTTATCGTCTCTAGGAATGCAACCCCAGGCAATCGCTAGACTCCTTACTAGCAGTGAGGGAAGGTTTGTAACCAACCGGACGATATACAACACAAAGCAGGCACTGAGGGCGGATAAGAGGGCTGGCAACACCCCAATCGAGTACCTCCTACGTTGCCTCAACGAATCCAATTGGACACACGAGGACGTTTACGATACGGACGGCAAGCTCCTTTACTTGTGGTTTGCGCACCCAGGATCGTTGCTTCTTGCTCGCAGGTTCCACCATGTGGTCAACATTGACTGCACTTACAAGACGAACCTGAACAACTACCCCCTGCTGCATGTGGTTGGCCAAACTGCAACCAATCACAGTTTTTCGATTGGTTTTTGTTTGATGCGCAACGAGAAGAATGAGGCCTACTCATGGGCTCTTGATAAGTTGAAGTGGGTGGTATATTTGACTAATCACCTATTCTCATCATAAACTGACTGTACTCCGGTGCCTGTGTGATACCCATAGATCTATATGGGACGCTGACCACGCGCCAAAGGTCTTTGTGACAGACAGGGAATCGGCACTGCGTAATGCTATCTCAAAGCACTTTCCGAATGCAACCGCGAACTTGTGCATGTGGCACATCGATCGGAACATTGTGACAAACTGCAAGCAAGCCTTTGCTGGCGATGGCGAAGAATGGGCCAAATTCATGAGGCTCTGGCATGAGGTCGCACATGCCCCCAATGAGGACACCTGCAACTCAAAGTGGGCTCAACTGACACGGTACCTAGTCACTCGAACTAACGTCTATGAATACCTGTACAAGAACGTCTGGAGCGAGCGACAGAAGTTCATGAATGCGTGGGCCGGAATGACACCCCATCTAGGAAATCTGACTTTGTCACGATGTGAATCTGCCCACAGCTGGCTGAAAACCTATGTGACGTCGGCTAGGTGCGACTTTGCAACACTTTTCATTACAATTGCTGCAGCAGTGGACCGACAACTTGACACAGCCCACACGAACCTGGCACACGAGTTACAGAAGGGATTAACCGGACTACCAAATGCCTTCAAGTCCCTCAGCTGCAAAATCTCCTGTCATGCGCTCAAGTTGGCCTTGTCTCAGTACAACAAGTTCATCAAGATGAAGAAAACCAAGCCTGGGGATCCCAGCCTTCAATGCAAAGGTAATTTCCAGGCTGGCTTGGGCATTCCGTGTTCGCACACTATTGAATGTTTGGTCCAGGGGAAGGGAGATGTGGAGCCTTCTGATTTCCATGTCCAGTGGCATCTGGCCTATAACCCTGATGGTCCAGTGAGTCCTCCTGATGTATGACTTGTTCATGTCCCTCCTAGCTAATCTTCATCTATGTTCATTGCAGGCTCTTGATGAACCACTGTACGACTTTGACAACGATTTTGAGGATTTCAAGCAGGAGATCTTGGCGTCCCACCACCCCTCGGCGTTAGAAGCAACAATGAAAAAATTACGAAGGGTCCATGCAAACACACACGTGGTCCCGCTTGCAGAGCCTGATCCTATCCGAGTGAAACACAAACTGGAAAGGCCGTGGAAGAAGAGAAAGGGTAGTGGGCGAGTTCAAAAGCGCGATGACACCCATGCAGAAATTGTGGAAGCGCAAATCCAAAAGGCGCAGGCAAGGAAAGCAAGACAGAAGGCCGGTGTATCAAAAGGAAAAGGGTGTAAGAGACAGTCCAAGCGCGCGCAGGCTCCATTGGACACCTCAGCTTCTTCCTCTGGGGACCTGGATGAGCTACCCAGTGTGGAGACACTCATGCGTAAGCAACTTTATTGCATGTCTTTTTAAGAGGCTGATAACTGATGGACTTACTAAGCAGTCAAGAGAACTCACCCCCCACGAATTGGCAGCCTCACTATTGGGAAACGGAATCGGGGGTCTTCCAGTTCAGGAACATCACGGCGCAAGGAAACGTGGCAGCCCAAGTATGGTAGTAAGGATGGTGTAACAGATGAAGATTCTGATTCTGCAGATGCAGTTTCAGATGAAGATTCTGATGCCCCAGATGGGGAATCAGATGAAGAATCTGATGCCCCACATGGGGCATCAGAAGAAGAATCTGATGCCACAGATGGGGAATCAGTTGCAGAATCTGACGCACAAGGTGGGCAATCAGATGAAGAAACTGATCCCCCAGTGGATTCCTCCTCATCTATTGAGATGCAGGATGAGGAAAAGCTGCTGTCACCTCCAGAAGCCTCAAGAAAAGCCTCAAGCTCTCATGATCAGTTGCTGGGTGAGGCCAGGCTACATTCACCCCCGACAGCCAAGGTAAGTACTATAACTTTGACATTAGATTATCAGGGTCTGATTCCATTGTATGTTTCATAGGACCGGCATGTAGGTGCTGAGGTTGCACCCAAGGCTGGCCAAACAAGACAGGGGAATACCAACCCTGATGTTGCAGTGAGTGACTCAAGCTTGACACGGACAAGGAGGAATGCACTGACTGTAACTGATAACCAACTTCTCATCATTCTTGTCAGGCGGAGCTTCCACCATGGATCTTAAAATACCTGCATTCCACTTATAACCCTGCAGGTGATGGGAACTGTGGTTATGCATGTGTGGCACATGCATTGGCAGCAGATAGACCAGAGGGTCCCTACGCTAAGGCCAATGGGTGGTACCAAGTGCGAAAGGATGTGTTAGAAGAGATGGAAAAGAACAAGGCACATTGGACAAGATACCTTGGGGGGCCTTCAGAATTCGACCGCGCTTACGGACGTGTTCAGGTGACTGACCCACGTGGATCAGTCCCCATGAACAAATGGATGAGCAAGTTGGATGTGGGACCGATTCTGGCCAATGCGTATAACCGGCCATTTGTCTTCCTCAGCAGAACGGGCGGGAGCACCACATATATTCCCGCCACAGTTCCCCCGGACCCTAAACCGCTGCCAGCCCTCTTCTTATCATTTTTCAATGATAATCATTGGATACGTGTGATAGTCAAGCGGACCCCCACGATTCCCTTTCCTCTCCCTAAAGTCTCCCGGTTATTTCACAAGAGCCCAGCAGCTGCTTGGCTAGACTGTGTTTCCCCTTCCACTACTCTTCACTCTTTGTTACCTAAATGATTAAAGGTACCAAGTTACTGCAAGTAACACTAATTATTATTATCCTTATTAATGTTTACCATTCTTATTATTCTTTAATATTATTCCTTCAAGATCTCTAGTGAATATTTGCGCAGCTGCGGCTGCGCAGTGCACCCGGTTTTCCGCATTTACACCCGGTTTTTTTTAATTTTTAATTTTTAAGCAAATAGGATGTGGAGGGCGGCAGTTGATGCGCGTGACCTCCCCAATCATCCTCATTAAATATGATATTTAAAACAAATAAAATAAACAATTAAAACAAGGAAAATAAACAAAACAAAATAAAAATATGGAGGGCAGCATTTTAAATAAGTAAAACCAGTAAACATTATTTATTTATCAAAATTTTAAATTTATTTATTATACTTAAAGGGGTGTAGAACTTTGTGGTAATTTTTAATTTGCAAAAAAACTGTGTCTTCTACTTGTTTTGGCCAATCCACCCGGTTTTTTTTTAATTTAATTTTTTGCGGGCGGATTTCCATTATTTTTCAAAGTTTTAAATTTATTTCTCATACTTACAGGGGTTTAGACTTTCATGGTAATTCCTATTTTGCTCAAAAACCATGGTTTTTTTTTTTTTGGCCAATCCCGCCGGTTTTTTCATAAAAAAATCCTGACAGCTTAATTTCCAGGATTTCTCAACATTTTCACATTTTTTAAACTTTTTCTAAGCACTTTAAGGGGTGTAGAATTTAATGTGAATAACAGTTTTTTTTTTTAAATCACTGGTTGGATTTTGATGATTTTTGGACTCAATTTATTTCCAAACACCTTCACATCTGTCTTTCAAGATATTCAGGGAGTTTTTAAATGGATTCATACACTTTAGAGGGTGAAGAATTCATTGGAAACAAATACTGATTATAAAATTGACTTCTTATCAGATTTCATGACAAAGAAATGGAAATACAATTATACACAGAGGTATGGTACATTGCATGATGCTTTGGAGTGTTACATGTTGTTTATTAAATAACCAACAACTGGGTGTAAATGCGGAAAACTTGGTGTAAATGCGGAAAAACTGGGTTTTTTTATTAATGCCCTAGAATAAATGAAATGAATAAAATAAATAAATAAAATACAAAGCAAGAGACATAATTGCAAGTTAATAATTTATTAGCACACAAATAATACGTATAAGAAAGAGAAAATGTTATCAACACTACTGATAACAGCTAGAAAATGCTTACAAATGGTGAATATACGCCTGAATTACATTCCTGAACTGATATGTAATGGGCAAAAAAAAATAGAAGACATTGTTTTTTTGGGAAATAAAAATTACCATAAATTTCTACACCCCTGGAAGTATATTAAACATTTTTCAAATGTTGAAAAAAAATCAAAATCCGCCCGCAAAAAAAAAATCAAAAAAAGGGTTTAAAAGCGGAAAACCGGGTGTGCTGCGCAGCAAATTTGAGGTTGCCGCTGCGTAAAACTGTGTGTAAACGCGGAAAAACCGGGTTTGTTCCTTAATGCCCTATAATAATGATGATACCACTAAGGAATCCCAATAGCCCAATTCTGGATAATCTATAGTTTAATGCTGATATATCATCAAGAATTGGCCACAACCTACCTTCAATAAGGTAGAAACCACAAACCCACATGAGTACTCCTTGGATGCCTATTAATAATACTCTGTTTGGGTTATATTTCAAAAAACACTTAAGTCTGATGTTTCATTCAAGTGGATGAGCAAGACAGTGGTGGAAATTACAACTCAAGGACATGTGAATGAGAAATAAAAGGGAAACCAAAGAAAAAAACAACCCCCGGTACATATATCAGAAGTGGTAGTTGGCTACAGCTATTTCTATATCTTGGGAAAACAAAATTTGGAGGTTTTGAATAGAAAAACATTTGTGAAACTCTTCATGGGTTTTTTTCCAATCAACCATTGGCAAACCATCATGACCAATCTGGTTAAATCCCATGGAGCACAAAAAGTTGAGAAAGTATAATCGGAGGTTATCCAAAGTCCCGTGAGGCATCACTGAAGTATTACCACTATCAACCTTATGTTTCAGAACATTGGCGCCAAATTCCAATAAGGCCGAAGCATTTGAAGCAGTCGGACGTTCGGACCCGTATTTGTTAGTGACAAAGGCGGTTGTTGGACCAAAAACCAGGAGACCAGCAAGCATCCGCATTTGCTCCCGCGTATTTGATGTTGACCACTCATCAAGCTTTTTATACTTTGGTCTTGTTGGTGCCTGGAGCCCGCAGATGTAACACAAGGCTGACATAGCCCCCGTGAAGTATAGACCAAGGACCTTGAGACCGGAGGTGTTTGGTTGGGGGCTTGATCCATCCTTTGCGTGACTTCCAAGGTTTTCATAAGTTCGTTGGAATGCAAGATGGGCAGTATGCACCAAAGATTCGTCCAGGGGGAGAGGCTGCCATTCACTGCCCTGTTGCTCCATGTGTCGAAGGGCCCAGCAGTCTTGCAAAGCACTTTTAAGCCGGAGATAAGCGTGGTCACTTGGAGAGAAGTATGAGGCCAGATTCGCCGCAAGTGTGTGGGTCTGGACACGTTTGGACAGCGGCGCCTTCCGGTTCTCCTGGGAAGCCTCGAGCTGTGCCATGTTGACAACTTCAGGAGTTATCAGAGAGAGAGCACCAGGTTGAGTGGGGTTAAGAATTCTCTCTGCATACCACACAAATATCAGCCTTTGTGATGTATGAACAAGTGAGAAAAAAAGTTAGTATTTACCAGATTTGCATGCCTTCAGAAGTGTATCCACTTCCCTCCAAACAACTCGGCTGAACTCCTGTGGCCTCGTTGGATGTGGTGTGACCATTGAGGGGAGGTGTGTGAGGATGAATGCTATGTTTTCAATCATTTTCTCGGCTGAACGGTGTGACCACACAATTCCACCCGCCAAATTTTCATTCAAATCATCTGCCAATGCTTTTGGAAGCATTGGGCCAGGGATAAATAGACCCATAGCTGTGCGCAAAGGAGGGATGTTAATTACAAGATGGGTGTGCATAAGCAATGGGGAGTGACTTACAAGGAGGCGTCAGGACAGGGGGAGGAGGAATTGATTCGCCCGGTGGTCTTTGGGTAGGTGGCTTGACTGTTGATGGCCCAGCAACAGGGGGGTTCCGTGGAATTCTGAGGCCTTGCAGTGATTGCGCAGTGATGAATTCGTGAGAGGTGGGATGAGGGGTGAAGAAATTATACATGGGGCCTGTATTTTTAGAAGAAGAAGCAGAGTTGTCCAGGCGCGCCTTTTTGCTTGTCGGGTCTTCAACCGTAGGATCTTCAATTCGTACCATGTCATAGCGATATCGGGTTTGTTGTGGCACCGGTTCATGGACTGGCTCCTGGTGGAAGGTAGGTTTGGGACGTCCATGAAGGAATTGTTGGAGGACTTGCTGGTCTTCTGCACCATCTTCAGAGTCATCTGTTTCACCCTCTGCGTCAGGGTCTTCAGAGCTGTCCCGGATGGCTGGATTGTTAATTTCTCGTCTCCCGTCCGCATTGGGGGCTTTGGAGGACTTCTGGCCAATGAGTTGTTGGGCCGTTTGTACGCTTTGAAAGAAAGACTGGCCAAAGGTGTTGAGGGTTGTCTTGTGGCCTTCGACATCTGTCCGCATCTCTCCGCTTCGACGTGGGGATCCATCAGCTGGGTTTGTTGTGTTGGGCTGGCCATATTGAACATCCTTGTTTATTTGGTTTGCAAATTGATTGAGGGTGGGGATTGGGTTGGTTGCTGGAGGTAGGTGATCAGGAGTGGGTGCATATAAGTATGCCATTGAGTCGGTTGCAAATTCAGGGCGGGGGTGGGACTGGGGTGGAGCAGGCCTAGTGGCGCCTAAGGTGTTTTTAGCCGGGGCCGGGGTTCTGGAGACCTGTTCATTCTCATCGTCTGACTGCTCGTATTCAGCCTTTATTTTAGAGGCCCAATTCTCCAGGTTTTCACGTTCATCTGGTTTCAACGCAGGGTGCCGCGCCAGCTCTGTGCATTTTTCCCAGAGATCCAAACCTGTGTAATGGTGGGAGGGTGGGTGGGAGTGAGCCAGCTACTTATATTATACACAAAATAAAGGAATGAATCTCACGTCCTAGTTCACAGGTCTGATGTGAAGACATTGTTGATTGTTGAAGTCAAGTTGGTGATTTGTGCGGAATCTGTTAGCATATGAATGGGAGAGTATGTCAGCAAGTGTTACTATCTATGGTAAAAAAAATTTAAAAAAAAAAATGGAAGAGATGTGGGGGAATGAATGTGTTTGAGATGGGCCCATTGGGCCACTTTTGGGGGGGATGGAGCACGTCTGGGGCTTATACGGGGCCCTTTGAGCTGCCTGGGGGGTTTGAATGGCCCCTTTGAATGTTTTATTGCCCCTTTGGAGCATCAAAGTGGGCC
Source organism: Puccinia hordei (assembly GCA_007896445.1). Classification (NCBI taxonomy): domain Eukaryota; kingdom Fungi; phylum Basidiomycota; class Pucciniomycetes; order Pucciniales; family Pucciniaceae; genus Puccinia; species Puccinia hordei. The sequence goes on from RDRW01000047.1 coordinate 1,020,279, forward strand.
TGTGGGCCCATGGGAGGTGATGGGCAGAGGCGGGCCCCTTCTTACGGCCATTGGGCCCTGTCTTTGGGCCAGTTGGGTCTTGGAGCCCTGGGCCTGTGGGCTTTTCCACATAATTAAACCCCAAAAAAACCCATTTTTTTGGTTTTTTGGGGGTTTTTTCCTCATTTTTTATTTCTCATTTTTTGTTTTTTTTTTGTTTTTTTTGATTTTTTTTTTGATTTTTTTTTTTGATTTTTTTTTGATTTTTTTGATTTTTTTTTTTTTTTTTTTTTTTTTTTTTTTTTTTTTACTCACATTGTTTTTTCTTAATTGGTGAGTGGGGGTGTTGATCGAATTCTTGGTCGTTCTGGTTGAAAACAACCAGACCGACGGTCTGATTCCTGAAAGGAATCAGACTCGGCGGGCTCGCTCACGTAATCGAATGGTCCCTACCATTCGATTACGTGAGCGAGGGGATATCGCATGCGATATCCCCATACACATAATACATGTATGTATTATGTGTATGGGGATATCGCAGGCGATATCCCCCCACACGCCAAATAATTGGCGTGTGGTACCCGCACGCCAATTGTTTGGCGTGCGCTCCCACACGCCAATCGTTTGGCGTGTGGGAGCGCACGCCAAACAATTGGCGTGCGGGTCCCACACGCCAATTTTCTTTGGCGTGCGGGGCCCACACGCCAAAAAAAAAAGGCGTGTGGGAACCGCACGCCATTTTTGGCGTGTGGGTCTCACACGCCCTTTTTTTTGGCGTGTAGACCCTACACGCCAAAAAAAAAGGGCGTGTAGGCCCCGCACGCCAAAAAAAAATGGCGTGCGGGCTGGCGTTGGCGTGCGCGCTTGGCCTGCGTTTATCAACGCCCGTGATTTGTATATCAAATATTCAATTATAAGGAGTGTTAGGTTATCCTATGTGCATAGTTTGGACACTATAGAGAGAATAAATTTACACATTTATTCAGATAACCTTTCAGCACAGTGACAGTACCTGGTTTAATTGTAAAATTAAGCCAGTGTTTCATACACATAGCTGACACCTGCAGTGTCGCACGCCTGTAGATGGGCGTGCGTGCTGCACGCCCATCTACAGGCGTGCTGACACCCAGGGATGGGCGTGCAGCCCGCACGCCGATAACCAAAAGGCGTGCGGGCAGCACACCTTTTTTTTTATCGGTGTGCGTTTGGCGTGGGCGTGCGCCGAAGGGCATGCATTTATCAATGCCCAGTTGGGTCTTGGAGAGGGCTATTTTTCCCCCACAAAATTAAACCCCAAAAAATCCCTTTTTTTTGGATTATTTGGGGTGTTTTTTCTCATTTTTTATTTCTCACTTTTTGTAATTTTTGTTGATTTTTTTTTTGATTTTCTTCTGATTTTTGTTTGATTTTTTTTGATTTTTTTTTGTTTCGGATTTTCAGACTCACCACTTTTTTTGATCGAATTGGTGAGCGGTGGGCGGTGTTTGTTGTGGTTCTGGTTGAAAAAACCGGGACCATGAGCGAGCCCCAGTCGGGAATCAGACTCGGGCACGCTCACGTAATCAAATGGGCCCTCCCATTTGATTATGTGAGCGGGGGATGTGTATATCCCCATACACATAATACATGTATGTATTATGTGTATGGGGATATTGCATGCAATATCCCCCCACACGCCAAACAATTGGTGTGTGGGAGTGCACACCAAACAATTGGCGTGTGGGCCCCACACACCAATTTGATTTGGCGTGCGGGGCCCACACGCCAAAAAACAATGGTGTGTGGGAACCACACGCCATTTTTGGCGTGCGGGTCTCACACGCCCTTGTTTTTTGGCGTGTAGGTACCCTACACGCCAAACAAAATCGGCGTGTAGGCCCCGCACAGGCGTTGATAAACGCATGCCAAGCGCGCACGCCAACGCCAACCCGCACGCCAATTTTTTTTGGCGTGCGGGGCTTACACGCCAAAAAAAATTGTCGTGTAGGGTCTACACGCCAAAATAAAATGGCGTGTGAGACCCACACGCCAATTTCTTTTGGCGTGTGGGCCCCGCACGCCAACTAAAATTGTCGTGTGGGAGCGCACGCCAAACAATTGGCGTGCGCGTCCCACACGCCAATTGTTTGGCGTGTGGGGGGATCCCGCTCACGTAATCGAATGGGAGGGCCCATTCGATTACGTGAGCGGGCCGGCTGACGAGGTTATACAACCTCGTCAGCCGGGAGGACTTCCTCCCGGCTGACGAGGCTATACAACCTTGTTGGCCAGGAGGAAGTCATCCTGGCCGACGTGGTTGTATAGCCTCATTGGCCGGGAGGACTTCCTCCCGGCTGACGAGGTTATACAACCTCGTCAGCCAGGAGGAAGTCCTCCTGGCCGACGAGGTTGTATAGCCTCGTCGGCCGGGAGGACTTCCTCCTGGCTGACGAGGTTATACAACCTCGTCGGCCAGGAGGAAGTCCTCCTGGCTGACGAGGTTGTATAACCTCGTCAGCCGGGAGGACTTCATCCTGGCTGACGAGGTTATACAACCTCGTCAGCCAGGAGGAAGTCCTCCTGGCCGACAAGGTTGTATAGCCTCGTCGGCCGAGAGGACTTCCTCCTGGCCAACGAGGTTATACAACCTCGTCAGCCAGGAGGAAATCCTCCTGGCCAACGAGGTTGTATGGCCTTGTCGGCCGGGAGGACTTCCTCCCGGCTGACAAGGTTATACAGCCTCGTGCCGGGAGGAAGTCCTCCCGGCTGACGAGGTTGGATAAACTTGTCAGCCGGGAGGGGGCTCGCTCACGTAATTGAATGGGCCCTCCCATTTGATTATGTGAGCGGGGGATATTGCATGCGATATCCCCCCACACGCCAAACAATTGGTGTGCGGGCCCTACACGCCAATTTTATTTGGCGTGCGGGGCCCACACCCCAAAAAAAAATGGCTTGTGGGAACCACACACCATTTTTGGCGTGCAGGTCTCACACACCCTTTTTTTTTGGCGTGTAGGCCCCGCAAGCCAAAAACAATTGGCGTGCGGGTTGGCGTTGGCGTACACTGTTGGTGTGCGTCTATCAACGCCCCTGAGGGTTGCCTATGTAGCTAGCCAAGTAGGCAAGGAAGGCTGAGGAGGGCGGCATCACGTTTGGTCTGGGGGGCATACCGGTGCTTGACAAGTTACCGGGATCAGTGTTGCTTTCCATTATTGCGTCCAACGCATCTTTCTACTGGGTGTTGATAAACACACACCCCGGTTATACAACCTCATTGTTGGGGAGAGGTTACTCCCCAGCCATGAGGTTGTGTATAACCTCAACGCCAGAGATGTCCAAGTTGGAAATCTCTGACATCATCCATTGGTGTGCCATGAGACACACCAACACCATTTGGGGTGCCTGCCAAACCCGCCAAAAAATGCTGGTAGGGGCTTAAAAACACACCAAATGGCCTGCGCCAGGGGCCTGCTTTTATAAATTCCCCTTTCTAATTACTCATCAATAGCAGTAGCTTTTTCGCAACTAAAAAATTCTCTTGTAATTTGTCATCTATTTCTATTTTCCTCAGTTAATTAACATGTCATTGCTTTATGCTTCTACTGGGAATCCAGCTAGCCATCATCCTGGCTGAGTACTAATTAATCCTAGACTCCACATATCTTCATCTTTGAAGTTATCCCTGAACTCCGTTGACTCACACTTATCTTCAAACCACCTTTGTGAAGTAAGCCTTGAGAATTACCTCCTTTTCCTCATGTGCTTTGATCAACTAACGCCACTTTTGTACTTTGGGTTGTTTGCATTACAGGTATTCACATGGAAGGCATTCAAGCCACTTAAGATTCTGTGGCATTTGAAACACATAAATTCCATGAGCATCCACAGGGTAAAGTTCCAGGTGAGGATTTGCATGTGGTATTGCCATATGCTGGAAGGTTGTAATTAAACAATCAAAAAACCCATTCCTTTCAAAGGCAAAAAAATATAAATATTGAATCCTCACTATACTAGGCCGGAAGACATTGATAACATCCTGGATTGCCATATGATCACTGTTTGTGCAGTATCTCCAACAAGGTAGGCCAAAGTTTCCCATACTCTTGTTGAGATTTAACCTTCTTAGCTGAACACTAAAGAGAGGGGGAAATCTTGGTGGAACTGATTGGAACAAGGAGCAGATAGAAGGTGTATAACTTTTGTGCTCAAAATTGATGATTAATTACCACTGACAATTGGTCAGGTTAAGTAGACTACTTGACATGGGGCGTTGATAAACGCACGCCAACGCCAACCCGCACGCCAATTTCTTTTGGCGTGCGGGGCCTACACGCCCTTTTTTTTTGGCGTGTAGGCCCCGCACACCAAAAAAAATTGGCGTGCGGGTCCCACACGCCAATTGTTTGGCGTGTGGGACTTGCTCACGTCATCAAACCGTTGGACCGGTTTGATGACGTGAGCACGTCCCACCAGGAGGAGTTCCTCCTGGCTGATGAGGTTGTATAACCTCGTCAGCCGGGTGGAAGTCCACCCGTCCGACGAGGTTATACAGCCTCGTTGGCCAGGAGGAGTTCCTCCTGGCCGACAAGGTTGTATAACCTTGCCAGCTGGGAGGACTTCCTCCTGGCTGACGAGGTTGTATAACCTCTTCAGCCGGGTGGAAGTCCACCCGGCTGACAAGGTTATACAACCTCGCCGGCCGGGAGGACTTCCTCCTGGCAGACGAGCCTGTATCACCTCGCCGCCAGGAGGACTTCCTCCTGGCTGACAAGGTTGTATAACCTTGTCAGCCGGGTGGAAGTCCACCCGGCTGACAAGGTTATACAACCTCGTCGGCCAGGAGGAAGTCCACCCGGCTGACAAGGTTATACAACCTCGTCAGCCAGGAGGAACTCCTCCTGGCTGACGAGGTTGTATAACCTCGTCGGCCAGGAAGGAGTCCTCCCAGCCGGCGAGGCTATACAACCTTGTCGGCCAGGAGGAACTCCTCCTGGCCGACGAGGCTGTATAACCTTGTCGGCTGGGTGGACTTCCACCCGGCTGACGAGGTTATACAACCTTGTTGGCCGGGTGGACTTCCACCCGGCTGACGAGTTTATACAACCTTGTTGGCCGGGTGGACTTCCACCCGGCTGAAAAGGTTATACAACCTTGTCAGCCAGGAGGAACTCCTCCTGGCAGGACGTGCTCACGTCATCAAACCGGTCCAACGGTTCAATGATGTGAGCATGTCTGTCAGCTTTCTGTACTCTACTCCACTTATTGTGGCGTGTACAGTAAGGAATAAAAAAAAGAATATTACACTTATGAAGTGTAATGAACAGATTTGCCAATAAGAACAATTACTTAAAGTGTTATAAAACACTAAGTATCAAATAAAAACAGGTTATGACCCTGCTGCCAAAACTTCAGTTATGGGAATAAATCCTCTGAAGGGCTAACCAGACTTGAACATGGTTTTTTCAATTAATTAAAGGTATTTTAATTAATTGGGGAGGGTTTGTTTTGAAGAATTTTAACTAATTTAGATAGTATATATATAAAGGCCAGTCCTCCTTACTTACAGGAGAAGGTGAGCGCCTTTGTAGCTTATAATAAGTTATCTGGTGTATGTTAAAATTGATGGGGGGAGGATTTCTTCAATTTGGTGAAGAAACCTCCTCCTTAAATAATAAAATATTTGTATTAATCCCTCTGCAATCTAATTGACAGTGGGGATTGGGGCAATGTTGACAGGTGATTCTGATCAGCCTGTTCGTGGTAAGAAGAGAAGCATGGTGTCATTTTTAATTAAAATGATGCCATGTTTATTTCACATTAATTAAATTAATTTAATGTTTATTTTTCTTAATTAAACTAAATAATATTTAATCACATGTACATGTAACTTCCTTTGGGGTTAGAGCTTGGAAAAGCGCTTGCTCTGGAGAGTTAAACATGTGGGATTTAATTTATAAGTCATTACTGCATATTAATATACTTTACATAGAGATTTACTCTTATTTATATGTAATTTTATACTATAAATTGCTATGGGTTAATCTTGGATCTTCCAGGATTTTCAAGAAGAAAACTATGCCAATAAATGGTTCTTTATCCATTTATTGCATGTTTGAAAATTAATTTTCCAAAGATTTTCATTAATTAAATTATAACTTAATTTTAGTAAAAAATAGATATAATTTAAATAAATGATTTTTATTCAATATAGTCATGAGTGTGGCTTGAACTCAGGTTCTTATGTCAATAACAGTCATTACTGAGCCAGTCTCTAGATGTTAGACTATTTTACCATTTGATAAAATGATAAGGTCTAAATTCCGTTTTGTTCAGACTATAAAAAATAATAAATACAGAATAATAATAATTATTCAAGCTTGCAGTTTTCAAGTATTACATGTTACATTATTACATGTTACATAATACATGTAATATCTTGGTGGCTGACAATGTCCCACACCCCAAACAATTGGCGTGTGCGTGTGAGACCCGCGCGCCAACAATTGGTGTGCGCTCCCACACGCCCTTTTTTTTGGCGTGTAGACCCTACACGCCAAACAAAATGGTGTGTAGGCCCCGCACGCCAAAAAAAAATGGGTGTGCGTTTATCAACGCCCATTGAAATGTGGTCAAGCTGAAACAAATAACATGCATATGCTAATAACTAGTAACATATGGAAAACATTTTTCAAATGACAATGGAATTTAAGGGCATTGTTACTTAACAATGGAACAATGCATTACAACACTGCCAGCATAATTGCCTAGGATGAAGTTATCCCAGTTGTACTGGGATGCACTCAACCAATTTAAACTTGGTTGAAATCAACTGATGAAATATAAATCCAAGGGACCCCCCTTGGTTTTATATTTCATTGGTTGAGTTCAACCTACTTTAAATTGGTTGTTTGTATCCTAGTGTAACTGGGATGAACTCAACCTAGGAAATTATCCTGGCAGTGCAACTAGTGATGGATGGTCATCAACAAGATATTGATGGAAAATAAGGCAATCAACCTGTGGAGGTTTGAAATCACTCTTTGTTGCAAATCTATATTTTATTTTCAGCCAGTAGTAGTAAAGAATCTAAACATAAACCATAATAACAGACATATCTGATGAGTAAGTCACATTTGAGAAAGCCAACAACTTAGAAAGAAAAAATTATACAAACAGGATAAAGAAGCAATCTATACTAGGAACTGAAACTTCAATCGTAGACAACAAAACTTGAAAACAACAAATAACTAGAACACTAAATTCTGAAGAACACATGATTTCAGTATTTTAATTTAACAAATACTATTAACTGAGACTAGACAGAAAAACAAACACTAAGACTCCAAATGATAGTTTTCTCAATTACACCTCCTCCTGAACCACTAATGTCTTCAACCTTCAATCTATTGTTGTTGATTCAAATGAGTTTGATAAGTGACTGAGTTTCTTGTTGATAGTTGAAACAATAACTCTTCTTTACCTGAATGTTGATTATTTGATCTTCTTTGGCCTTCTTGAGACTTGAGAGACTTGAATTTGAAATCATCCCGAGAGCACTTGATGGTGAAAGAGAAACCAAGAAGGCAAGAGAAACAGAAACTTGACGAGATAACAACACTTCATCAAATTACCCTCAACAAAAACATCACATATAGTGATGGATAAAATATAGTAAAAGTGAGATGGGTACGAAATAAATCTAAAATTGCTAGAAAACCAGAACCAGACTGAACAATAAAAAGGTGTCAGAAATAAGATGATGAGACATAAGAGAAGGAGGAAACATACTATCAATCTGATGAGACAAATATAAGAATGACTAGAGAGGTCTTGAAGTAAGATGTGAGCAGGGAAAAAGCAGCAATTGATCTTTTAGAAACAGATAAAGATAGAAATGAGAAGGAAAAATAAAAGAGTTCAGTGATTTCCTTATCAACCAAAGAAGATATGAAAAAAGAGAAGAGACAAAAGAGAAAAGAAACAAACAGGACAAAAGAAGAATGTAGGCTTTTAGTTATTGAGAATTGTTGGAGAAGGTTGAGCAGGGTTGAGCAGGGAATCTTGAGGAGTGGAATGAAGAAGGAATGTGAAGAGTGGAGTGAGTCAATCTGCAGTGATTTGGTCGAAGCAAGGAGTGACTTTACATAGAGAGGATCTTGATCTTGAATTGAAGCTTGAGGAGTTGAGCAAGCAATTGTAGCTTGAGGAGTTGAGCGAGCTTGATTTTGAGTTGAGCAGTTTGATTAAAGTGAATCGAAGAGAGAGATCGATTGAGGAAGGTGAGTCCATTGATTCTACAATTTTGTGAGGCATTCTCATTAAACCTAAGCGAGTGGAATCTTTTGTCCTTGACACATAACTGTCACAGACCGTCATTTCACAGAAGTGAAATGAGAATCGACAGAAATTCAACAATGGGTTTGTTATGTGAGAAACGAGAAACGAGAATGTGAGTGGGACAGAAGACTTGAATTCTGACAACTCTGGTGTGATCTATGCTGACATCTTGTTCTACAGCATGATCATCTAGCTGTGTATTATACTCATTAGCATGCTCAATTCCAAACTTGGGGTCACAGACCAAAATTTCACCATTAATCTCACAGTTGATGTTTTCAACAATCAATTTTCTGTTCCCCTGCTGCAAATTTTCACACAAATTTCAACCAGTGTGAATCCCAAATTGAATGTGCCTGTGTTGAAAGCATTGTGTAACTGCTGAAGAATCTGCATAACCATTTTGCACAAATATCCAAAGGCACCCCAGGTTCAAAAACTGGCATGGTCTTCCCTGGCCAGGTGGCTGCTCCACCATTGAGGCTGTAGATGGACTCATGGCTGGGTTTTTCCTGGTCATGAGATGCTTGACAGCCTCAACAGCCAAGAAAACCCCAGCTTTCAAGGTTGTAGCTGAGATTCAGTGATGTCATCACCTGGGCATGCACCATCTTTTTGGGATGTGAGTGCACATCAATCAGTAGGTGCACTAATTCAAAGTTGTTGTGACATACACATGAGTTTTAACCGTTTTCTAAGCTGAAGAAATGATGTTTTCTGGCTAAAAATTCTACCGGCTCAAGTCATAACAACAACACGAAAGGTATGTACAGCTATTGCATAAATGCTTGCGCTTTTCAGCGCTTTTTTTTTTTTTTTTTTGATCCAATTTTTTTTTTCTCCCCCGAAACGTTTTTCTCCCCCGGCGCAGTCGCCCGGCTCACCCCCGATCCTGCCACCATCGGCAGTGCCTTCCACCCTCAGCTTAACAGCTGTCGATCCTGTCATATCACGTTGGAACCATCGATCCAGCCGTATCTCCTAGTAAGTGTACCAATCCTCTGTGTGTTTAATTATTTCGCAGAGGCTTACTTTGTCGCCCTACTAATTTTTTTGACTTTCTTAGGGATGGTTTATCGTAAATACTCAGCCGAATTCAGGTACTCGGTCGTCCGAGCGGCAATGGAGGGGAAAAACATATCCGAGATCAACACAATGTTAGCCGCTTCAGTCAGTGTAGACTCACTTCGCCGATGGACCAGTTTATACGAAAGGACGCGGGCCGTTGTATGTGATCCCTCAACTTATCAATCCAGAGGCCGGCCATTTGAATTGCAGGACGACGATCTGGACTTCATCAAGGAGATGATCGTCAACAACCCGACTGTTTACTTAGATGAAATCCAACGATCTCTAGCCGAAGAGAATGGGGTCTCAGTCTCCTTAACAACTATCGCAAAAACCCTTCATGAGCGATTAAACATGTCCAAGAAAACTCTTCGAACTGTAAATCCTCGCCAAGATGCTGAAGCAAGGGCTTATTATATATCTCGAATCAGTTCTGTCCCGGTTTCCTCTCTTGTTTTTACAGGCACGTAAGTTTTTTTATTATCACCAATACCAAATCTTACTTTTATTTGATTCTCAGATGAATCAGGGGTCTCACTTGAGACAGCGACGAGAACAAGGGGTTGGGCTCCAGTAGGCCAAAGGACACCCAGAGTGCCGCGTGAGAGAAGTACCCATCAGTACAATGTCATCCCAGCGATCTCGTGTGATGGCTTGGTTGCACACATGGTTCAGGAAGAGTCAGTCAATCGGATGGACTTTGAATACTTCCTTGAGAATATTCTGGTATGTGGGTTGCATTTTCATTCTGTTTCATTTGTTTCTGATCCAGAATTTTTTCCAGGTCCCATCAATGAACCCCTTCCCGGGCCCACGAAGTGTGCTTGTTATGGATAACGCACAAATTCATCACCATGGCCGCATCAAAGACATAGTTGAGGCACATGGATGTCTGCTGCAGTATTTGCCAGCATATTCACCTGATTTGAACCCGATTGAAAAGGGTTTTTCAGTTTTCAAGTCAACATTGAGGCGAAACAGTGATCTTCTTACTGGTGGCGAGGGCGACTACGAGGTCATTGAAACATTTGTCAGTTTAGTATTCACAGCTGAATTGACCCATAAACTCTTTATTGGTTCGGGGTATCTAATCCCTTGAGTTTTACTTTATAATTTTTAGTTGTAATAATTTCTGCTCTTGTACTTTTCTTAGCTATCATGGCTGATTTCAAGATACAAAAAATAACTTTTTTGTCATTAACAATTTTTTTTGCGATTGGAAGATAAAAGAGACATGTGAGGACTTGTAGACAAGAAAAACAAGGAATATCATTGGGGGTTTTGGCGTCGCTTTTTAAGATGACGCTCAAACTTCTTAATGCTAGTTACAAGAGAACGTGCATTGCTTTTTTTGATACCAACCCCTTCAAGTTCTGAGGCCTCAAAATTTTCGAACTCTTCATAGTGAGTTATTCCATAATCAACCAGGGCCTTTTGAAGCGCATCACTATGTGGATCGACATGGCAAAATTTGAAGTAGTCATTAATATCGATGTTCTCGGCCGATGGTGCTGGAGATGAAACAGGCGCTGGATTTGCACTCGAGTTGTTGTTCTGTTCAGGAAACGGGACTGGGAAGTTTGATGGCGCGGCTGGCAGGAAAGGACTGTTACCAAAGACAGTCGGTATCCCTGAGTTTGACTGATAAATATGAGCTGGGGGGGCCCACCCCCAAGGCGAGGGGGCCCAACCCATTGGGTGAAACGGATTGATACCACAGTGTGGCGAGGGAGTAGCGGGTGACAAAGATGCATTGGAAGTTGTGTTAGCATGAAAATTGGTCACCGGAGAGATAGTGATAGGAGTTTGAGGAAACTGGTGCGGATGAGCCGAACCACCTGAATTGATCGGACTCGCTTCTCTTTCTCTTTGGCTTGCTTGGCGGCCAGACAGCCCTTTGAACTCGGCCTTGGTTTGGAACTGGAATCCAGGAGACTGTGGTGGTTTGTGCACAGTGATCTCTGGGTTTGAAGCCTATTGAAACCCATGAGAAACAATTCACAGACATAATGATATTTTAATGATACAAGATTGGACTCACCATAGCTCTGGCCCAGACGGCAATGCGATCAGGGCTGAGGGCAATGAACCGGGATGGATCATTGGGGCAGACCATAACTGGAAGCTCATGTGAACCTGTCAATTGTTCACATGGCATGTGAGCTGCGCGAAGCTTCCAGATGTTGTTCAAGATGTCTTGAGAGTGAGTAGCACCAGCTGAGGGTTTGGGTTCGTTTGATTTCTCGTGAGCTTCATGTAGCTTTGACAGATGTTTCAAAGCCTGGGTTCTCTGAGAATGAGATAGTAATTCATCAGATAAACAGTCAATGAATGAAGAGAGTCACATTCAAGCAAAAAGGAATGTACACACCTGAGCAGTAATCTTTGGGTCATTCTGGACCATCTTCAGTGTAACTTTGTCGGCTCCATTGGCAGCCTCAAGAAATTCATCGAAGACCTTGTTGTCGTCCAAGGTAGTCTTGTTCTTCTCAAGAAATCGCCCGCCATGTGGAATCATCGCATACCATGAGATTTCTCCTTCATCATCCTGATTTTGGGCAAGTGCACCCAACTCTTTCGCATCACAGGTACTGATTGTATTAATAGCTAACTGTTTGAAAGCAGCGAGATCCGTGTTAGATACATTCCATGAAAAGGAGAGTTTTTTTGCCGGAGATACAAGTTTGTTGTACTTGTCCTCCAGCTCGTTTGACAGGGCCTTTCGTTTTTTGGATGCTCGAGCATTCACAGCCGTTGTCGATTTGAGAACGTAAAGTCGATATTCTAGTAAAATCTTGACTTCGGTGTCTTTTTCAGTGCCGTTGTTAATCTCGCTTGCTGCTGTTTCTGCAGTGGTTAATGTTGGGCTTTTGGGAGTGGGTGAGGGACTTGCTGGCGACTGATTTCTGGTTGATGCAAAAGAATCTTTCAACCATCCATCGATTTCATCCAGCGATTGGCTTTCATCAAGATATCTAGAAAAGTCTAAGTAAAGAAATTTATCAGCAAATCTCTTAGATCTAAAAAAATTGAAAGAATGGAAACGATACCTTGTAACTCCATTGTTGCAAACTTGAAACATCGAATAGTTGCACATATAAATATGAGTATCAGTGCAGAGCTGACGTGGCAGCCGATGGTGGCAGGATCGGGGGTGAGCCGGGCGACTGGGCCGGGGGAGAAAAACGTTTCGGGGGAGAAAAAAAAAAATTGGATCAAAAAAAAAAAAAAAAAAAGCGCTGAAAAGCGCAAGCATTTATGCAATAGCTGTATGTACATAAATACATATTTATGTAAGTCTCTCCTTTGGTCCTTCTCAGACGCTTCACGCCTCCTCCGGAGAGGCTTAGTACTTTAGACTTGGAGTGCGGCACCATGACAAACAGCCGCCGCCGCCGCCGTGAAGTCGCACGCCCTTTTTTTTGGCGTGAACAACACACCCTTTTACCTTGCCGAGCAATCGGTAGGAAAGGCCCACACCGACGAAAAACACGGTACGCCCCTGATGCTTCGACCTACAAAAAAGAGGCGTGCAACAAACAAGCACATATTCGCCCTTGTTATGGCCTGGTGTTATACCAGCACGGGGGAGAGTAGATGCCCACTACGATCGTGTAGTTGGGTGGTACATACCTTTTCTTCCTCCCCCGCCACACGCGCCGATCTTCGTGGCGTGCGCCAAAAATGGGGGCGTCCAATTACATGCAGTTCGGAGAAAGCTTGCGTTTCTGAACTGCTGCTGCTTATCTAAACCCAGGTCGACTTCAGCCACTGGATACATGCAGCTGGATATGTATTCTTCCATCTTGATCTCACTCCTCTCTCCTCTCCCGCTGATTCGGGCTGGCTGGCCATTCCCTCCCTTAGCCATCCAACCAGCCAGCCAGCAACAAAACGTCCCCCTCTCCCCCCCCAAAAAAACGACAGAACCCCCTTCTGGTAGATTCAAAGTGAAGATACGACAGTGGGTATGTATCAACCCCCCCGATCCAACCCCCTCCAGGCGGATGGTCATTCTCTTTCTGAACTCTCCCTAACATTGGTGGGTACGAAAATAACCCAAGGTCCCGAGGACCCGAAAGATGAACAATCTCAGGATTACACCAATCCGCGACCGACATTCGTGACCGATCAGTCATCTCCGACATCAGTCCCATGCAGCCAGTGGCGTACTCCTTGGGCCGGCTATTTCAGCCGTTCCAAAAGATCGCTCAAATCGCAGGGAAACCAATCTCAAGCTCACATTGATCCAAGCACCCAAGCAAGGTTGGAATTTTTAGGCTACAGACAGGAGCTGCACCGCACCTGGGATTTCTGGTCCCTATTTGCATTCTCTTATTGCAACGTCACTGTCTTGCAAGGGGCACTCGGATCGGTTACGCTGTCTTACTCGTTCTCTGGGCCCATAATGTATACTGTTGGCATGTTGATTACTTCAATCTTATTCACTTGCCTCAACACGGCTTTTGGAGAGATGGCATCGGCTTTCCCCGTCGCAGGCGCCATGTTTTCTTGTGAGTAATGTTCGAAGCTCTAACCTAGCGCCGAACTTCCGATCTGACAGAGGTCTACCTACCCTTTCATGATACTCCAGGGACCTTCAAGCTGGCTAGGGCAAACCCACATCTTCGCGATTGGGCTAGAATCATCAGCTGGGTCGTTGGATTCGTACTCTTCATGTCACATCTGTTACTCCAACTTCAAATTGGGCTCGAGTTTTGTAAGCCCAGTTTCGGTTCCCTTTTGTCCCCAACCGGGAACATAGCTGAGTAATTCCCTGCAATCCACAGCACAAATTTTCATAACAGTCTTTACTGCCTCAGGAATGGACTGGCAGCTCACTGTCAACACGAAAGCGCTCGTCGTCCTAGGGTTTATCGCTATTACCGGCTTGGTATCATGCGCCACTCTGTGCCGTTCGCCCCTATTTTGGAAGATCGTCGGACTCGTGACTATCATACTTCAGATTTCAGTCTGCATTGCGTTGGTAACTACTTCTAAGAAGCAGAGGAGTTTTGCCAGTCTTTTTACAATCACCCCCAGCAAATACAACTCCAAGAGCAAAGGATGGGATCTACTATACTGTTGGTCCGGCGTAACATCGGTTATTGGGTCTGAGAGTGTTACACATTTGACGGAAGAAACTAAAAAGGCTGCAAAGACTGCTCCAAGAGCCATGTTCTTCAGTACTGTCATTACCGGGGTCATGCAACTCTTCTGCTGCGTGTGTATTGGAATGGTATGTGTGATAAGATTAATATTCAGCTCACAAGAAGAGATTCTTACTCTTTGATTCAACAGGCGATCACTCCCATACGTCACAAAGCGACTGGATATGGGGTGATCGATGCCCTTTTCGCACACTGTCCCAAACCGGTAGCCCAGTTTGTCGGCATCTCAATCGTTTTAACTTCATTACTTGCGAACGTCTCTCAGTTCTTCGCCACCAGTCGTTTCTTCTGGGCTCTGGCCCGTGACAAGGCCTTGCCGATGAGTAAAATGTGGAGAAAAGTAACTTCCGACCGTCGGCCTGTTCGGGCGACCCTCCTGTTGGTTGGGCTTAGCTTGCTTGTTGGTCTATTCGCCTTCGACCCAACTGGCTTTGCGGTTCGAATCTCTAGTTCAGCATGTGTTCATTTGATTCTGGTCAGTTCTCAATCAACGCCCAATATTGCGTCGATCATTTTGGCTAACAATGCATCCTCATAGTTTCCCTACTTGACGCCGTTGGTGCTCTATGCCTTCTCAGAGAAGGATGTATATGATCGGGACGGCAGCAACGTATGGACCTTGGGGTGGCTTAGCAAGCCGATAACATGGATATCGATAGCGTTTGTAACTTTACAAATCGCAATACATTCCGGGCCCACCGCATGGCCTCTAACTGCTCGTAAATACTGTTTAATTGAATACAAGCTAGAGACCGCAAAACTTACGTTTTTGTTTGACTTTTCAGTAACATTTCCATACGGTCCATTCTTCTTGATCTTCACCGTGGCCATCTCCCTCTGCTTCTGGTTCCTATATGGGAGATCACATTACGCTGGCCCAATCAAATCTCTTACCACCTGGACGGTCGGTTATGAAGTCGAAGTGCCTAGACAACTGCCGAGCGCACCCATTCGTCAGGAAAAAAAAATCAACTTGGATCTGCCCATGACACGAGAACCTACCACCAACACAAGAAGTTTGGCAAACATGACCACCCGCCAGCATACCGAGCTTGAACTTCCTCAAGCTTATTGCACTTATGACTCAAGTGGTAGCTTGTGGTCTGCCACAGAGAGCCAAGCTCCCAATCACTCGTACTTCCGTGAATGATTGGGTATTACCGGCAGGCCGGATTTCTCTTATGTTGGAAACTTCTATTTCTATTCATACCATTTATCAAGGATGTTGCAACAGTTTTTCCTTTTAATATATCTAGCAAGGGAAATTTCATGCTTCCATCTTTTATTCTCATGAACTTGTTCATACCCATACCTGTAATATAATATCACGCTCTCCGCGTCTACCATGAACATTTCTCCTCTTGAACGAATCTTGGACAAGGAGTGAACTTATTTAAACTTAGCAGGGTCTCCTACTAAATCAATTTTTGAGATAGTGCACTGGAGGTATGTTGAGGTACAGCTACCTATCACAAGAGGAGGATTTCACGAGGGGCTGTGTAAGGAGGAATTACTGTGGGCTGAACTCTAGTTATCGTCGCATTAGGTTTCCACTCACGTATTGAGATAATCGAGTTTCTGCCCTGTATTTCGTTTTTTTTTCTTCACTCAACTCTTTCATAATCAGTCTCTTGTTTTGCTCTCCCTCAGTCTCATCATTTTTCCAGTAGCTCACCGCCACATTCTGGCATTTCACAAGGCATACCATAACAACTATTAACCCCCTGGATCCTCTCCCCCTGTTTCCAGAACTTGGTGTATACCCCTGCTGTGGAGAGAGGTTGACACTGACAGGCTTTGTATGGAATTGACTGGTGACCTTGCCCAGCTGAGTGATTCCCTAACCACCAAGATCCAAACTAACATCCTCCATCTAGGTGGCATGGCTCCACCAGGGTAGGGAGGTCTGGGATAATCCAGGATAATCCAAAAAATGGTGTGTGGGAATAATGAGAATTCAACTGAATGGGCTGTGACATGTCATCTGTGAAACCCGTTGTAGTGTCCTTTACATATAAGATGTACTTTCTTCTATTTCTCTTTCTCTTTTCTTCATCCTGTTTCTGCTTCCCAAACATCCTAGGTCTGCTCATCCCCTGCCCCATCCAAGCCCAAGCTCCCTTACTGACAGCAGCAACATTGGCTGTCCATTAAGGTCTGCTCATCCCCTGCCCCATCCAAGCCCAAGCTCCCTTACTGACAGCAGCGACATTGGCTGTCCATTAAGATTGTTCTTTTCCAATAGATTATGAGACCGGTAAACTCTAACGTTTCTCAAACTTAACCTTATCCAATATCAACTCTCTACCTTCCTTCAAATCTTATCTATCAGCTCCTATCCCACAGTATGGTCGAATTCTCCGTTGATCTCGGTGAAAAGAACAAACTCACCGGTACCAACTATCTCGATTGGAAGTCCAAAATATCTTTGGTTCTTCAACTCAAACACCTACTGCGCCTTGTTCTCAAAAAGGAAACCGCTGAAGAAGCTGAATCGGCAGATAAACTGGACTGAAACAGATATGACGACGCTCTTGCCATTCTGAAGATCAACTGTGAAACCAAAATAGCTGATCAGTTCGATCTTGAAGCAGAAGGAAACCCATCTACCTTCTGGAAATTACTCGAGGATCACTACCAGCCCAAAACAATCCAAAACCAAGCCACCTATCTCAATCGGATCTTCACCACAGTCCTCAACTCTAACGGGTTAGAAGAAACTCTAGCCAATCTCTCGTACAACACTCAACAGCTTTGTGCACTTATAGACAACTCAAAAGTTAAGCCCTCTGCCCTCCTCAACACCGTCATAGCAATGTGGAGCATCATAAATCTCCCGACCAAATACAAAACGTCAGGGGAACTTTTACTCAAGAAGTGTCAGATTGAAAAGAAGTCCCCCACCATCAAGGAAGTAGTCAAGGAGATTCGTTCGTTTATGCAGCGTAACTCCGAAGCTGCCGAAACATCAAACGCTCTTGCCACGACCAGATGACCCCCAAACTCTACCTATGTATACAACGGTCCTAAATGCTCTCCCGGCTATCACAACCCCACGACGGTCCACTCCCCCGAGGAGTGTTCTCAGCTGAAACTTAAAGATTCTAAGGACAGTAA
This sequence comes from Puccinia hordei, assembly GCA_007896445.1. NCBI lineage: Eukaryota > Fungi > Basidiomycota > Pucciniomycetes > Pucciniales > Pucciniaceae > Puccinia > Puccinia hordei. Next base: position 1,037,933 of record RDRW01000047.1, read on the forward strand.
ACCTGTTAAAGCCCTGCAAGTTACCCTCCGTCAAAACAATTAAGTCCTCATTCTCAACTCCGGCGCCACCACTTCCATGTTCAACTCTGTCGCCTTTTTCCCGTCCTACAACAGAATCAATGATCATGTCTATCTAGCCAACGGCGACAAAGCCAAAGCCATCGGATCTGGTACAGCCTTGATCGAACTTCCCCACGCCATCCTCCAACTCAAGGACTCACCTCTAGTCCCCAGCCTCACCTCCAATCTCATCAGTCTCAGTGCATTCATCAAGAAAAATTACACCCTTAAATCCGGAGGAGGCACCGATTTCATTCTTGCCGACGAGCTAGGCATTCCCTTTCTCACTGGGTCCCTTGCTGATGGTAACTTTGTCGTCAGACAAGTCCTCCACTCCGCCAACAAGGTCGACATCTCATCTCAACCAATCTACGAGAAGCACCAGGCCGCCGGTCATCCATCCCCCGCCTACTTCTTCAGAATGTTCCCCACCCTCCCCAAAACCAATTTTACCTGCAAGACTTGCGATGTTTCCAAATCCCACAAGGAACCTTTCTTTGGAAACGTCCCTGCTCCCACCAGACCTCTTGAGTACCTCCACGTAGATTTGTGCGGTCCCATCTCTCCCCCGTCAGTCTCTGGAAATCGAATACTTCCTCCGAGCCGTTGATGGATTCTCTCACTACATCTGGATCAGGTTCCTATCCTTCAAAAGTGATGTTAACCAGGCTCTCCGCAATCTGTTCCTCAAAATCAAGAACAAATCCTCTTGCTCTATTGTAAACCTTGTCTCTGACAACGGCACGGAGTTCAAGAATAAATCTTTGTCAGCTTTCTACACTTCTAAAAGCATCAATAACCTCACCACCGCACCGTACACCCCTGAAGAGAATCCCTTTGCCAAACGAGGCAACAGAACCACCGTTGCCAAACTTCGCTGCCTACTGAACGACTCAAATCTCCCCCTTAGCTACTGGGCCGAAGCCGCTCAGACCGCTGTTTATCTAGAAAATATCACTCCATGTAAATCAATAGGTTTCTCTACCCCTTTCTCCAAATGGCATGGGAAAGCTCCCTCATTGGCTCACTTTCATCCCTTTGGCTGTGAAGCTGTTTACTTTCTTAACAGGTCAGAAGGGAAGCTAGGACATCGTGGGGCACAGGGGATCTTTCTGGGCTATGGGGATGGACATAGATCGTTTAGGATTTTGGATGTGGAGACAGGTAACGTCAAGATTACACACCACGTTAAATTCAACCACCATGTCTTCCTGTCCTTTCCTTCTGAAACCGCTGACCAGAATACGTCTTCCCTCTTTTTCCCCTTCAATGACAATCAACCCTCTCTCTCCAACAATGATTCCCCTGAATCTGTCCCTTCTCCCAACTCCCTGACTTCGTCTGAATCATCATTGTCAGGCGAAGACCAGCGTTTCGAAGAAATTCTGGTTGAATCTCGATCACCTCCTACTCATCAACAGGATCTACCCCCCCCTCCTCCTCCCCACAATCCGAACCCAACTCGCCACCTGCCCCTTCCAAAAACTATTCTTGGGTACCGGCATCACAACCCGCCCCCAATAATATATCCAGCAAAATTGACAAATCTAACATCATTAGTGGATCTAGACGCTCTGGAGCTCACTCAGCTAACGCCGTCGCATACTTGAAAGAGGATCCTAAATCCTACGATGAAGCAGTCCATACCATTCATAGAGACGACTGGACCCGGGCCATCAGCTCCGAACTTGACAACATGGACAAGCACTATGTCTGGACGCCCGTGCAACAAACCAAAGTCATGCATCCTTTGTCCACGACGTGGGTATTCCGAAGAAAAACCGACCAGGACGGTAATCTCACCAAATTCAAAGCAAGATTATGCGTCAGGGGTTTTCTCCAAAAACAAGGCCGGGACTACTCCGATGTCTTCTCCCCAACAGGAAGGCTCACCTCCCTCAGAATCCTCCTCACTCTCTGCGCGCTGAACCAATTCGAGGTCCACCAAATGGATGTTAAGTGCGCCTTCCTTAACGGCAAGCCCGAGGAAGTCCTCCACATCAAGATTCCTCAAGGCCTAGATGAAGCTAAAGGAACTGTCCTCCGACTAAACAAATCTCTGTACGGCTTGAAACAGAGTCCGCGATGCTGGCATCACGCTCTCACTGCAGCTCTCAAGGAAATCAGCCTCACGCCTTGCCACTCAGACCCCTGCCTGTACTTCTCCTTGAATCCTTCCAAACCAATGTTTCTTTACGCACATGTTGACAATCTATTGTTTGGAGGCACCTGGACGAACGAGTTTAAACACAAGATCAATACCTTCTTCGACATGGAAGACCTTGGTCTGGCAAAATACGCTCTTGGTATCCGGATCATTCAAGGGAAAGGCACAATCAAGCTGATTCAAGACAAGTATATCAACTCAATTCTCACCAAATTCCAAGTACACAACGACCGTGATACAGCAATACCCCTCCCTAACAACTATACCACTCTCAAATTCACTCCTTCAGATGCCCCTGAAAGCCCTCCATTCAACTATCGCCGGGTGGTTGGACTACTGCAATATGTAGTCCAGTGCACCCGACCTGACCTCACCTTCGCGGTCAGTTTCCTTTCCCAATTCCTTGAACAACCAAAAACCACCCACTACCAAGCAGCCCGCCACGCTCTTTGATACCTATGCCACACTAAATAGAAAATCCTGACACTCGGTCAAAATGATCTCAAGCAAGAACCACACAAGCTGGTGGGATTTTCTGATTCCGACTGGAATGGATCAAAGTCCTGGAACTCCTACTCTGGTTCGGTAATCTACTTCAACGGCACTATTGGGTGGCGCAGCCACAAACAAGACGTGGTTGCTCTCTCGTCTGCAGAAGGGGAGTACATAGCCCTGACCGAATGCAACCAAGACCTTCTCTGGGCCTCAAATGTCCTAGAAGAAATAACATCCGTCAAACCAACCCTCACCCTTTACACCAACAATCAGAGCTCTATGCAAATCGCCAAGAACCCAATCTATCATCATGGAACCCAACATATGAATCTCTGTTACCATTTCATTAGGGATCACATCGAATCTAACCAAATTGACCTCAAATACATACCATCCACTCTCCTTCAAACCGACCTCTTGACCAAAAACCTCACGGGCAATAAAACAGCAGAACACACCACCAGACTACTAGGATTGTCAGCAGAGTTTATCAGTGAAATGAAGATTGAGGGGGTATGTGGGAATAATGAGAGTTCAACTTAATGGGCTGTGACATGTCATCTGTGAAACCCGTTGTAGTGTCCTTTACATATAAGATGTACTTTCTTCTATTTCTCTTTCTCTTTTCTTCATCCTGTTTCTGCTTCCCAAACATCCTAGGTCTGCTCATCCCCTGCCCCATCCAAGCCCAAGCTCCCTTACTGACAGCAGCGACATTGGCTGTCCATTAAGGTTATTATCTCTTCCCTATTTCTCTCTTCTCATTATTCATATTCCAATCTTCACTTTCTCTCAAGTTGCTCACACACATGAATTACATTATCCTGTTTCTGCTTCCCAAACATCCTAGGTCTGCTCATCCCCTGCCCCATCCAAGCCCAAGCTCCCTTACTGACAGCAGCGACATTGGCTGTCCATTAAGGTCTGCTCATCCCCTGCCCCATCCAAGCCCAAGCTCCCTTACTGACAGCAGCGACATTGGCTGTCCATTAAGATTGTTCTTTTCCAATATGGTGGGACAGTGATTTACTGGACCCCCTTTTAAAGTAACAGAACAAGTGCTGGTGCCTCATGCTGAGGTCCAACCCCGCCAAGAACATCAGCAGATTCAACTACTCAAACAAATGTTTTAAGGAGAAGGTTTTCAAAATCAATTGAACCAACTGGTTCCAGTTCCTGGAAACCACCACAGAAACATCATTTTACCAAGCCTTCCAGTTCACCAAACCTAGGAGTGGAGCTGTCAGCCTTAGAGTCAGTGCAGCTGACCTAAAATCTGCCTTATTTTATTATTTTGTTCACAACTTCCATGTATCTTTTTGACCTTAATTTGATACCTTGGTTTGATTCTGGTTCCTCATAAAATTTCAACCTTAGTGTCCTCTGAACAATTTTTAATTTCTCAACTCCTTCATAGATTACTTTAGTAGTGAACTTCACACTACAGCTGGTTGGGCAAGTGAAACAAGGCCAGCCAACCACATCTACATCTAAGATTACATAATCAAAACTTGAAGATTTAAGCTGGTTTATCCTCCCTTGCAGGCAGGATACACAACCTTAAGACACCCACAATATCAGAAATACAAGGATTCATCAAGTTAAAGCTCGCCACTTTCACCCAGTACTCCTAGTTATGTCAGTCAGTCCCCTTTTTGAACCTTACTTATCTGACAGTTTTCCTTCACTGTCTTCCCCCGTCTTTCCCTCTTTCACCCTCTCTTTCTCTCTATCATCAACAACCAGATCAAGATCAGGAGCTCTGTAATCATCAGCAAATCAAATCAAATAATCATCATCATAACCAGAATTAAGCAGGTTCAACCTTGAATATAAGTCTAAAGATAAGGGCTGATTAGTTTAACTAACTCAGTTTTCCCTCCAATGTTTCATTAGTGTGTGAGGAGGATTTTTCTCTCTCAACAGTCTCCAGCACAGCTTAGCCAAATTTTCCATGTTGAGCTCATTATTTCTATCCAGAGCACTCAAAATAATCATTCTCAAAGCAAAAAAAAAGATAAAAACCTCCTTCTCTTCTCTTTTCCACTTTCTCTTTTCACCCAGTTGCATTCTTAATCTTCTGAACTACAACCACAAGTTGCCCCATCTTGTGTGCTGATGCCACTAGGCCCAGGATCACAAGAGCAGGGGGTCCCCCAATTTCAGACATTTTCAGGGGTGGAAAAATCCAACAAAGCAAAACAGGTCAAACATCTTTTCAAAGGTACCTCAGTTGTGGAAAGCACATGTGATCTGAAAGATGTTACAACCAGCAAACCTTCCAGATTTGTGACCTATCCAACAATAAGAGAAGAAACATGCAGGACACTGGCAGGGCTTTTGGCCAAGAAGGAAATGGGGCCAGATTGGATCCCAAAAAAACTGCCGAGTCATCCTGCAACCATCTTGGCACCTGTGCTTACTGAAATGATGAATTTTGTCTTGCAATTATAATAATTCACAGGTGCTTGGAGGAACCCTACAGCCAAAATTCTCCACAAATTGAACCAGCCCAACTACACTGCTTGTAGTATAGGCCAATTTAACTGCTGATTAATTTTTAATTTCCTTTGAAAAACTTATAGCTGATTGCCTAACTCTTTGGGCATAAACAAGGGACATGTACCAGACAGCCACATGGGAGGATGGCGGGTTAAAAGCTGAAAGCTGGAAATGATGGCACCATGTGTATCAAGCAGAAATGTAATGAGTGAGAGATATTTTCTGTGCCTTTCCTGGATTTTAAATCCACTCACCCATCCATGGACCCAGTGTAGGAATCCTGTGGGACACTAAATATAATTTGGTGAAATATCTTCTGAGGGGGAAATAAATTTCAAATAGTTTGAAAGGCTATTACAAATTATGGGAGTTTTGAAATACCTCCTCTAATAGGTACCATGCAAATAACTAAGATTCCTGTAATCAATATTTATAAAGACATGGCTAATTCCAAGATAGATCTTACTTTTAGATAGTAATCTCTATCAGACCTAGATACCTCAAATCACTACTCTTGTGGGTCTCTTACAACTTCTGTAACTGATGGATAAAGTAATTTGGTAGGATTAATCATGAAAGATACAACTTGTTACTAATACTGGGTTGATAATTGAGAAGTTTGGAAATGATCTCTCCCTTAATCAATCTCTGGATAAGGCACTTTAATCAATACTAGTGCTTCTCTTACTACTAACTTGGTATTGTTACTGCTACTATTTGCTACTGTTGCTACTACTATTACTACCACTAACACTACTACTAACTGCCACTACCACTAACTAACACACTAAACACTAAATACAATGAACCACTGTGACCAAGACTTTATATTCTAATGATACAAAAAGGAACTGAAGATGGGGAAAGAGGCCTTCTTATATATTGAAGGGGGTGGTATTTTTTCTGCAGGGGAACTCCTTGTGAGTGTTCTATGTTGCAGAGGATTTCATTGGGAGGGAATTATTCTGCAGGAAAACACCTATACACCTTATCTGCCTGCATAGATTTCCCTAAATGTGAAAAAAATGGGAATTATGCTTCAGGAACATAACTATACACCTTATGTGCCTGCATATATTGCACTTCATGAATCATGGATTTCTAAGGGGACCCAAAAGACCTGACACATACTCCATATGACTGCCTGACAAGCTGTTACCTCCTTCCACCCAGAACATTGGGAGTCGTAAAGTTTGATTTTCCTAAAGATGAAAAAAAACAAAAGGATTTGTAGTAAGGATATATGTGTCTGATGGAGATTTTTTCAAGCCTGGGTGTTAAAATTTGACCTATTATTTAGAATAAACTGTCAAAGTAATTAGAGATATTATTGAGGAAAAATACATAATCATGTGACAGAAATACCACCAAATTGAGCTGCAATTTCTTTATGAATACTTGAAATTTGAATTTACAAACAATGATAAGAGCTTAGGGGGAAAAATTTAAAAACTTAAATTTGATGGATCAATAAGGTCAAATAGAATATTCACATGAAGCATGGCTGGTAAAAATAATGTGTTATCATAAAGGCCTGAGAAACACATTGGGATAGAAAAGAGTGCTTTACTGGAGCAGGAATGTATCAAATATCTGGCACCCTTATATAAAACAATTTCTTCCTGGATGAAAGCTTTAATTTAAGAATTTTATAATTTCAATCACAAATTTAAAAGAGGTATCCTTTCAATTCTGTGAAATTTTTCTCTGCTGAAATAAATGTGTTGTCCTTAAATCCTTAGCATGTCATGCGTACATTCCTGTGGACGCATGGCATCAGCATGTATACAGGCAGGGGCGTGTCCCCTGCCTATATACATAGAAAGGGGGTGCAAACCACATGCCCTTTCTATGTATATAGGCAGGGGCACGCCCCTGCCTATACACATAAAACGGGTGTGCGACTGCACACCTGCAGATGGGCGTGCGACTGCACACCTGTAGATGGGCGTGCGACTGCACACCTGTAGATGGGTGTGCGACTGCACACCTGTAGATGGGTGTGCGACTGCACACCTGTAGATGGGCGTGCGACTGCACACCTGTAGATGGGTGTGCGACTGCACGCCTGTAGATGGGCGGGCAACTGCACGCCTGTAGATGGGCGTGCGACTGCACGCCTGTAGATGGGCGTGTGACTGCACGCCTGTAGATGGGCGTGCGGTTTGCACGCCCTTTTCTGAACGGGGGGTGCGACCGCACGCCTGGAGGGAGTCCCGGTGTTGCACGCCTGTAGATGGGCGTGCAACCCGCACTCCCATCTACAGGCGTGCTGACGCCCAGGGATGGGCGTGCAGCCCGCACGCGGATAAAATAAAAGGTGTGCGGGCAGCACACCTTTTTTTTTAAAGGCATGCATTGGGCGTGGGTGTGCGCCCATTGGTGTGGGTTTATCAACCCCCATTTTTCACTGATTCTACTCAGGTCCACTAATTCTGCTCATTTTTCACTGATTCTGCTCAGTTTTCAATGTTTTCATTTATTTTCTGTTGCTCATCAGTTTTCCCTAGCTGAGCACAGGAGTCACCACAGCAAAGATCATTGCAAACTCTGGCACAGATGAATGTTCAGTCTGGCAAAGCTTATAAGTGTTCACTCCAGAACAGCTCAATATTCCCCCTGGGGAAGCTCAGTTTTCACTCTGGTAGCTCAGTATTACCCCTAGTGTAGCTCAGTGTTCAGTTTGGTGCAGTTCAGTGTTCAATCTGGTGCAGCTCAGAAATGACTTTTGGGCAGAAGGAAGGCAAATCAACAAGGGTTGGAATGAATTTTCCACTGAGCTATGTACCTATTCCAATCAAAGCTGAGCAGTTCTGAGCAGCTACCCAACACTTATATGCACAGAAGGCAGAAAGAGCCGTTATGAGAAGGCACAGCCTCTGGTTGTGCAAGGTAGAAAAATGAATACCCAATTTGTTTCTAAAGTAATTCAAGGAGTAGCAGTGGATAGATGGAGGATAGGTGAGTGAATTTTCCCAAATGTCACTTGCCATCAATTGATCATTGCTGTTTCCTGGTGAACGTCTTTCAACCACATGTGAATACTAAAACACCTTTAAATTTTCTGTGGGTTCAAGCAGCTGTTTATATTTTATGTTCAACTAAACTATTTGCAATGGCATGAAAACTGGGGGTGAGATATAAGGGATGTACACTAGGAGAAGTGGAGGGCCACTACACTATTTCAGCACTATGCGTTAGCGTAGCGGCAAAAAGCGCGTGCAGCAAGAATTGTTTAGTGTTAGTGTGCTGTTAGCCCTGCTACACTGCACTGACAGAGCACCATTTTTCTTGTAACATTAGCGCACTGCTACAGTGCTTTTAGAAGAAAAAGGCCTTTTTTCTGCTAAAAGAACTGTACTTTTTTTCACCCTGTATGCGTAGCATTAGCACAATTGCGGGCATCTGCACTAATGCTATGCTAACAGCTAACCTCAGCTTGGCCAAAGTTTAGAGAGCGTTAGCACAGATGTGTGCAATTGCGCTAACACTATGCTCAAAGTTACTGCATTTGCGCTGCGCTACAGTTAGCACAGTGGCCCACCATTGCTAGTAGGTATTATGACCACTGCAAATCTCTTATATCTTATTTTCTAGAGTAGGAATATTGCAAAGAAGTTCAGGGGAAATGGAATATAGAGAATTAATTACTGTAAAGCTTATTCACATAGCAAGAGATTTCCTACTACCCTGCCACACACCCCTTATATCTCATGGTGTGATACCATCAAGTTGCTATAAATTTCAGGAAGCATGTAATGTTTAAGATTGAAAAATTCCCAAAGTTCTTTTACTGTTTGAAATTTTAAAAAGAAATTTCTACAGCTACCAATCTTTCCTCTATTAAGTCTCCCACACAACACTTATATTTTATGTTATTATGCCACACTATTTTCTATAATTTCAGGTTTCACATTTTATGCACAGTTCCTTCTTTCCTGAAATTTTTGTGGGCTTCCAATCTATGGGAAAACATTTTATTCTCTGTGTATCACATGTTTCCACCCACCTATGGAAATGTTTCAAAATTCCATCAAAATGGACCACAGAGGCCCCAAATTGAGGCATAATTTTTATCAGGACACAAATCATAGGAAATGAATGATCAAAGTAAAATCAATTCAAAAAACAAAAAAGGAAAAAGGAAAAAGGAAAAAAACACAGACTTATTACTAAAAAAGTTCTCTGAAATTCCCAATTTTTTTTAAAAGAAAAAACATGAGTCAAATTGGACCACTGGAATACAAGGTAAAAAACCAGGTATGAATGTGGATCAGGGGCAAAAAAAATACCCAGAAAAACTAGGTATAAATGTGGAACAACTGGGTGCATTGATCACCCCCTTTTTTTCTGCAGATTTTTTTATATCAATTATTATTCTATTTCTAAATTATTTTGAAAAAAATAGCACAGGAGGGCTTCAGAATACCCAGAAAAAAACCAGGTATAAATGTGGGGGTGGGGGAGAAAAAATTACCTGGCAAAAACAGGTATAAAAGCAGAAAACTGAGGTTCATTTAGTAACCCACTATTAGGGGGTATCAAATATGACCAAATACACCATTATCTAATCAACTGGTTTTGAAAATCCACCATTTTTCAAAACCATGAAGATCTACATAAAATGATTCAGAATTCTCAAAAGTGAAATTTTGTTGAAAAACCTAATTCACTGGTTGTAATTGTGGATTTGGTCATATTTGATACCCCCTATCATTAATTTTTTTGAATTTACAAATAAAATAACCTAGGATGAAATTTCCCCATAAATCATACTCCTTCTCATTTAGTCAATTAGGAAAGTTCACATAGGTGCAGACCACTTACTGATGGGACTTGTAATTCACGCTTATTATGGCCAAATTCAAATCTTAAATCTCTATGGGAACAGGCCTATTAACTCAGCAAAACAAACTGCAAGAAGATGAAGATCATAAAATTAGAAGACTTCTGGGTACTTTTTAAAGAAACGTGAGCAGTTGCTTATAAGGTTGTTGTCACAAACTCAAATAATACCTCTACCTTTTTTTTTTTTTTTTTTGCTTTGGGTCTTCCTAGATGTCCTCACCAAAGCAGGCAGTTTCAAGTTCCCCTTAATTCTTGATTCACAAACAGTCAGTGCAATGAGCCTTATGAGACTATGTATCCAAATTGAAGAAGTGATGTTCAAGCACCACCAAAAAAGGATGACAAGCGATTTGCATAGAATGGCCACAGGAAAGTAATTAGTTCATTTGGAGAGGAGGGCAATCTAAATTTTAACTGGATAAGGGCTGGGATTGTTAGGTGACTATTACAAAGATAGCAGCATGCACAAGCTGGAAAGGAGTTGGATGTACTGAATGAGAAATGTAACAGCAATATGTTCAACATTCCATCATCCTCACGTCGGAAAACATTAGATCCAGACCTACTTTGCACACAATTTGATAAAACCTCGGCGTTGAGAATCAAGAAACTAGTGTAAACGATCGATAGATGCAGACTGGATAAACGAACAATTTTGTGTGGTGATACAGATTAATTGATAGACTTTGGAGGATGAGGTACAGACTCCAGGTAATTGAAAGAAATATGTTTTTCGAGGTCCAAACGAAGAGGGCTGTGTGACATGAACATGCAAACGAAGAAAAGAACAAGATGGACACCACCTTGTCCAATGATGGTAACCTTTTGTCAGCGGGGAAGAGGGCCTGTAGTGGACAATATTTGACGCTTCTAGCCAGCATAGACATTAACGATGAGTGGCGCCATCGAGCAGGGTATGCAAAGCAAACTCGCGTCCACAGTTTGTAATCAAGGACGTCCACAGACTTGGTTGGTTATAGGTTGCTGTGTGCCATAGCCATTGGAAAAGTCAATGAGGAGCTGTAATTTAGAAATCAAGTTTGTGGATCGAAGCTCGGGATGCTGATGATGATTTGAAAAGGGATTGAGAATTGTTGATGAATCTCTGGTAGGAAATATTGATCGAGATATTCCGGAGCTTCTTTTGAGTTCTTCATAAAACTGATGCCCAAAACTCGAAGAAGATCGGTTTGAACTTCTGATAAGGCCTTTGACTGCGTTGGAGATAAGCAGTCTCGAATATAACAATCAATGCCGAGAAGAGGTGTTGACAGCTGTGAAACTTCCAAGATTATGAATGTGCAAAGCATGCCTGCAGACATCTGCGGCCGATTGATGAGTAACCCGTTCGATTCTGTGAGCCGTGTTGAGATTGAATTGGGTGAACTGGGGGGCTTCATCGTATGGATCCTGAATAGACGTGAGATCATTGAAATAATTAGGATCGGTTTGAATTATCGAGTAGGATTCAATGTTAAATGTCGATGATAGTTGAAAGATGTCAAATATCTTCCCACCTTGTGGAATAATGGGTTTACAATTGATTGGCAAGAAATACAGATGGTTGGATGAGGGGAGGTACGAAGTCAAGCTCGGAGATTCCGGAACTGCTGCTGAAGCCATCGGATGCGGAGATCGTGGCTCCGGAGCCGAAGGAATACCTGAGCTTTAGTGTCTGATTCGAGGATACTGAGCGCTTTCAACAACTCCTCTTCATTGAGCAGATGGGCAAATTCTTCCTGTAGCTGATCGACCGCCTGCTCCACTTTTGTAAGTTCCGGGAAGAAGCGAGAGCGAGGTTGGTCTGGTGGGTCTGTCAATCGGTCCATGGGGATTACAAAATGCGGTCTGCCTCTGGTGGGACTACGGCTGCGACTTCTGGTCCGGGAAATAGGGGTTGCGCCTTCAGAAATTGCACTGCTGTCGTTTTTGGACATGAATGAATTTTCAAGACTACGGAGTGCTCCAGGACCAAAGGACTGGGTTGCTATTGTAACTGGCATACAATCTATCCTACTTCCAGAGGGTCCAAAAGGCCCAAAAAGAAGTTCAAGTTGTCGGGATTGAGGGAAAGGGTTATTCCGGAATTTTCTAGCTTGGGGATGTGACTTTGGAATGGTTATTCTCAATCAATATGACAACACCATCAAGATGAGGGATGGTTAGAAATAAACGTGCTTACTGAAAGATGTAGATTCCAGACATCATCTGATGCGATGACCTCACAGAGACTATCATTCCATTCAAATCCGGATGCGGATCTAAGTGCTTTTAGAGTATCGTAATCCCTTTTGAAGCCCTGGTGGGAACGAGTTGACGAGCTATCAGCGAGCTTGATTGCCTCAGTCTTGGTCGATTGAAGGACACACCTGGTTGTACTTCGACTTGACTTTTTTTTCATCAAGGTCGATATTCGGGAATAAGTCATTCAATTGCCTTGCAATTGACCGATGAGTATCAGGAACGAAACCGTTTTCAGAGCGTTTTCCCTCTTGGACGGCTCTGACATAGAGTTCTAGAGCTGTGTTCTCCATCTCAGGGGTCCACATGATCTTGTGTTGTTTTGCTATTAGTGGATTCGTTTTGGGCTCGAGCATCGATGGTGTAAGAGTTCTTTGAGACTGAACGGATTCGGATGATGAGACCATAGGATGGGAAAGACATGGGTCATGAGTATGCTGAGAGGGAACAGATGTGGCCCATGTTTCGCCAATCTCGGCCATCTTGAACAATCGTGGTCTGTTGTGGTCAACAAGGACAAGTTGGGGTTGTCGTGAGCGCCTCGGAAGACTCACAGTCTGACAACTCATGTTGCTGTGTGCGCAGCTGCGCCTACGTTTCATGCTTGGGGCAAGTTCCCAACCAAGGGAATATCAAGATCAAGATAAGATGGTTTGTTTGACAGGGCGTGAGCCCACAGATTTTTTTTTTGGCCAATCGGGCTGGCAGCACTCTGGAGAAGACTAGAACCCACTTGATGAAAGTCTTTAGGGTGACCTATCAAGCCATAGAGCATGAAGATCGAATTTCACTGAATGTGTGGAAGGCAAAAAAGGGATCTTTTTCCAATCAACTTATACCGTGGATTAGAATTAACCATTAGTCTTGAGTCATAGATGGGCTCAGATCAAGGAATTAAAAACAGGCATCCAAATCTATTTTTTGAGACCAATTAACACCACTCCCATGTCAGTCCATCATTACAATCAAAGTATGTCAGCCTTGAGGTATATGTGTAAGCCGCAGAAAATTTAAAAAAATACTACAACTCATGTATTAGTTAAGTATCAAGGCTACAGTAATTAACTCTGACTAAATATTATGCTCCCCCAAAAATACCATTCAGATATACATGAGCCTATGAGGTCAATACCCTGAAAAGGATCACAAGGGCCTGTAAATTCAATAAACACACTTCTTAAATAGTTTAAAAAAATATTTAAACTTCACAGTATGCTCTTACAGCACAGCGGGAGATTACTTGCCTACGCCAACCTTACTCTGGGCTTACTTGAATCAAACTTGAATGCACAGTGACTGTGGGCCAAACATGACCTTCAAGTATGAACAAAGCTAGATTGAAGTATTCCACATGCCTGTGCCAACTGGTGACAGCTGAAGCAGATTTTCCTGCAGTCATTGGGCAACAAAATAGTAAGCTTGAACACAAATTATTCACATGGCCTGAATTTTCTATAATTGTGAGAAAACTCAGAGAGATTTTTTTATCTCATGTACAAAATATAGTAACCTAGTTCAAGTTGAAAGTTCAGGGTCCACACCTTGTTTCACTCCCTTTTGGCCAAGATGTATGGCCCCTTTGACCATGAAAGGAATGTGACTACTGAGTATTCTAACTAAGATAAAAAGACACAAATGGAATGTCCTCATTTGACTTGTGATTATTTCCTTAAATTCATGGGATCAAATCAAGTGATTTGAAAGCCCCTGGGAATCTGTACAGTTGCAACCATTTAAGCCTTTGCCATACTAGCATGCATGCACCCAGGCTAGGCTTTTCTTCAGCCAATTAATGTCCATCATTGGTATTATTGTTCAAAACTGCATTTTAATTCACTTCTGAGTGTGGCTATACAAATAATTTATTCCTGAGTAATGAGTCACCAAAAATCCACTTACTTTTATATACAACCATATACTTGAAGCCAGATTTTTCAAATTCTTCCTTCATCAACAATATCATTAAAACTGCAAACACAAGCTCCTCTGATGAACACCTGCCTCAGCTTTATTATTTTATTTGGTGCTCTCATAAGACCTGAGATTATTCCTCAGAACAGGCCATTGTTACGTTTTATGTTACAGAATGATTGCACTTAAAATTGCCTGGGTATTTCCAAATCTTCCAAAAAAATACTTTGAAAAATTTACAGTGATTTATTATCTAAAAATCAATGCACTTTTCACTAACTTCCATCACAGAAATTCAGATTATTGTTTGAAGATACCTCTAGAGCTTATTAAAAGTGATGTGATGAGGCTATGATTGTCTTTTTTGTTCAACAAACAACCTCCTTTTGGATTAATAATATTAAAAATTAAAGATCCTCTCTTACCAATAATCATACTTCCTTAAGAAAGGAATAGTACCTTTTTGCATTACATGTTTTACATGTGGACCTAAAGAAATCTCTTGTCACCAGGAAAAATCAATTATCACTTGTCTACAAGTGAAATAGAAAATTTGAAAGGGACCTTGATGTCAGTTTTAGACATTTGTTCCTGGAGTTGGATAAGCTAAGATACTTTTGGGTGGCTGGAAGGAAGACAAGATTCAAACACCCATGCACTGAATTTGATGATGCAATAACCTTTCCAGAATGTGAACCTGGATCTATTATGTGACAACAGTGAAAAAAAATGGAGAATACTGGACATATATTTAATGTTTTACAAGGGTAAGCTGCTTCTGATTATGATGATTATGATTTGAATTGAATTGGCACCAGGAAAAATAAATTGTCACTAGACTACAGGTGACATCAGCCTAGGTTCAATGAGCTACCCATTGGTAGTACAGTTGGCCTCATGTATAGCCCCTTGTAGGACACAAAGGGGCCATTGTAGCCTAGCTGGAGTGAAACCATAGCTACAACAAAGCTACATCCATTGTTTCTTGATGTCACCAGATGTCAGGTGACAATTGATTTTTCCTGGTGTGGTCAAAATTATTTGGTTTAATAAACGATTGTGGAGAGATAAAGACAAGCTCAAAGAGGGAAAAGAAGGTGGAGACAGAGAAGAAAACCTGTAAGATAAAAAAAGGGTCCTTACTTCCCGGGAATTGGAGAAACAACTACCAAATTCTCAGGATGTTGAGTAAACCACCTGAGGACGGCTTTTCAGGGTCCTCAGGTGGTCCCAGAGTTTTTTCTCCAAACCAACTGTTGAAAGGCCATTTTGAAGGAACCACTCCCAAATAAATATATTAATATTTTTTCCAGCACCCCCCCCCCAGATGATGACATCACCAAATCCCATTTGGGATTTGGTGATGCCATCCCAAGGTTTACATCCAGGAGAAACCTGACTGGTGTGGAAATAAAGATGACCCTGGCAACAGTTCTGGTACATCCTGTCTTGAGTCCTTGATGAGAGACCCTGAGTGTCCTTCTTCCTAGTTGGGCCTGGTGATCTTTGGCTTCCTCTGCGGGATAAATGGTGGTTAGTATATGACTGAATAGATTCCCTGAAACACCTTTACTTAGCAAGTGGACTGTTCTACTTGCTTTTGCCTTCCTGGTGATTCCCTTCACAGTTTGTTGTTTTTTCCTCACTTCCCTTTGCACTTTTCTGCATGCGCTGAGGATTTTCAGTTGTATTTTATAAGAGAGTTTCTTTACGCCAATGATTCTAGCAATATACTCTGATTATAAGATGAGATTCCCCCCTAAAATAAAGTCCTAAAACACTATTTATACAACATCCACCCCCAGGACCCCCTCTGGAAACTGGCTTTCCTGTCTCCTTTATTTGGCATTACACCACAATCTTCCCCCAAATACTATACCCCATTGGCCCCTGCATCCACCCCGCTTCTTCTGTTCCCACTCTGTTTGAGGTCCAGGCCCCCCAAGCCCCATGACTCCACCCAGTCCCGCTGTTGTTGCACATACTGAAGCGGTCTTTGTCTGCCCAACCAGCCACGCGTGCCAACTATATAATGTTGCAGCCTGTGCCCTCATGCTTTCCCTGTGAAATTTCTGGTGACATTTGGTATGTACACCCTTCCTCAGTCTGTGGCTGATCCCCCCGTTGCGGGCTCATCCTCAGTGCTGCACCACCTGTATATAAATGCTGCCACACCGTCAAGGTGGGATGAAATCACCACATCCCATTTGGGATTCAGTGATGTCATCACCTGGGGGGGGCCTAAGAAAAGTGAAGGGGACTGAATGAAGATGTATGAGGTGCTGAGTGAAAGAGGCCTTGATTGGTTAGAGTGGTGAGACGTAAGTGTTTGTTTCTGGTTTCCTTGAAGTTGTGTATCCTGCCTGCAGTGGAGGATACAATCCAAGGGATCTGAATTATATTTTTAGATGACTAAAAAGTAACAAGGGCTGATGACAAGAAAGAGATTTAAGATTTATTCAACAAAAGATAGAATAAAGGAATAACAGAAATAAAGAAAAAAACTTGTAACAGATCTGAATCATGTGTAAATAGACACTGAATGAAGATTGACAATAGAAAACAGGACTGAGGACAGTGACTGAAAAGAAGTGTGAGTTGATTGAAAAAAAAGTAAGTAAAATGTGGATAGGAAAAATTAACTGTACCAGGAACAATGAGGAATTTTAGGGGTGAATATTGAAGAAGGGATAGAGTTTAATCTTGATGGTTGATTAGATGGGGGTTGATAAACCCACGCCAATGGGCACACACCTTTAAAAAAAAGGTGTTCTGCCCGCACGCCTTTTATTTTATCGGTGTGCAGGCTGCACGCTCATCCCTGGGTGTCAGCACGCCTGTAGATGGGCGTGCAACCCGCACGCCCATCTACAGGCGTGCAACACTGGGCCTCCCTGCAGGTGTGCGGTTGCACACCCCGTTCAGAGAACCGCATGCCCTTTCTACGTATATAGGTAGGGGCATGCCCCTGCCTATACACATAGATTGGTGCACCGCCGACCTATGTATATAGGCAGGGGCATGCCCCTACCTATATACATAGAATCAGCGTGCGGCTTGCACACCAATTCTATGTATATAGGTGGGGGCACACCCCTGCCTATATATATGCTGATGTCATGCTTACACAGGAATGTAAACATGACATCAGCCTACTAGGCCCACCCCACCCCCCCTCCCCCCAAGCGGATTTCAACTGCAACCACCACCTCACCCAATTGATTGATTGAATTCCGCCCCTTCACAGCTACCCCCCCCCCCTCCTCCAAACCCCCCAGCTGAGCCAAGCCAAGCCACCCAACCCAATCCGAGCAAGCCACGCCACCCAACCCAACACAGAACAAAAAGCAACCCATGTGTGGGTTTCTTTGTTTCATCCTGAGCCCCCTGAGCCCCCCCCCCCCCCCCCGTGCCCCCTGAGTCCGCCGGTCCCCCCCTGCCCCCGTAAGAGAAAAAAACTAAATAAAATAATAAATAAAATAAAATAAAATAAAATAAAATAAAATAAAATAAAATAAAATAAAATAAAATAAAATAAAATAAAATAAAATAAAATAAAATAAAATAAAATAAAATAAAATAAAATAAAATAAAATAAAATAAAATAAAATAAAATAAAATAAAATAAAATAAAATAAAATAAAATAAAATAAAATAAAATAAAATAAAATAAAATAAAATAAAATAAATAAAATAAAATAAAATAAAATAAAATAAAATAAAATAAAATAAAATAAAATAAAATAAAATAAAATAAAATAAAATAAAATAAAATAAAATAAAATAAAATAAAATAAAATAAAATAAAATAAAATAAAATAAAATAAAATAAAATAAAATAAATAAAATAAAATAAAATAAAATAAAATAAAATAAAATAAAATAAAATAAAATAAAATAAAATAAAATAAAATAGAATAAAAATACAATAACATAAAACAAGAAAAAAAGATAGGGCCCCCTAGGCCCCTTTTGGCCCTTCCCAGCCGCCCAAGGTTTACATTTTAGGCCTAAAGGGCCCCTTTATATCTCCACATAGGCATCCAAGGGCCCCATTCCCCTGGTCCAAGCCCCAGACGGGCACACCAGCACTTGATGTTCTTCCACTCAGATCCAATTAATCTCTGCACCTCTTCATTATTATCATTTTCATGCCAGCTGATTATTTCTTCTTGTTCCTCTGAACACACAGATACCAGCAAGTGTTCTTTGCGTCAACTTTTATTACCATCCAGTAGTGTAAGTGCATGTCTATCAAAGTAAATAACAGCCAAAATTACTCACTCCACCTGTTATTTACAGCAGAAAATGTCTCAGCCAGGCCAAATCCCCTCCTACTACCACGTATCTCCCAACCCATATGGCATCCACAATCAGCCGCACCCCCAATACCATAATGCAATAACACATTCCAGTGTTCAGCCTAATGTCACCCAGTCTCACTTGGCACAGCATGTAAGCACACACAGCCCAATGCTTCTACTTAAATAACTTTCTCACACAGTCCTTCCTCCTGCCTCCATCAGCCACAACCACCAGTTCCATTTGGGCAACCCCCATGGTTCCACGCCCCATCCATTTCCACCATCCTTCCTCAAATTTCTGATCAATTCCCCGGCTTCCCCAATTACCTACACAATGCTGTCTCAATCACACATAATCCCACACACCAACAACCCAGCACATACCAACACCCCAGCTTCACCAACCATGGCCACCCCTCATACCCGTCAAACTCAATGGCCTTTCCAGTTCCAAATCATGGCCAACCTGCACCCCATATGGGGCACCAAATACCATCACTCAGTCCATACAACAACCTTCCCCCCCACCAATCATCCCAAACTGCCTCCTATAACAATAGTTCAGCCTTTCCTCACATTCCAGTCACTGGCCAACTCAATCCAAGCTGTTCCAACTAAAACAATCCACCAATAACCCTTCAACAGGCATCTAAAAATCCTCCCACCAACCAACCCAATCAACCAACCTCCTATACATTACAGCATGAAATATACTCCAACAACCGGCATGCCCCCCAACCAATCCAACACCCATCATCAATACCCAGCAACCCTTCCGCATCAATACCCAGAAACCCATCTGTCAACCAGCCCACATACTACTGGGATGACAACACTAACCAATCCGCTGTTGAAATCAATTTTCTGCTTGACTCATTGAGTCCGCCTGCCCCATCCGCACAACTACCTACATCAATGAATCCACTGGCTTCCTTGGTTGTCCCTCAAATGACTGACAATACTGCTCTAGGTAGGTCGAACTTTCTCTTGTAATCTATATTTCTTGAGAGCTGACAAACTGTAAATCATCAGCTTTTCCCCCTGATTTCCTGCCTTCTGCAAATGACCTGCCTGCTCCCTCTTTTCCCACCCAAACCAATGAGGATCAAGCTCAAGGTGGGTCTTAGTTTCTCTGGTAAAGTTGCTTTATTGGGAGCTGACTATTTATTGATTAATTAGGTGGTTCCAACTCTACAACATTTGTGGTACCGTCTGCAGTCCTGGCTTCTGCAAGAACCGCCCAGGAAATGTCTTTTCCCCTCCAATCCCCCTGGAAATGTCTGTTTCCTCCCCAATGACTGAGGAAAATCCCCAAGGTGATTGTAGGTTTCACTCAGAAAATTCCTTTGCGGTGTTCTTACCAATGTTTTATCATACAGATCCCAGTGCATCTGCGCACCACACCAAAGACTTGTTGATTGCCCCAAATCACCCGGATGGAAATGCTTTGCTCAAAGCCTGACTGACCAGTGAGGATGTCAGATTGTTTGACTATTCTGTGGGAGGTCAGTGCCTCATTGATTCATCATACTTTTTCCAATGGATGCTCATGGGAGTTAATTTCCTAGAGCCCATGGACCCACCACCTGAATACCTGTTCAGCTGTTTTGACAATCTGAAGAAATTTGTGTCCACATGGGCCACCAAGCATGGTTATTGGCTGGCGGTCTCAAGATCCAAGGCAGGGAAGAAAATTTACCTTGCCTTCTCACTGGCTGGAGAAGACACTACCACCGTGGACTCCTGTTGGGATTGCAAATCAAGTAATAAGTGGGTTGGATGTGCCTTCAAGATTTTGGGCCACTGATCATGTGCCAAGCACCGTGACAAAAACTATTGGGAGCTCCGCAGAAAGACTGTCCCTCACAACCACAATTTCATCCAGCACAACTACGAGGCCATCCACAAGACACTTGGGGCAGAGGGCCAAGCAGAGGTGGCTTGACTGGCCTCTCTCGGTTTGCAACCACACGCAATTGCCTGGCAGCTTAGTTCAACTGAGGGACGGTTTGTGAAGAACCGTACAATTTAAAACACAAAAGCAGTGCAGAAGATAGAGCGGAGGGCCGGAAACACCCCAATAAAACATCTTCTACAATGCCTCAAAGGCTCCAACTGGGGTAACAATGACCTTTACAATGATTACGGAAAGCTCCTCTACCTATGGTTTGCACACCCTGGTTCAATGTTACTTGCTCGCAAGTTCCATCATGTGGTTAATATTGACTGCACCTACAAGACCAACCTCTGCAAGTACCCCTTACTACATGTTGTTGGCCAGACCTGCACGAACAACTCATTCTCAATTGGATTTTGTCTCATGAGGAATGAGAAAAATGTGGCATACTCTTGGGCTCTGAATAAGTTGAAGTGAGTGTGGTGTTTGCCTTTTTTAGTATGAGATTGATAATCTGATGGGAATTCTACATACACCTATCAATTCTTGCAGGTTGGTATGAGAACCAGAGAGCTCTCCAAAGGTCTTTGTGACGGACAAAGAGGTGGCTCTCTGAGATGCAATTGCGGAGCACTTCTCAAATGCCACCTCAAACCTATGCGCCTGGCACATCAATTGGAACATTTTCACCAACTGCAAACAGGCTTTTGCATCCAAGGCAGACAAATGGACAAATTTCATGAAGCTATGGCATGAGGTTACATACGCTCCAGACAAACCCTCTTTTGACACCGCTTGGGGAAAGTTTCAGGTGGACCTCAGGGAACAAGCAAATGTTCTGGAATACCTTCAGAACCATGTTCTGCCATTTTGCACACAATTCATGTCTGCATGGGCTGGGAAAACACCACACTTGGGGAATCTGAAGTCATCTAGAGGTGAATCAGCTCATATCTGGCTGAAAACATACATGACATCTGGCAAGATTGACTTTGCTACCATTTTCCTGAAAATTTCATCAGCTGTGGAGCGGCAAATGGAAAAAGCACAGGTCACCATTGGCCATGAAAGGATCAAAGGGCTATCCGGACTCCCAAAAATTTTCAAGCCGCTTCACACCAAGATCTCAACCCATGCCCTCAAATTGGATATTGGAGAGTACAATAAGTACTTGAAAATGAAGAAGGCCAAACATGATGATCCGGTCAGGCAGTGTACGGGGAACTTAAATGCGGGTCCCATGTGCACACTTGATTGAAAAGTTGCTTGAAGAGAAGGGTGATGTGGAACCAGCTGACTTTCATCCCCAGTGGAAATTGTCTTACAACCCAGATGGACCAGTTGGTGTATAAATCTGCCCCCTCCTCCATAAACCATTGGCTAATCCTGTTTGACCTTTCTTAAATTGCATAACCTTGATGAGGAGCTGTATAACTTTGACAATGATTTTGAGGCGCTAAAGCAGTCAATCTTGGAATCTCACCCCTCCACAGCTTTGCCGGCACTGATGAAGAATTTGCGTTGAGTTGTTGCAAACACACATGTGGTCCCACTGATTGAGCCAGACCCCATCAGACAAACAACCAAAGCAAATTGACCTTGGAAGAAGAAGAATGGAAGCTGCTGTGTGCAAACCTAAGATCATACTCAGGCAGAAATTGTGGAGTCTCAGATTGAAAAGGCACAGACAGCCAAAGGGAACCAGCGCGCAAGGACCAGTCAGAATCAAGCGGGCCGGAGAAGGTTGGAAAAGTTGCAACAAGATAGCTCTTCATCAATGGAAGACGCTGATGAGCTGCCCACCTTGGTCAGACTGACCGCCCCAAAACCGCGAGGCCAACCAAGAAAGGCTCCCAATCCTGCAACATCTTCTGAAGAAGACAATGAGAGCCCACCGTGTGTGGCCAAGCGCCGAGGCCGACCTCCAAAGTCTCAGCTACCATCTACGTATGCAGCCAACAAAGGCTACCAACCAGGCCGCACATCACAAAAGCAGAAAGCAAGTCCCCCCCACTTCAGACCGGCCCAAGTCCCAAGGCCGTATGGAAGAAAAGCACTCAGTTTTGTCTGCATTGAGTCAGATGTCTTTGGCAAAAGGGAGCTCCGCAGATGGCAGTCAGTCTGGGTCATCTAGTGGAGTATCAGTCAATCTGATGGCAGTGATGAAGATTCCTTTGAGTCTGAAGGAGATGCATGTGAATTTTCAGAGGACAATCCAATTGATATTCCTCTTTCCGGGACTTCAAAGTCAACTTTCCTGGTAAGCCCCTTTGATCAAACCAAGAAGCTTCTCCTAATAGTTATTGGCCTAATTGTTCTGTTTTATTTTTGCAAATCAGGATGCTATTCCTATGTCGCATACAGAAGGTGATTGTCAGGCCAATGACCCCCCCAGGCCACCCACTTCGGAGGTAAATTCAAGGTTTAGGATGAGCCCATTCAATGAGTCAAAACTATAACTGATTGGCTTTTCTGGTTGAATTCAGGATGAAAATATAGTTGTCAAAAGTGGTCCCACCTTAGGGACACTGGATCAAGCCTCCAAAGAGGTTCTGTCTGATAACTCAGTAAGTGAACATAGTGTGAATTCATTATGAATACTCATGAGAGCAAAGCAATTTACTCACTCTCTTGTGCTTACGCTGAATTTGCCCTCATCTACCCCAGGTTGATCAGTTATCTCCTTGGGTCATTAAGTATGTCCAATCAACTTATAAACCAAAAGGGGATGGCAACTGTGGGTATTCTTGTGTGGAACATGCATTGGCTACTGAAAAACTCAAGGGCCCGTATGCTAAAGACAATGGGTGGTATCAAGTGAAATTGGAAATGTTACACAAGCTGCACATCAACAGGCCACTTTGGACCAGGAAGCTAGGTGGACCAGAAATTTTCAAGAAGACCTACAAGAGCATTCACATGGAGAATCCCAAAGGACCAGTGCCCACTTCCAAGTGGATGGGCAGGCTTGATGGTGGTCCTACTCTGGCTAATGCATACAATAGTCCAGTGTTGTTCCTCACAAATGAACAAGCAGCTGGCTGCATGATTTTTCTCCCTTCAACTGTTGCACCCAACCCCAAACCAGCCAGCCCAATCTACCTTGCACTAATTAACGGGAATCACTGGATATGTGTTATAGTCAAGTGTGGCCTAGTACCTTTCCCTCCACCGTCCATATCTAGATCATTTCCAAAGAGCCAACCTGCTGGTTGGTTGAGTATCATTGAACCTGCCAAACTTCTTTACTGCGAAACTTGCAAGCCAATGTAACGCCCCTCCTCTGATTTGTAATTACTATATTGAATTTTTTTCCATGAATAAAAGTAGAGTAACGGCTGTCAACATTACTCCTGAATATGGCCACATTACACATTGCCAATACTTCCAATACTTCACCTATGATGAAGGGCCATATTAGAATTACAGGTAATCATACTTTTAACTGATCATTAAAAAATTGATCAGTTATTAGTATAATATCATATCTATAATAATTTTTAGTTGCACATCAAGAATGACACCTATAATGTAGGAAAAGGATAACCCACAAGGCAAATAATGTATCATCCGGATGGAAGTGATCAATAGAACATGCAACATGTAGAGCTGGAGTCACAGGCTAGGAGTTAAATACCATAAAAGTCAGTAGTGATAGTTGGACAACGCTATTTCTATATCTTGAGAAAAAATGTGGAGTAGGTGGTGAGTAGCAAAGTAGTGGTGAAATTCTTTGTAGGTTGTTTCCCAATCCACTTGGGGGAGTCCGTTCTCACCAATATTGTTGAAGCCCATAGCACACAAGAATTCCAGAAAATATATACAAAGATTATCTAAAGTTTGGTGGGGCATTGGGAGATTAATACCACCATCCTGTCGTATAAATGATCCTAAACTGTCCTTGGTGATTTTACCTTCAGGCCCCGCATGCATAGTCCTATGCAATGTCAAGAATCAGGTTTATAACCAAGACTTGCGCCCCACAATCTAGTTCTTCAGACTCGACAAGAACCAACGAATCACACTTCAAATTGACCAACAATCCCTTAATTCACTATTGACTCAACCCGTTTTGATCAAACTCTAGTTCCAATACACTCCCTTGAATCAGAGCAAAGAGATTCAGGAGGAGCCACAATTTAACTCAAGTGGAGGTAGATCGTACTCTCAATTATTTATCTTCACTCTTTCTCATTTTTGTTACTCTGTTTCATTCTGTTTCCAATTCAAAGTTTAAGACCTCAAAATCTTAAACATCCACCTTTTGTTTAAGGACTTGAACCCCAAATTCTAGCAAGGCTGAAGCATTGGCAGAGGAGGAAGTCTGCCTGTTGAATGTGAAGACAAATGTTGGACCAAACACAAGCAGACCAGCTAGCATCTGGATCTGAGAGGGTGTATTCTTTTTGGAGCACTCATCCGTCCTTGTATGCTTTGGAGGTGGACGGGTAAAGTCGGATAAGCTGCAGATATACGCCAGAGCTGACATTGCCCCAACCAGGTGCTGTGACACAACCATGAGGCCACCAAGGTTTGGTGAATTGGAATCAAATGTCCCCAGGTTCTTGTAGGTTTGTTGGAAGCCCCAGTGAGCAGAGTGGACCTTTGTTGTATCTAGTGGAAGGGGTTCCCATTGGGCGCCCTGCTGTTTGAGATGATAAAAAGCCCAGCATTGATGTAAAGCAGATTTGAGTTGGAGGTATGCCGTGTCAGGAGGAGAGATGAATGATGCCATATTTGAGGCCAGTGTGTGGACCTGAACTTGGTTGGTTATTTTCTTGCTTTTGTTGGCCCGGAAAACTTCAATCTGATCCATGTTGATCATGTCATGAGTGATCAGAGACATTGAAGTAGCAGGGTGGAGGATTTTTTCTTAACCGCACCACAAAAATTAGTCAGTGTCATTTTTAATTAAATAGATAGTAACTAGGAGAATTACCTGATTTGAAAGCAGCAAGAGTTATTGGAACATCCCGCCAAACTCTTTCCTTGAAATTGTGGTCCATTGGGCCATGACAAGAGAGCATTTGGGGGAGGTGATTGAGGACATAGGCGATGTTCTTTATCATCTTCTCAGCTGATGTGATGGACCATACAATGCCTGGCGCCAAATTGTTGTTCAAGTTTTCTACCACTGATCTTGGAAGCAGTGGGGCTGGTAAAAATAGTTCAACAGCTGCAACAGACAGACAGACATGAGTTCCAGAAGTTTTTAATGTTTAGCGGAGAGGGGAATGACTCACATGCATCCCGTGTGGACCTTGCAGGGCAAGGAGGGCCTGTTGACCTCTTGCTGGGGTTTGACCTGGAGCTGGGCATTGAACTGGAACTGTCCACTGCCTTAGTTGTTGTGGTGCGGGAGATCTTCATGCCTTTCAAGTGTTTGGCCGTTATGACAGTTGGGTGGGGAGTGAATAGGTGGCTTGGGAAGTTTGGGCCGGTTTGCCTTGGGTTGATATGCACAGTCTGTTGATGAGAGGAAGAGGAGCCCTGTTGAGGGACTGGGCTTGCACCACATGAAGGAGGATTGTCTGGAATTGGGGTGTGATGCCGGGATTTTATGGATGTAGGATCAACAAATATTGCAGTTGGATAGCGGTAGCAAGCCCGGCGTGGGTGACTTTCCACAATAGTGGAATGTGGGTGTTGTGACAGATCAGTTGAGCTCCTGGGGATGTGTGGGGCCGCAGGATGGTTGTATGGAAAAGAGACTTGTGAGGCTAGATTGATTTCCAATTCTTCAGGTTCTGTTTCCCCCTTGGCATCTGGGTTGTCAATATTGTCATCACGGTTTTGAGATGAGGGACGCAAGCCTAGGATGGCATTGCCGGATTCTATGCTGGTAGTTATACAATTGAGGTAAGCCTCAGAAAAGGTGGAGAGATAGGTGCTTTTGCCTTTGCTGTTGCGCCTGATCTTATTGGGTGGATGGGGCCATAAGCTGGGTTCATAACATTGGGACAGCTGTTGTCAAATTGAGGGGGTTCGTTGTCCAATAGAGCTGGTTTGTTGTCAATTTGAGTGGGTTTGTTGTCAATTTGAGCAGGTTTGTTTTCATTTTGATTGGGTTCTCTGTTAGTTTGAGGGGGTTCCTCCACTGGTGTGGGATGAATTGTTGGTGCCACATTGTTTGCTGAGAGAAAAGAAGACAGTTGTGGAGCGGTTGTTTGAGGTGGAGGGAGGTCTTTGGGAAGATCAGGAAACCAAGGAATGAATTGGTTGAGGTTAGGAGGTGGTTGGTTGACTTTAGGAGTGGAATGTAGGATGGTTTGGCTAGCTGGGGGGTCAAACGTGTTTGTTGGAGCTGGGCGAGTTGAGGACTCATGACCCTCATCGTCTGACTGCTTGTATTCGGCTTTTATTTTGTTGGCAAGAACTTCCAGATACTTGTATTCCTTGGCACTGCATGCGGGATGCTGAGAAAGCTCAGTGCATTTTTGCCAGAAGTCCAAAACTGATTTTCAGTGTTGTGGGGTGGAAAGTGGTAAGCAGAAGGATTATTGTCATACATTTTATGAGGAAACAGAACTTACGTGCTTGTTTGTGACCACCAGACATTGCGTGGGAATATGTCTATAGTTTGAAGGAGGAGAAGAAGATGGTGTTGCTGTTGGTTGGATTGCAAAGTAAAACAGATGTCAACTGCCGCTCCTGGAATTAAGTACCTTTTGCAGTGGGAATATGAGAAAGGGAAATATCAGGCCTTGCGGAGGGCACTTTGGGTGTGTAGTGTCTCTAGGGGGCTTAGACTGGGGACTTGGCCTGGTATGCATCTGTGGGTAATTCCTGGGGCCCTTTAGGCCCAGATGTGTCCCTTGCACATTTGTCCTGGGCCTTGGGTGCAATGGGGGGCTTGGGAGGGGGCCTAGTGGCAAATTCACACCTTGAATGTGTCCATAGGGGCCACTGGTTCTAGTTGGCCCCTTTTGGCCAGGCCCAGGTGGCCCATCTGGCCCCTTTGGGCCTGGCCCAGCTGGCCCATCTGGCCCACTTTCAGGAGCGGGCGGGGTTTTGGGTGAGGGGCAGGGGGGAAGGGGGGAAAGGGGGAATTTAGGGGGACATTGACTTACGTATCAATGTCCTGGCGGCTGGCTCTTGGCTGTCAGGCGGCTAGGTCTTTCCGGCGGACGCCTTGGGCGGCTTGGGTTGGTTGATCGAGCAGGGTGGGTCGGGTGGTGGGCTGGGTTGTGCGGCGAGGTGGGTGGGGGCCTCTGTTGGCTGGTGGGGTTGGTGAGGTGGTGGTTGGGGAGGGATTTGAGGAGGGGGGGGGAGGACTGATTGTCGAAGGATTGGGGGGAGGGGGCGGGGGTATGCTGATTTCATGTTTACATTCCTGTGTAAGCATTACATCAGCATGTATATAGGTACGGGCACGCCCCTGCCTATATACATAGGTTTGCGGTGCACCAATCTATGTGTATAGGCAGGGGGGTGCCCCTATTTATATACATAGAAAGGGTGTGCGGTTTGCACGCCCTTTTCTGAACAGGGTGTGCGGTTTGCACGCCCTTTTCTGAACGGGGCGTGCGACCGCACGAGGCCCAGTGTTGCACACCTGTAGATGGGTGTGCAACCCGCACGCCAATCTACAGGCGTGCTGACACCCAGGGATAGGTGTGCAGCCCGCACGCCAATAAAATAAAAGGCGTGCGGGCAGCACACCTTTTTTTTTATAGGTGTGCATTGGGTGTGGGCGTGCCCGGGGGGGAGGGAGTTTATCAACCCCCGTGAAAAATGAGTGGAATCAGTAAAAAATGAGCAGAATCAGTACACATGAGCAGAATCAGTTAAAACTGAGCAGGATGTGGAAAATGCACAGAATAAGTCAAAACTGAGCCAAATCAGTGGAAACTGAGCAGAATCAGTGGAAACTGAGCAGAATCAGTGGAAACTGAGCAGAATCAATGTAAACTGAGCTTAATCAGTGAAGTGTGATCTGAGCCAGTGGACAAGGAGCTATTAAATTAACCCACCAGTGAGAATCAATTCTACTGGAAGAGTAGGATTGGAGCAGCTTTGAAGCTGCAACCAAAGTTACAGAATGTCACTTATTGTCAAGTGAGCATTGTTTTCTCCTGGTGGTTATACATTGAGCTGTAAGGTCCTCAAAATCTCAACATCTTTTTAACAACTATACTAATTTTTCTGAAGAAAAAAATGGGTGGTGATAAACGCATGCCTTCACCAGGAGGCTCTTTGACCAAAGGTAATCTCCCTGGTTGAAGAGTTTGTATACAACCTCCTATACTGCAGGGATTTCCTCCAGTCAACAAGGTTGTATTGCCTTGTCAACCAGTGGGAATCCCTCTGGTTGACAAGGCTGTATACAACCTCTTTGACCAGAGAAAATCCTCCCAGTAGAAGAGGTTGTATGGCCTTGTTGACCGGAAGGACTCCCTCCGGTTGAGTAGGTTGCATACAACCTCTTCAGCCAGGGGGGGTGTATCCCCAGCACATGTTGAGAGTAGTAGGGCAGAGAACATAGTGGTACAACACTCTCACAAAGCTACTCACCCTAAGTTCTGAAGCCCCATCTACTGGAATGCTGAATTCATAATGGTCGGAGCACCAGGACCTCATAATAATATTGAGGATTAGATTATGCACCTTGTGAGTTTGCAACCCCCCCACGCAGTAGTGAGGCCTTGCACTGTCCAGAACAGGAATCTTGAATGTTACCACTTGGGTCAGGAAGACCCCTGAGAATAGGGGCGTACATGATATCCCCACCTGCCCAATCTCTATATCCTTCTCCAGTAGACAGCAAACCCTGAGGTTAGATCCACGCAATTCCACCCTACAATCCATCCTTTGTACCAAGATGTTGTGCATGTCTATGTTTGGAAAGGGGGGAACACCTGCACGGCAAGTATAGAAGGTGCCTACAACTTTAACAGTATGAGCCAGTGGTTCAAAGCAACTAACAGTGGTGTCAATTCTAGAACGCTGTGGTCTGGGGGTCCCCTTACCGTAATCTGCCTTGTACACAAGAGGGGGGTTCCCTCTGGTAAAAGAGGCTGTAAGTCCTTGTCAACCAAGGGACTCCCTCTGGTTGAAGAGGTTGTATAGCCTTGTCAACTGGAGGGCCCTCTGGTTGACAAGTTTGTATTTCCTTGTCAACCGGAGGGAATCCCTCCAGTGTACAAAGTTCCTCGTGATCAGAATATTCAAAACAAACAAAGAAATAAAATTAAGTATCAAGGTTTAAAACGTTTCATATTTTTCTTTTGGAAACTTATTAGTAGGTCCAAAGGCCTAGCAGAAAAGACAGCAGGGTAGGGACAACAGAATAGCAACGGTGGGCCGCTACGCTACACTACGCTACGCTACGCTATTTGACCGCTAAGTGTTAGCGTAGCGGTTTTTTTTTTCCCCAGAAAATTTGTAGCGTTAGCTGAAATTTCACTCCGCTACACTAACAGTTAGCGTAGCGATAAATTTTTCAGTCCATTTTTTTGTAGCGTTAGCGGGGAAAATTCACCGCTACGCTAACAAGTAGCGTAATGTTTCTGGCGCTAACAGATTTTGAAGTTCTCAGTAGCGTAGCGGCATCATCGCTACGCTACGCTAAATGTTAGCTGTTAGCTGATATTTTCCCGCTAAATATTAGCTGTTAGCTGATATCTTTCCCACTAAATGTTAGCTGTTAGCTGAAGTTTTCACCATTACACTAAGCTTAAATAGCGGTTTTTTTCTTGCTAACTGTTAGTTTCACAAGTTAACATGGCTGCTCAACAAAGGCTGTTTTTATGGCTTCAGAAGGTAAAATCTTGCTGCATTACAGCTCTTTGAAGAGAAATCCAACTTCTTTCTTGTGTTTTAATTCAAACCAGGACCAAACTTTTAGATCCAGAAAAGTGAACAATCTGAAAAGAATTTTGGTTGATGCATTACATATTGTTTGATTTTACCAATAGTTGGTGTGAGGTGGTTGGGCAAAGAAAAGGATGTGGGAACGGTGAAAGTTTTTCCCTTGCACAAAATGTCTTGTTTTTCAGCTTTGATGCTTTCAAATTAGTATTTCAATGACTCTGATGATTAAAATCAGGTCCCCAGAACAGTATTGTCCCGAGATCCATCATTTAACGTCAAAGGCATTTCAATAAAAATAAATTAGACATCAACATAAGGACATAATCCTGACTTTTGAGGCCAAATGAAGGTCATTTTATAGTTAACAGGGGGGGATGGCCAAATGGGGATTGTTTTTTTATGAGCCAAAAGCCACATGAAGAAACAATTTGTGTTGAAAAAGAAAAAAAAAAAAAAAAAAAAAAAAAAAAAAAAAAAAAAAACTTGGAGATAGAAATTAAAAATAAATAAATCAGAAATAAGGTGTTTTGATTGCTGTACTTGCTCAAGTACAGGAGTTAAAGCAGCATGTTGATTTGTTGACTTGTGCAAGTACAGCTTTTTGATTGCTTTGCCTGTGCAAGTACAGGATCCTAATTGAGCAGAGTGGACCAGCTTTGACCCAAGACAGGGGAATTTATTACTCCTGCTATACTATAAGTAACTGCAACATACCTCATCAGTGTCACCCTCATTGGTGAGTAGGATTTGTGATGAGGTTGACACCAATTAGGTATTTTGCACTCACTTGTAATATAGCAGGAGTAATAAATTCCCCTGTCTTGGGTCAAAGCTGGTCCACTCTGCTCAATTAGGATCCTGTACTTGCACAGGCAAAGCAATCAAAAAGCTGTACTTGCACAAGTCAACAAATCAACATGCTGCTTTAACTCCTGTACTTGAGCAAGTACAGCAATCAAAACACCTTATTTCTGATTTATTTATTTTTAATTTCTATCTCCAAGTTTTTTTTTTTTTTTTTTTTCTTTTTTTTTCTTTTTTTTTCTTCTTTTTTTTTCTTTTTTTTTTTCTTCTTTTTTTTTCTTCTTTTTTTTTTTTCTTTTTTTTTTCTTCTTTTTTCTTTTTTTTTTTTTTTTTTTTTTTTTTTTTTTTTTTTTTTTTTTTTTTCTTTTTTTCTTTTTTTTTTTTCAACACAAATTGTTTCTTCATGTGGCTTTTGGCTCATAAAAAACAATACCCATTTGGCCATCCCCCCCTGTTAACTATAAAATGAACTTCATTTGGCCTCAAAAGTCAGGATTATGTCCTTATGTTGATGTCTAATTTATTTTTATTGAAATGCCTTTGATGTTAAATGATGGATCTTGGGACAGTACTGTTCTGGGGACCTGATTTTAATCATCAGAGTAATTGAAATACTAATTTGAAAACATCAAATCCTCAAGAAAAGACATGATTGCTATACTCCCACAAGTATAGTGCTAAACTAACAGTTAGCTCACCACAAAAGGGCACTATGCTAACAGTTAGGGTAGCTGAAAAAAGTGCTACACTAACAGTTAGTGTAGCTGAAAAGAGAACTACACTAACACTTAGTGTAGCTGACAAAAGCGCTACGCTAACAGTTAGCGTAGCTGAAAAGAGCGCTACACTAACAGCTAGCGTAGCTGACAAGAGCGCTACGCTAACAGTTAGCGTAGCTGACAATAGCGCTACGCTAACAGTTAGCGTAGCTGACAATAGCGCTACGCTAACAGTTAGCGTAGCGTTTGTTCCAGCTAACACCGCTACAAATCAGCTAACAGGTAATTCCTGTAGCGTTAACTTTTTTTTTTGAAGTCACTAACGCCACGCTACCGCTATTTTTTTTTTTGACAAAATTTTTGTAGCGTTAGCTGAAAAAAAAAACCGCTAACAGTAACTTTGTGTTAGCGTAGCAACAAAAGCTAACATTACGCTACGCTACAGCTATTGTTAGCGTAGCTGGCCCACCGTTGAGAATAGCATACATGAGATTTTTCACAGGAGTAGGAAGCACAGTGGGTACCACAGGATAGTGGAACAGAAAGTGGGTACAGCCCAAAAGATAGCAGAAAGGGAAGAAACAACAAATGAAATAGCAAAAACAACAGCAGGTAGGGCCAAAGAGATAACAGAAGAAAGGTCAGATAGGTGGAAGAATAATCAGGTGGGAGGCAAGTTTTATCCAAAATGCTTGTAAAGCTGCCAACAGAGAGAAGGTGTAATAATCTTTTCCACAGTTTGATGTATTTCCCAGTCAGGCTTGGCAGCGCAATTGAAGACCTGAGTATTTTGGAGGCTTTTACTTATTCCAGAAAAGCAAACCTCAAGTGGATTGAGCTCTGCAAAATAAAAATGCAATTAGATCAGGTGAGCGCCAGCTTGGTCACAGAGGTACTCAACATGTGGTCCTTTGTGGTTTTAGCATTATTGCATACCAGGACCGAGATCTAGCCTGGATACCTGTTCATGCGGAGGAGCTACCCAAGGTGGTCAGCTGAAGGACACAAACAGAAAATAATAAATGGTAGAATGACCTATACTTGCCTTTTCAAGGAGTGCTAATAATTTTTAGCATTAAAAGTATAATTGCAAACAGTCATTTCCAGAACACCATACAGAGAGATTGCAGGGAGAAGGCTCAATAATTGATATTTTTGGAAGAAAATCCAGTTAGCCACTAGAGCTCCAAAAGGAGTGCATTTAAGCTTTCAGAGAAGGTCTTGGTTTCATATTTCAGCCAAGTCATCACATCCAATCTAAATTGCGCCTTTTTCCCATTTTTCCCTACATTTAATCCACCATTGAATTACTTCTTTTTATCCTTAGACTTACCTTTTTTTTGAAGACAGATTATTTTTCCCCATGAAAGTTTAACCATAGTGCTCAATGAACACTTTTTGATTACTCAACTCCTTCATAGAGTAATTAAATAAGTAATTCTATGCTATGGATGGCCAGGCAAATGACACAAGGCCAGCCAACCACATTTAAATGCAGGATTACATAAGCAAACCTTGAAACTTTTCAAAGTTGGTGTATTATCAGCTATGTGTATGAAACACTGGCTTAATGTCTATAAAAAAGCCAGGTAATATCTGTGCTGATAGGTTATCTTAATAAGAATTAATATTATCCTCTCTATAGTGTCCAAAATATGCACAGAGGATAACCTAAACTTTTTATATTTGTCTGATTTGATATACAAATAAGTCAATCAGGAGAAGACTAACAGCTAACCATATAGGTTTGGCTATCTTTCTGTCTTTTTGAGAGATATGTAACAATATAAATTGTTACTAAGCAGCTGGAAAGCACTTGAGCTGATTTGCTACTGTCAGAGGTGGTAGTCTTTCAGAAAATTATTTTTAAGGAAAGCTTCAAGGTCCAAGATGGGGAGGTTCAAAGGTAACTTGACAACTATTCCAGTAAAAAAGGTGTGTTGGATAATAAAAGGGATAACACTACTCTAAAAGTAAGAGGAGAATATTCAGGGTACTTACTAATGTGGTACTGGGTGAATATGCTGAGGATCCAATCCTAGGCCAGGAAATGGCCTCCTTTTATATTCTAGAGGCCTTCAGGGGAAGGTTCTAGAATGTTGTTTTACATCCTGCTCTAATGTATTACAATTCAAATACACTATGATGTGATGGGAATTGTATTGGATTGAGCACAGTATTTTCTATTTCCCCATGACCTCATGACATGTATGTATAACCAATCACATCATGGGCCAATTTATTTAATAGAACAATACTGGGAAATTACCATGCACTTGTAATTTATTTGTTATTAGCATAATTTTTAGTATTCTGATATTTATGCAAATAAGCTTATTGTCTCTCAGCTTTTGTGACAATAATTTCTAATCCATAATTTATACTTTTTATTCCCTTTTCTTAAAGTATCTTTATTGTATGATGAAGTACTAGAAGGAGTAGGAATTTAGTGGTGGTTTGAGTGAGCTACACCACTTAATTTTACATTCTGAGTTGATTGGTATAATAATATTTCATGATATGTTATTATTTAAAGTAGTAATACATTATTTTTGTTGTATTTTATAGTTTAGTCAGTTCTTAGGATACTCTGGAGTATCTCTAGGGCTGACATGTATCCTCCATTGCACGCAGTATACACAACCTCAAGACACCCAGAACCACCAACCCAGATCACCAAGGATTCACCAAGGTAGTTACAGCTCACCACTCTAACCAAAAAAAGGCCTCTTTCACCCAGTACTTCAAAGTATTTTCAGTCAGTCCACTTTTTTGAGCCTTGATTATCTGACAGTAGTCGGCCATTATGGATTTGGCCAATCTTGAAATCAAGGCCAACAAAGATTATTCTAATTTTTTCATTTTATATTATTTCATCTTTTATTTTTATGTTTTTTCATGTAAACTAAAAACTTTGGAAAAAAAAAAAAAAAAAAGACATGTTCATTGAAGAAATAAAATTAAAAAAAATTATTTTACTTGAGACAACAAAAAAACAACCTACATATTATCTTTTTGGTGGGCGTGGCACCCTCACTTGGCTTTGGCCAAGCGAGGCTTGGGCCCAACCCACCCCAACTTGGCTATGTGCCAAGCGGGGGTTGGGAGTGTGCCAAGCGCGCTTGACAGTTGGCCAAGCGGGCTTTAGAGTCGGCCCAGCGCGCTTGGCCCTTTTTGGGCCAAACTTGGGTGTGTGCCCAGCGGCGCTTGCAACACCATATATGAAAGACGAGCAGCGTTTCATAGCACATCGGGGGACCGAGCTTGACGGCACAGCCCTACATCCCCCGAACCAATCTTATTGATTATCGGAGCCAACGGGGCATTTCTCGAGGCATCAAGTCACTCAACTACCATCCATCTATCCAAGACTCAATGGAAGCTGCTCAAACTCAGCAAGTACGAACATCAACCCCTGAAAAAATTAGACCGTACGCGTTCTTGACCCATTTTTATGAATTTGTTTGGCTAATTGATTTTCCTTTTCGCTTCTCATATTTCTTTAGCTGTTGCGCATGTCCCGAAACAAAGCGAGTCCGAGATGACTGTTTCCTTCGATACGGACCTCCTGATGAATCAAGTAAGCATACTTGGTTGTTTCCCTTATACACCAACTCCAAGGGTATACATATACCCCCCAGGGCGTCATTCTTTTATAGTTTTGTCCAGTTTACTGACATGACTATTTTTTTTCCTGATCTTACAGAGGAATCGACCATCAAATGTGCCGAATTGATCGCTGCTCATCGTGCTTGTATGGCCCAATATGGTTTCAACATCTGATACATTTCTACCCATGACCTTATCACTACCAATCAATCCACTCGCAAAAATGTAGCCATTTTTTTTCTCAGCCTTTCTCCCCCCTCAGTCACCATTCCATAATAG
This sequence comes from Puccinia hordei, assembly GCA_007896445.1. Taxonomy (NCBI): domain Eukaryota; kingdom Fungi; phylum Basidiomycota; class Pucciniomycetes; order Pucciniales; family Pucciniaceae; genus Puccinia; species Puccinia hordei. The sequence goes on from RDRW01000047.1 coordinate 1,073,582, forward strand.
CTTCAAGCTCTCCAACCGTCTGTGAATACAAATTTTCCTTATAACTCATTATCTTCTGACTATATTCGCAAGCCCTAGCTTCTTGAATGAAGCATTTGACAAAAGGTTGGAAACTGCCTCGGGGGTCGGAACTCCGTTGTTGAGTCAAGATTTTCAGTGTTTCGGGCCCTATCTTGAATCCCTTCTCAAACAAGGAAACGCGTCGATATTGTAGGCACGACCTGCGAGCCCCCCAGTCTCCAAAGTCAACCACATGATCTCGGATTGAAACTGCGCGATGTGGACACCGGTGAAAAAACTTACCTATCTTTGGTAAGTCGTTCATTAAATGTACCATGATGCTTTCATTAACCATCGTTCTCTTTGACTCGAGATTAAAAAGTTTTCTTGTGAAACCCTTCAACGCCCATACGCTCCATGTGGAGAGGAACTGGGCGGGATCTCGTGTCACGTCAAACAGTGGCTTCAATTCCAATCTTTATGGGATCTCAAAGCCGATTACCTTTACGGACAATTGGGGGAGTCGCTATCGGCTTTGCAGCAGACGCCTTCGGAGATTCGCAAAACCCGCTCGACATTTGTCAACTCAGAATCGCCATAAGACTCTGGCGTGTGTGCCATCGCTATCAATGATGAATAGGTTTCAGCTAAGGTAAAGAACAAATATGACAGAAGCGATGTACTAGGCATGGTGATGCGCGAGACTCATAGTGCGATCACCAAATAAGACACGATTTAGAGCACCATGTGATCGAGACTTCGTCGACCGCTCTAGCTGCATCATTCATCACATTCGGAGAAGATCTCACAAGAAAATCTCACAAGAAATGTCAAGAAACGGGGCACGACTCTCTATCTACGCCTGTTGTGTTGCTACACATTTTATCAATCCGCAAGACTGAAATTCGTTTCAGGAATGGGATGTCCCTATGTCAACTGGGCTATCGAGTGCGATTTTCTACTCAAGCAGGATATGTTTCAAAAGGCAACAAAGTCTCCTAGCTCTTAGATGGACCCCCAAAACGGAGGGCTTCCCCTGGCCATCTGCAGGAGCTGCAGATTCGTGATTACACGGCCAAAATATATTTTCCTAGCCAAAACTCAGGTTTCCAAGCTCTAATTAGAGTTCTGTAGGAGCTGCAGACCCTGCGGGAAGTCTTCCGATATCCAAAAATTTTCTTAGCAGTGGATGACTTCCTGTGACATCTGCGACCCCGGCGGATTCCAATTTACACACCCGAAGTCTTGGTTCTTGGTGAAAAGAAAAACAACTTTTCAACCCTGCAAGTCATAGATTTCATGTGTGCTGGTTGTACCAGTGGTTTTGATAACTGTCAGGTCTCTAAATGCTGACGGGGAGTCTGCCAGCATTATATACTTGCTATTGAGAATCAATTGAGATCAAGTTGTCACCAGCAAACAAGATTTAGACCCTACTTCCAAATCAAGTCTTATATATACTGTGTTTTTACAAATATGTGGACTGATTTGCATCAAGATTTGTTAAAATCTGTCAAAAAAAACAATCTTTTAGAGCATCCTTACCGGTGTCTAGTTTAGCTTGAAGCTAGCTAGTTTAGCCACAATTCTCAACCACACCGGGTGGAGCTAAGCCCAAGCTAGATTAGTGGGAAGCTCCGAATTCAGCCAACCATCACTACATTTAGCAACAGTTAGCTCACGAGCTAAATTTTCAGCTAGCCACAATAGCTACATACATCTGCACATACACCATTGCATCGACACGCCTCATCACCATCCCACAGAACAATGCCACCCAAACAAGGCCCAAACTGGCTCCCCCCCGATGATGAACAACTTGCAAAAAGCTGGATCAAGATCTCGGAGGATGCCATCCAATCAACAGGCCAGAAAAAAGACAATTTTTGGAAGCGTGTTGCGGAGGATTTTAACACATTTTCCAGTGTTGAAAGGGATTGGAGCCACTGCAAGAACCGGTTTGTGATTTTTCTTTTTTTTTTCCAATCATAATCTGACTGTTTTGGTCCTGGAATGCAGTTGGGGGGGCACATTCAGAAAGATTCATTAAAATTCTCGGCAATATATTGCAAGCTTGAAAAAAACCGACCGTCTGGCTCTGTCCTAACCGATCTCCTTCCTGATGCGAAGAAGGCTTATTATGAGCAAGAAGGCAAACAATTCTCTTTCGAGCGAGCTTGGTTGGTTGTCAAGGAATCACCGAAGTGGATCAACCTATTTGAAAATTGTAGTCCTCAAGATTTGGGTGCAACTATCTTGGCTCCAACTCCATCTACACCTGGAACTCAACCCAATGCTGTGTCAATCCTGTCTCAATCACCCTCAGCATCCCAAATGGGTTTGGAAGGTTCTTGGAAGCGTCCTCCAGGTGTTCATGCTACCAAGCAAGCAATGAAAGAAGATGATTATGCTGCTAAAAAGATTAAGATACTGTCAAACCGGTCAAGCGACTACCGTGACCAAACACTTGCAATGAAAAAAACGAATGATATTCGTCAAGCAATCGCAAAAGCTGAAGTCAGCCAGACAAACATGGAGATAATGTCTAAGGACATCAACGACTTACCGGACGAGGCCTCCCGAGAATTCCTGCGACTCCAAAAGGAGATGATTTTGCAGGACATGCGCGAACAACTCGAAGCAAGAAAAAAATCTAAGGAAAACACACAGTCGGGCTCCTTGGAAAATAGACGGTCAGATTCCTTGGTAAATGATCAAAACAATCAATATGAAGATTCAACTCATCATTCCGATGAAGAAGAAGCCTCCAACTCAGACAACTTGGATGTAGAGGTCTACAATAACATTGACCCAATCCTTGGCTCTCACTTATATTCAGAAATGTAAAAAGCTTTGTGATTGATTGTTTTTCTTAAGATAAACAATATAAACAACAGCATAAAGTAAATAAGTATTTATTCATCTTGAATCCTGTTCCTTGCCCCATAACGCGCCCAATTGAGATTGATTAAATCGTTGGTAAGTCTCCGATGCTGCAATCCTGACCTGAGTTTGACCGTACAAATTTGCTGCTCGGAGAACGAGTACGGATGGGTTTGAGGGGGAACTAGGCTGACCAAGCCAGGTAGTTCAAACTTATCAGTCAAGTCTTGCTCATGGTCCTCCACAATCATGTTGTGGAGGATAACACAAGTCCTCATGATGCAATTCATCAATTGAGGATTCCATATACGAGAGGGTACAGAGATGATACCCCAGCGTGCTTGTAAGACCCCAAACGCTCGTTTGATATCTTTTCGGAAGGCCTCTTGCAGCTTTTTGAAGTGCAGAGAGGGAGGGTCTTGAGCAACCCCTTTTGTTTTGATCAGTGTTGACCAATCCGGGTAGATGCCATCAGTGAGATAATAAGCATGGTTGTATTTTCGACCACAAACTTCAAATTTGGCATCCCATCCAGTCCCTGCGATTTGATCATCAAAGATTGTTGATCATTGAATGACATTGATATTGTTCAGTGCCCCAGCGGTTCCAAAGAAGATGTGCCAGATCCATAAGCGTTGATCGGCAACAGCTTCTAAAATGACAGTCGGACCCTTCTCTTTTCCTTTATACTGACCAGCTGTTGCACTTGGGCAGTTTTTCCATGCCCAGTGCATGCAGTCCAAGCTGCCAATGCAGCCAGGAAAGCCGCGCTCATTATTCACATCAAGGAGCCTTATCATGTCTTCGCGATTGGGCCTCCGAAGGTATTCTTGGCTGTAAAGCTTGTTGATTGTACTGGTGAACTCAATCAAGCACCTGCGTGCAGTTGTTTCGCTGAGCCGACAATATTCGTCCGTCGCATCCATTGCACATCCATACGCTAGCTGTCAAAGCGCAGAGGTGATCTTTTGGAAGCTTGACAAGCCAAGCTTCCCAGTACAGTCCTAGATTGGATCAACAGTGTAAGCTTTCATTCTATTTAGACAGATTAGGCAGAAAAAAATGAAGCACATACTGGTTTCTGAACAAAGTAAGGGCATGCTGACTCCACATCTTGGACAATTTTCAGGAAAAGCTCCTTTCTGAGTCGGAATTGGCGTACAAAATCATTATCATTGTAAGTTGAATTTTCCAGAAGGTAATCCTTCATCAGCTTTGTGTGTCCCTCCGCATTCTGTCTCTCCTTTTTTGGGCGGCATCGTATTTTGGGCTTAGGATTCTCGTCTTCGTCACTTTCGAGGTCAAATTCTTCTAGTGAGTTGATTTCATCTTCATCCTCCGTTTCAGATCCAAACAGGTCCTCGAGTAGGCGTTGTCGCTTGCGTTCATGTTTCATGGTTTGTGGTAGCCAAGATTGCTACTGGTACGGTTGAGCCTGGTTGGTCAAGCTTGCTATTCTACTTTGAGGTTTAGCCGAGACCAATGTTGTTGAAACGGCCACGCTAACTTACCTTGGCTAATTTCAAATTTTAGCTGCAAACCAAACTAGCCGCACTGGTAAAGATGCTCTTATGTGTTTCAAAACCCATGATCTGGTTATTAGTGATCATGATGGCTGAATCCTGGTGCTGTGTGTTGTAGGGGTGTTCATAAATGCATGCCCGCACCCTTTTTATGTGTATATGTTCTTAAAATGGATTCCATTGAGAATCAGTACAGCAAACTTAAAAGGTCTAGCTCTCCAGAACATTTCATGTTCATCAAAACTAAAATCAAATGTTTGACATTTGGTATTGGGTTTGTGGAATGTTTCAAGTTGCAAAGTAGTGTGTCAGCATGTTTCCCAGAATGAGAAAATGTTCCCCATTCAGAAGGGGTTTTATGAAACAATTTTTATTGAGATTCAGTTCAAGCTTGAAATGGGTAAACTCATTTCCCTGCCATTCACTAAACCACTCACTCAATGGATCAGGCAAAAATGCATCCCACATTTTTTTGGGTTATATTATTTTCAATTGATATGTGCTTTGAAATGTAGCTTGGTGACCAAAAATGTATTTAGTAATGGTTCCGGGGGGGCTGTGGAGGCCAAGTGGTGTCAGTGTAACTTGAAGTGGTAACAAACAATTGAAACAGGAAGATGAACTAATAGAGTAGGTGAAGTGAGGGTCAGTAGGGTGAATAAATTTCAACATAACATAATCAATCTGATTTGTTTAAGTGGATATAAGATTTATTTGTCTTTTAGTGTATATGTTCCTTGAAATTTGTAGCAATGGAGTGCAATCAGAACATGGTATATAAGGGGTGTGCCAGATTGATAGGTAAAATATGGCCCTTGTTTCATCTATAATGCTCATAGAAATTGAATAAAAATTACATAAGTAAATGAAACAAAAAATAAATAAACAAAAAATTATGTACAAAAGTGGACAAAGAGATCACAATAAAAAGAAAAAAAATCTCTTTTTTTGATGGTTTTAAATTACTAAGAATTGTAAGTAGGGGTATCAAATATGACCAAATCCACAATTATCTAATCAACAGGTTTTGAAAATCCACCATTTTTAAAAACCATGGATATCAATACAAAATGGTTCAGCATTATCAAAAGTGAAATTTTGTTGAAAAACCTAATTCACTGGTTTTAATTGTAGATTTAGTCATATTTGATACCCCCTATTAATTACAAAATGATTTGAGAAATTAAATGGGCCCATTCAGACATTAAAATACCTGGAAAGGAAACTGGGTAAAAACACAGGAGTTCAATTTTTGACATTCTTCTCTCTGTGCCATGCATCCAGCCCAGTTCAAAGTGCCCTGGTCATCAAATCCTCTGAAATTAGAAATCAAGTCAAATTATCTGACAGCTTGAGGTGAAAATATTGTACATGATGTGAAACTGCATTCAGGAGGTAGCTATTGCTGTCATTGTGGTGTATGTTACTAGTATAGGCTCCATCTTCTTTTCTGTGAGAGGCACTGTCCTTTGCATGAGCTTGCATTGAGCTGCAAATAAATTGTGCTAAAAATTCAAGCTGCATATAATTCTCTGAGGGGTAATCAAAAGATGGTGTATAAGTAAACTGCTCAGGGTCCTGACTCATTATTGACTGACATACCTTCAATGGAATATATGAATAACTATAATCCTTCAAAACAATAGCCATGACATTCTATGGCTGAAACCAACGGTGGGCTGCTACGCTACGCTACACTATTTGACCGCTAAGTGTTAGCGTAGCGGGGTTGTTTTTTCCCAGAAAATTTGTAGCGTTAGCTGAAATTTCACTCCGCTACACTAACAGTTAGCGTAGCAACAAATTTTTCTGTCCATTTTCTTGTAGCGTTAGCGGGGAAAATTCACCGCTACGCTAACAAGTAGCGTAATGTTTCTGGCGCTAACAGATTTTGAAGTTCTCAGTAGCGTAGCGGCATCATCGCTACGCTACGCTAAATGTTAGCTGTTAGCTGATATTTTTTCCGCTAAATATTAGCTGTTAGCTGATATGTTTCCTGCTAGATGTTAGCTG